>CM077082.1:50578653-50920345 GCA_039513925.1 Platanthera zijinensis
GCCAAAAGCCCCCGTCGCCGCTCCTTCAATTTGATGTAGCACCACTGTCGCCAATCGTGTAAGTACGAGCATACCTTCGAGGCACCATTCTTCACCTTCTTGGCCTTCTCCCCGAAAGAAGACATGGAAGCAAGAGGCAGGATGATTCAAAATCCTAGGTTGTCTCTCTCACGGCTCACCAACAACATAGGATTTGGGGGGCATTTGATAGGAATTGGATCCATTTTGTAGTTTTAGGGGTGCACATAGCAATCCCAAAAATGAAATCATGGGGTTGACTAGTCAACCCCATGATTCCCTTCATGATGGGAGAAATGGAGAGCCCACTTTCTCTCATCTTCATCTCCTCCATCCAATTCCCCCCTCTTTCTCTCCCACCAAAAATAAGATCCACAAAAAGGGGAAAGAGGGGAGAGAGAACACCGCCGTCGTAACCAACCGCCGCCGACCGCCGCCGCCCGGCCGCCGCCGCCGCCGCCCGGTCGCCCGGCCGCCGCCGCCCGGCCGCCGCCGCCCGGCCGCCCGGCCGCCGCAGTCCGGCCGCCGCCGTCCGGCCGCCGCCGCCCGGCCGCCGCCGCCCGGCCGTCCGGCCGCCGCCGCCCGGCCGCCGCCGCCCGGCCACCGCCGCCCGGCCGCCGCCTCCACCGCCAGTCGGTGGCTCGCCGCCCGGCCACCGCCGCCCGGCCGCCTCCGCCGGCCATCACCGGCCGCCTCCACCGCAAGTCGGTGGCTCGCCGCCCGAACCTCCACCATCCGATCACGGCGCGCTACCACGACCATCCGATCAAGGGGCAACCACCCACTAACCCACTACGTTAGTGGTGGGGCCCACCATGATCTCCCCCTGAAGCCTATAAAAGGACCCCAGGGGCTCCTCATTTCCTAACTTTCTCCTCCTACGCTTCTTCTTCTTCTTCTTCCTCAGGTGGGAGCTTTCCCGTTCTTCTCCGCCGGCGGCCACCCCTCGTCGCCAACCACCAGCGGCCGCCTCTCGCCGCCAACCACCGGCCGCCGCCCGAGGCCTCCAGCGGCCCCCAGTGGCTATCAGCTCCTGCCAACAGCTACCAGAATCTATCATCGGCTATTTTCACCCACCAGAGCTCAGTTACCAAGGAAACACTCCAAGGACCGAGAAAGACGCGCAAAGGAAGCAGTGACAACCTCTGGACACGCGTCGCCTCTGAGCGCACGCAACTGAAGCATCCCGCGCATTCCACCATCCAAGTCCCGTTGGCGAGGCAGTCTGTTGCCCACCAACGGTCGCATACACTCTCTCTCCCTTCAAGATTGTAACGGGAGCGGCCTGTCGCCCCGATTCCCCCATCAAATTGTAACCACCAGCAATCTAGTGGATTTTGACCGGCACCGACCCGGTCACGTGGTTTTTCACCCGGTTGAAGGGTTTTCCACGCTAAAACTCCTTGTGTTCATTCCCCCTTTTCAATTGACTGTGTGCACGCTCGACCGCTCCGCGAGCTAAGGCGGTCCAAAAATATCCGGTCCGACCGGAGCATCGAGTTAGTCCGCAACACAAATAATATATTATTAAAAATATAATTAGGCATTTTAAAATCGATTTTTCTCTAAAAAAATTTCCCCTCCACAGCAAGCTTCAAAATAAGAAATTTGACCAAATTAGTGAAATTTGGGCACCAAATTGAAATATGTTTTTTAAAAAAAAAGAGTCCCAAATTTATTTCATGCACTTTTATTAGTTTAGGACAAAATTTTCTACCAAAACTGCTCAAAAATAAAATTCTTGCGAAAGAAAAATTTAACTCGTTGAAGGTCGTCCGATGTTTTTATGGACCGGTCGAATTGAACCGTCTCAGCTCGAGAGTGAGCCGAATTGAACACGCAAAACGTCACAAAGAAGACCTATTGCTTGCAAGGAGACTTTTAACTTGGAAAATTCGGAAAGGGTAAGAAATCACGAGCCCGATCGTTTTTGACATAGTTTCACTATTCTTTGGGGGTTACAAAAACTATCACTCGAGGGTGACATATCACCGCTCGTTACAATGATTCCTCTTACCACGGAGATTGCTTGGAGTGGAGTGATATGATGAGCGTGCTCTGAAGCGATCTGGACTGATAAATGCAGCAACAGATCTCTGGGCTCGAAGGACGGAACTGGATATACTCTTTGAACTGTCTACGAGGGGACCTTCGAGGAGAGAACGAGAACTTCGAGGATTAGAATGAATTTACAAGGCTGAAGGTCTTTAAGGTCTCTTCACATGATCTTCGAACCCGAAGGAGATATTCGAAAGTTGAAGGAGTTCTTCGAAGGGATCTTCAAACGGCGAATGAGAACTCGGGAGATCTTCAAAGGAAGACTACAGAGCTCTCTGACGTGTAATTTCGACACACCGCTATAGACGGGAGCGAGACTACAGTGTGCACGGCGGTGTGTCGGTCATTGCCAAGTAATAATTTTGGGATGTGATCATGATCCCCAAATATGAATCTCTCGAGGAATGCGAGCAAGGAGGATACAATGTCTCTTCGTTATCAATTAAAGAGACTATTAACAAATACAAAAGAAATGATTGTAGGTTGGTTGGTGGTGATTAAGAAATTTAAAATTAGAAAAGTAGCCGAAAAGGGGATTGTAGCTCGCATTCACCGCTTCACTTAAGAGAGCGAGATTGAGGGTCGCAAATATCTCTTCTATAATCATCATAACTATTCATCACCAATCTCTAATTTTCAACCACCTCAAACTTGCTAGGTGATTCCTAATACAAAGCATGAACAAAGTATACTTTCAAGATAAACACATTGAAAGCATTCAACAAATAAGATTAGTGTTCAACAAAGTCATTATCAAAATGTAAGTGAAGTACCACCATACTACCCTAGATTTAGGGAAGACCAGGTAAGAGATACAAACAACGATCCAGTCTGTATCGTAGAAATGGGAGGAAGCACCGGGTTGTCAGTCTGTATCCCATGAGCCATTCATGATCAATTGCGTCTGGGGTCTCTGAAGCTCTCGCCATCTCTAGCTCGTCCTCTCGAGTGTCTATGATGTTCACATCAATCCCTTGTTATTCCACTCTTAGAGGAGAGTATGGAACTTCAAGAAAACACTGGTAATGGGAATCATCTTAGAATGTCAAACCCTAATTTTGAGAAAAAGAACTTGCACTGAAACTCAACCCCTAAGGGTATTGACGGATGGATCTGGAATAAGATTGAAAAGCATCTTAATAGAAAGTCAAATGGAAATTGCCCACGCAAAATCTTGGCCACGGTCGTGCGTTTCAACCATGCAAGACAAATGGATTAAAAATAAAATCACAGCGTCCCATTTGATGTGGACGTTCTTCTTTAATAAAATTACGGCACCCTTGAGTTTTACTCATGCACAGTCAATACTGATCGTGCGTCAAAGAAACACATAGGTACCGACAAAGAGCTAAAAATCAACATATTTTTAGATTATTAACGTGCACGGTCGGTCAAACCGTGCGCTGAGGATTTCGACAGTGCGATTAGGCTACGTCGACTAGATTTCATAACTGCGTCGACTAGATCTCATGGAAAAGTCGACATCAGGGCGTTCAATTTGCCCAATCGTGCATTGAGAAATCGCATAATCGTCCGTCCTCACAAATCCTGCCCAAACACCACCATAGGCTAAAATGCTCACCCCAAAGGCTATGAGGCATGCACTGCACACCATCATAGGCTAGAATATGTGCTTCGTGTGTGCTATTATCTTTAATTGAATTATAAGAGTTTATCTAATATAGGCGAAGCAACTAAAAGTGAATGTGAGCCAAATGAGCACGAACACTATGTTATAAAATCGACACATTGAATACTCCCAGACTTACTCATTTGATTGTCCCGAGCAAACAATCCTTGACAAGGACAGGAAAAATCGAATCCTTGATAGGAAATGAATACTATGAGTAAAATGAGAAGTTTTGTGCCCGCGTGCGCAGAAATCATTGTAGAAAAATCTTCTAATTATACTTATTGATTTATAGTTTTATAAATTGTGTTTCAATCTATTATTTCTACATTTAATTAGAATAGGGTCAGTCCTAGAGTCATGAATAGGGAGAAGATGGCGTGATTGCTCTTACCTATATTAATCGAAATCGGTGATCGGGATAATCTCCAAAGAAATACATCAATGATGATGGTCATAGGCGTGCCCTTTCGCACCCTCTCCACAACACTAGTAAAATTAAGAAGCATGAATTAAAAGGATTTAATGAGGATGTAATGTATGCTTAGGTTTTAGGTGTGGTATTCAAAAGATAAATGTGAGGGCTCACACACCTAAATCAAGAATGAGCTTGCAATCAAATGATATCCAAGAAAAATTGTGTACACAGAAGACCCAAAGTTGAATACATGATATGGGTTGTGTACACCTCCTACTCCCAAACTCAATATTTCTTTCCCCTTCATCAATTTTTTCCGGATTTTAATTTTTTTGTTTTGGATTTCTGCATTTTTAGCATTTTTCATTAATGAAGATTTTAGCCACAAATTGATTTGTCTAAGAAAGCATAGTCACCACATTAACGAGAACACAAAATCACATACAAGTTTTGAAAATAATATTTTAAGCTCATTTATTTGTGTGTGATTAAGATGTTATTTTAGGCCTTGGTAAACTAATGGTGGAGCTGAAACAAGAAGTAAGAGAGGCTCAAGTGTTGTGCGGGAGGATACATAATATAGGCATGAGTGCAAAGCTCAAACATGCCAAATGATGGCCTACATCATGTTCATGCTAATGAACTAACATATGCAAATGTCTAGAGGATCGCTAGGGGCATGTTCTAGCGATCTTTTATAGACTCTCCCGTACTACTTTTAGACTATATCAGATTCACAAATTAAGTGTAGAATAAATGATCTCTACGCAATTAGAAATAATAATTCTAATAGTATGTTGGAAAATTATTTCTACTCAAAATCCTACACGAGACGCGTGTACTCGACTAAGAGCACTACACGAGTCAACATGCTACTCCATAATCCAAAACCTATAAAAGCACAAAAAATTCCTAAGACTAGGGTAGAGTGTGCAAAATATCATGCGAGCACTCACTAATAAGTGGTCTGAAAAGAAACCACAGGAGTCGGGAAAAGGGACCGTGGTGCCAATCTCGGCTGGTGCTAACCTTTGACGAGGTCGTCCAATGAGATCATGGGTGACTGAAGACAGAGGTTCCCCCAAAACGACTTCTCGGGGGGGGGGGGGGGGGGGGGAGTTAAGGTGTCCACTACTTGCACTTAGGAGTCCGCTGTCAAAGGTTATGATAGCCAATTGGATTTGTGACTTCCAAGGGTTCTCCTCTAAAAGAGACGAACGGACACACCCTTGGGATATGAAGCACTTATTACCCAAAATTTGTCCATAGAAAGGCGTCGAAAATTGTAACAACGCCTTTGATTATGCAAGGTAAGTTATTGTTGGGTATTGTATCCACAATAACCTAGATTTGTATGAAGTCACCCTTAAACTAAGATAAATTAGTTTGTTTTTGATCTCTATTCTAGTTATGTGTTTGCAGGATTCATTGGCAAGTGTAGACTGATGTCAGTCTACAATTGGTCATCAAACACAGGACCATACAATGTAATTCCTCATTGTGTGATCCAAGGTGTTGACTCATGTGTAGCCTCTCTATTGGGATACACTTCATTTTCAAGCACATGGACTAATGGATGAAGACTTGAAGCTGTTTGGGATGAAGAAGTCAAAATTCATAAAGCTGAGAAAATTCTAAGTACTTTACTCGAGTAGTCCTTTTTGTACTCGAGTAGAAGACTTAGAAGCACTCGAGTAAATCAAGTTTACATTTCGAGTATGGAAGTGGTTCTCGAGTAGTTCTTATCTTGAACTCGAGAAACC
The DNA here is from genome assembly GCA_039513925.1 of Platanthera zijinensis. Taxonomy (NCBI): domain Eukaryota; kingdom Viridiplantae; phylum Streptophyta; class Magnoliopsida; order Asparagales; family Orchidaceae; genus Platanthera; species Platanthera zijinensis. Next base: position 50,584,541 of record CM077082.1, read on the forward strand.
AAGTCCAGCACTCGAGTAGATCTGATCTCATTCTCGAGTGATGTTATTTATGTCTCAGAAAATTTTCTAAGTCAATTACTCTAGTAGTCTAGCTGAGTACTCGAGTAGTTGAGATGATCAAGTCGAGTAACAGAACTTAGTTCTTGAGAAAATTCTAAGACCACTAGAGTGGCACTTCTTTGTACTCGAGTAGTTCGACTAGCACTCGAGTAGTTCAGCTTCAGCGCTCGAGTGATCAGATTCTTATCCAGAATTTTCTCCAAGTCCAAGCTCTCGAGAAGTTCAGTCTACCTCTCGAGAAGTAAGTATAGCACTCGAGTGATCCATTAACTACTCGAGTGATTTACTTCAACATTCAGATTTTCCAGGATTGCCTCCCCTCGAGTAGTCTAAGTGTAGCACTCGAGAGCCAGCTTTAGTACTCAAGTAACTTATCCTTCACTCGAGAAAAGCCGATCAAATTTTCAGAAAATTCTTAAGTTCTGTTAGATCTAATTTTTGAATGTCGTGATGTGACTGGTCCACGTGGCCCTCATTAATGACGATTATTACCGTTAGAGAGATCTTATAAAATGTAATATCATTATGACAAACCCTAAGCATGTATTATCTAAGTTCTGGATCGGCCGACCATTCATCTTCGTCTACAGAAAGTCTCCGCTCTCGTTCAAGAATCTTCAAGGCAACTTTCGATCCAGAGACTTGCAAATCAAGGGGTTAATCATTCTCCATCTACTCCTTGATCGTGTGAGTCAAAGCTTCTTAGAACAAGATCGATCTGAGTCTTCTTCTACATATTCTGGAAGAGCCGAAAATTCAAGAAAGAAGACCTAGGGAAGATTTTCAGATCTGAGAAGATTTGAGTTTGTATTGTAAAATCTCTTTTAAATTTTGTAGAAGATTATTCTCCGAGTGTAGGAGATTTGTTCTCCGAGTTGTAGAAAGTTTTCATCTTCCGAGTGTAGATCCGTTTTGGATCGAGATTATAGGAACGTTGTTCCGAGTGATAGGATCGTTTTGATCCGAGATTAGTGGAGTAGCTGAGTCTAGCGTATTGCTAGATCGGTGAGTGGAAAGTGGACGTACCCAAGATTGGGGAACTACTATAATTCTTGGCGTTCTCTGTGATTGCTTGATTGTTTTCTTGTGCTTTAGTTCATTAAAATTTTTATTTCGCAAAAGACGCACAATTCACATATTCACCCCCCTCTAGGTGATTTAGGTAGACAACTTGAAATCTTTTTCAATTGGTATCAGAGGGAGGTTGATCATTAAAAGGTCAACACCTTGATCAGATCCGCCCCAAGTTGTCTTTGAGTTATTCAAGCATGGACAGAGTCAAATATTTTGCTAAGCTTCCCTTGTGCACAAAAAATAATTTTGTAATGTGGAAAGAAAGAATAAAATTCTTTATGGAAGCTGTGGATCCAAGGATCTTCATGATTGTTGAATAAGGTCCTTATGTTCCCATGACTACCTCCACTATAGATGCTACAAAGCAAGTTCCTAAGAAGCTGATGGATCTCGACAAAGATGAGATTGCACTTGTCTCTTTAGACAAGAAAGTCAAAAATATTATAGCAAGTGCAGTCGATGATTCAATGTTGTAGAATTTGATTCACTGCCAATCTACTAAGGAGATGTGGCAGTCTCTGATCATCCTGATGGAAGGTACTGAAGAAGTAAGGGATGACAGAAGATCCCTTCTGAATCAGAAGTATGAAGCCTTCCGGCAAGGGCCCAAAGACACCAATGCTGACACTTTTGAGAATTTCTTCAAGATACTTAATGACCTAAGAGTATATGGTCGGGTCTTCACCAATGGAGAGCTGAACGACAAGTCTCTGAGGTCCCTAACCAAGGAATGAGACAACAAAGTCTGTGCCATCCGGGAATTTGGCAAGTTAGCTGAGACTGATCCTCAGAACCTCTTTGGTAAGCTGATGTCCTATGAACTCCAAATTAATTCTAGAAAAGCTGAAGAGGAGAAGAGTCAATTCCCTCCCAAGGAGAAGTCTGTCGCTCTGAAGGGAGACAGCTAAAGGAAGGGCAAAGCTGCTTCACCTTCCCCTGCACAAGTAGAGAGTGAAGAAGATTCATCTGAGCCAAGCACTTCAGGCTCAGAGCTATCTGAAGGAGAGTTCTCACTACTCTCACGACAGTTCAAGAAATTCTTGAATAAGAAAAAGCAATGGAGAGGCAAGGATGTCTCATATAGAAGATCACGACATGATGGTGATCGACGACAAAAGGGCTCAAGTAGCCACGACAGGTATAACTCTAAACCGAACAAACATATTTCTACTGAAATAGTTTGTTACTGTTTTAATAAGATAGGTCATGTAATTGTTGATTGCCCTCATAAGAAGAAGGAGGGTGGCAAAAGAGAGGAGAAGAAATCTTCCTATCATAAGAAGAAGACAGAAAGAAGCCTTGTAGCCAAAAAGAGCAAGACCCTCATTGACACTAACTCATTTGAGTCCAGTAGAGAGGAGGAAGCCTACTTTGGGCTCATGACACATACTGACAAAGAAGAAATGCCCCAGTTTACTAGGGAGGTAAACTAGCATACACCCCTCTCTGAATCTGATGTTTCTAATCATGATCATAAGAACAGCTCTTCTGACGATGAGTCTGAACTCATGGCCCAGTATAAGGAGTTGATCAAGGCCTACGACAAATGTCGTAAGGTCGTGAAAACTCAGGCTAAAGAGATTAAGTCTCTAAAGGCCATAGAGAGCTCTCTCAGAAAGGAAGTCGTTAAGATGGACTCACTCAAAGAAGAACTGGGTACTGCAGTTGATGAGTATAATAAGGCTCTCAAGCACCTCGATCTGAAAGAAGAAATCATCAAGGGATTGGAAGAGCAACTTGAAACCGAAAAGAAACTTGTTGAAGGTTTATCTAAGCCCAAGATAGTTCTTCCTCTTATTGCTGAGTTCTCTGCTCAGACTAAGGGTGCTGGCTTAGGCCATGTTGAGGCTCCTAGTAATTTCTCTAGGAGAAATAAGGCTCAACAGAAGAATAAGGCGGCCAAGAAGGCTTTGGCCAAGGAAAAAGGGAAAGCTCCAAAAGATCAGACTATATTTAAGAAGGTAGTTTTTCCTACTAATAAGTTTGATCTTGACTCCTCCTACGGTCACTTCATTAGGCCTACTTATGTAGAGCCCAAGTCGAGGTACCAAGGATGGACACACCCTCAAAACTTTGGTGAAAGTGTCTTTAAGGCACCTTATGAAGAGACCACTCTTCAGAGCTTTAGCCCTTTCAATCATGGTCATAACATCAGGAAGGCTCCAAAAGTTAAGCCTATTATTGAAAAGCCTATGAAGGAGAAGAAGCCTTGTGAATGCCTTCACCATGAAGCTTCTACCTCAAAAATTGCAGCCCCTACTAGACCTCTATCTCTAAAGATCAAGCAAGGGAGAATTAGGCAGAGATACAACATGTTTGACTGTTAGTGCTGTGGCAGAGTTGGTCACTTTGCCATCGATTGCTGGTTTAATCTTAGAAACCATGTTACCCCTCAGTTTAACAATGTAAGAAAGACTGCTCACATTGTTAATTCATGTATGGGGAGCAAGCTAACTAGAGACCAAGGACCCAAACAAGTTTAGGTTCCTAAGTTAAATTGATTTTTGACTACATGTATGTTCAAAGACCACCAAAACTCTAATCTAGTACTTGGATAGTGGATGCTCTCAACACATGACCGGGACGAAAAGCCTACTTCAGAATTACTCACCAGTCATGAACGGGCCAAAGGTCATCTTTGGAGGTTCTAACCGAGGAATTACGAAAGGCTATGGTATGATCACTAACGATAGTGTATTTTTTCGGATGTGGCTTATGTTGAAGGAATGGAACACAATCTCATAAACATAAGCCAATTATGCGATAAGGGATATATAGTCGAATTTCATGCTGATAAGTGTTTGATAAAGTCTGTTGACCATTTGGAAACGATTTTATCAGGCACTCGTAGTAGAAATATATTTTGTTTGAATTTTATTTGTATAGACTCCTCTACACCAGTGTGCCTTTTGGCAAAAGATAGTGCGTCTCTTATTGACCAATGTCACAAGAGATTAACACATATTAATTTCAAAACTATTAATAAATTATTTTCTCTGAACTTAGTACATGATGCCCTGAATGTTAAGTGCGCTAAGGATAGGCTCTGTCACGCATGCGTAAAAGGCAAGCAAACAAGGGCTACTTTTAAAAATATCATAGACAAAGACTCTAATAGGTGTTTACACCTACTTTATATGGACTTGTTCGGTCCACTGCAAGTTCAAAATTTTGGAGGTGTTGAAGTTGAGACCGGGCGGTCTGGCGGTCTGTCTTGGCGGGTTAGAGACCGCGCGGTCTGGCAGTTTCCCTTCAGCTGTTTGATTGCTGTGCTGTTGCTGTCTGGTTGCCGAGCTCTCTGGCGGTCTCCCCTTGCGGTCTCTCTCTCTCTGGTGGTAGCCGTGCGGTTAGCCCTTCTGTCTAACCGCGCGGCTTGTGCAGTTTGTTCTGTATAGTCCGCTTAGTCCTGTAAATTTTTAGTCCCACATCTCTTATTTGTATTCTCTCATCTCTCCTCCATTCTATATAAGGGAGGGCATACCTTTGTAATAGATACCTTTTTCTGATAATAAAATTTCAGTTATACTATTTCCGGTTTGTTTTAGTTCGTTTCTAACATGGTATCAGAGGAATCGATCTTTGCCTCCTGATTCTGTGCGTTCTCCTGTCCGCGCGACCTGCCTCTTCTTCTCGCGGCCTGTCTCCCGCGGCTTGTTTCTTCCGCCTGTTTGCTTGCGCCCTGTTCACGCGGCCTGTTTCTGTTGCTTGCTTCTTTCTTGCAACCTGTTTGTTGAGAGTGATTTGCCAGCAGGACCGTGTGTGTGGGACCGCCCCCGTGGCTTTCCCCATCGCGTTCCTGGTCTGGGTGTTGACCCCGGTGGGCCCCCTGTGTGGCGGAATATCCCCGCGGTTCTGTGGATGGGATTAGTCCCACATCGCCCGCAGCGCCTGCTCCTCCGTGTTTATGTACCCCGCCACCCTTCATCTCAATACCTGGGTTTTGAGATGCGATATGGGTGGGCGGGTTCTCACATGGTATCAGAGGGAGGTTGTCCTGCTGCGGGGGTGTGTTGAGAGTGATTTGCCAGCAGGACCGTGTGTGTGGGACCGCCCCCGTGGCTTTCCCCATCGCGTTCCTGGTCTGGGTGTTGACCCCGGTGGGCCCCCTGTGTGGCGGAATATCCCCGCGGTTCTGTGGATGGGATTAGTCCCACATCGCCCGCAGCGCCTGCTCCTCCGTGTTTATGTACCCCGCCACCCTTCATCTCAATACCTGGGTTTTGAGATGCGATATGGGTGGGCGGGTTCTCACACTGTTCTAGTCGCCGCTTCCTCCTTCTCTTCTCTATTCGCCGCGACCTGTCTCCGCAGCCTCTTTTGCCTTGTTCGCCTTTTGCCTCCCGTTTTCCTCCACTTCTTTTCGCGCGGTCTGTCTGCTAGCCGCCCGACTTCTCTCCCTCTGTTTGATTCTGCGGCTTGGTCGTGGCTTTTCTGGCCGCTGGTGTCTGACATCGTGACCGCTGCAGATCTTCTTCCTATCCGCGCGGATTGTTTCCTAACCGCGTGGCTTCCTGTTGTTTGCGCGGCAGATCTCTTTCTCCTAACCGCTGCGATCTCACTCTGTTCGCGCGAGTTCTTCCTTGTTTAGGCGGCCTCTCTGCCCTTCTTCCTTCGTCGCTCTCTCTCTTGTCCCCGCGACTTGTCTCTAAGTCGCAGCGGCTTGTTCTCCTCTGTGCGGCTCTTCCTTTAGCCGCTCCTACTTGTTAGTCGCCGCGACCTCCTGTTAAGTCGCGCGGCTTGTGCTACCCTCTTCGTCCCCTTTTGCCTTGCTCTGCATCTTGGTCGTGGCCCTTCTTACCGCTGGTGTGCTGTCACCGTGACCGCTGCAGTTCTTTTGGTCCTCCCTTCATGGCTTCCATATACTCCTCAAAGCCGTTCGCCTCGGTGGTCACGTCTTCTGGTAGTGCCCACGTTGTTACTCAAGGAAAATGGTTGATCGACACCGGTGCTACTAATCATATGACCGGCAATCTCCAGTGTTTTTCTCTCCTAGAAACACATGGTCGGTTGCCTCCGGTTACTCTCGCTGACGGCTCTTCATCATCGGTTCATGGGACGGGGATCGTTCATGTCACTCCGTCTCTTCGCTTGGAGGATACTCTCTACGTGCCCAAGTTCCCATGCAACTTATTATCTGTTACCTCTCTATGCAAGCAATTACAATGTTCTGTTACTTTTACTTCTACTACTTGCTCTTTTCAGGATCCGGACTCCCAACGGACGATTGCTACTGGGACTGAGAGTGGCGGCCTATACTTCCTGGATAACATTTCCGCTTTCTCCACCTTCTCCTCCACCTCCATAGATCTGCTCCAATGGCATCTCCGCCTTAGTCATGCTCCTCCTCATCTTCTTCGTCAACTTCTGCCCCACCTTCCTCCACAAAGTCCTCCGCTCAACTGTGAAGCCTGTCAGCTTGGCAAGCATCACCGCTCCTCCTTCCCTCTGAAGCACGTTCGTGGATCCACCCGTCCGTTTGATCTCATCCACTCCGATATTTGGGGTCCTTCTCCTACTCTTACTGTTGGTCGGGGTAGTTCATATTTTGTCACATTCATTGATGATTTTTCTCGCTGTACGTGGGTGTATCTGTTAAAAGATCACTCCGAATTATTCTCTGTATGGACATCCTTCTATCTCATGATCAAAACTCAGTTTGATGTTTCTATTAAAGTTCTTCGATCTGATAATGCCAAAGAATATATCAGTCATGACTTTTCTGCCTTCTGCATGCAAAATGGGATTATTCATCAAACGAGTTGTGTCTATACTTCACAACAAAATGGTGTGGCAGAACGCAAAAACCGTCACCTTCTTGATGTCGCTCGCTCCTTGATGACCCAGATGCATGTTCCTCGCTCCTATTGGGGCTATGCTATTCTCCTTGCCTGTTACCTCATCAATCGCATTCCCTCCACCGTTCTCCACGGAAAAACCCCTTTCTCTATTTTGTATCCGGGCAAGGAGCCATTTCCTCCCCCTCTCCAAATATTTGGATGCACTGCCTTTGTGCATGCCCCTTCTGCCACCCGTGATAAGCTATCTCCTCGCTCCACCAAATGTATCTTTCTGGGGTACTCCACCACTCAGAAAGGTTATTGTTGCTTTGATCCCATCCTTCATAAACAGTTCGTTTCTGTTGACGTCACCTTCTTCGAGAATACCTCCTACTTCTCGGATGACTCCCCTCCTCTTCTCCCAGCCTCTGATTCTCCTGATGTTTCCTTTGTTCCCTCGTCTCCCACTACGATGTTCACCCCTACTCCGCCCTCGTCCACTCCTCTTCTTCCACCTCTCTCTCCCTCTTCTCCACCACTGTCTCCCGCATCTCCGCCGTCGTCGCTCTCTACTCCCGGGCCAGCTCTCTCTGCCACGGATGCTCCGGATGTCGAGGAACCTGCTGACCTGGATCTTCCTATAGCTCTTCGCAAAGGGGTGCGGACGTGTACCCTACACCCTCTTACTGCTGTTGTTTCATATGATCGTCTTACCCCTTCTCGCAGGGCCTTTGCTCTAGCTATCTCTGCTACTGCCACGCCCCGCTCCTACCAGGAGTCCCTTGCTATTCCTCACTGGAAGATGGCCATGGATGAGAAAATGGCCACCCTAACGGAGCGGGGTACCTGGACTCTTGTTCCTCCTCCCTTCGGTACTGATGTTGTTGGCTGTCGCTGGGTCTTTGTGGTGAAATTTGCCCCGGATGGCACTGTGGACCGTTATAAAGCTCGCCTTGTTGCTAAGGGCTTTACTCAGACCTATGAGGTTGATTACTTTGACACCTTCTCTCCCGTGGCTCGTCTCAGCACTATACGGGTTCTTCTTTCTGTGGCGGTAAATAAAGATTGGCCGATTTCCCAGCTGGATGTAAAGAATGCCTTCCTTTATGGTGATCTTCAGGAGGCCGTCTACATGGAGCAACCTCCTGGGTATGTTGCTCAGGGGGAGACACGAGTATGCCGGCTGAAGAAGGCAATTTATGGCCTCAAGCAGAGCCCTCGAGCTTGGTTTGACAAGTTCAGCGGCATCGTGGCGGCCGTTGGTTTTGTGCGCAGCTCTGCCGATCACTCTCTATTTACTCGCAAAACCTCCTCGGGACTAGTAGTTCTTGCAGTGTATGTTGATGATATTCTTCTCACTGGCGATGACCAGGAAGGGGTAGCCTTGACAAAGCGGCATCTTCTTCAACATCTGGTCACAAAAGATATGGGCTCTCCAAAGTACTTTTTGGGGGATCGAAATCTCTCGGAAGCCCGATTCCTTAGTCCTCTCCCAGCGTAAGTATGCCCTTGATCTTTTAAAAGATGCAGGATTGACTGGGGCCAAACCTGCTCGATGTCCCATGGCTGTTGGAGAAGACAAAACCTGGACAGATGATTCGCCTCTTCTTTCAGATACTACGAGGTACAGACGTCTTGTTGGTAAGCTCATATATCTCACAGTGACCAGACCCGATATTTCCTATGCTGTTGGCAAGGTGAGTCAATTCATGCAAGCTCCCAGGGAGTGCCATCTGTAGTCCGCCTTACGGATCTTAGAGTACGTCAAAGTCGTACCCGGGAAAGGATTGCTTTTCCAGAAGAATGGTCATCTGAGGGTTGAAGCTTACTCAGATGCGAGTTACGCTGATGACAAAGGGGATCGCAAGTCTACCTCCAGTTTCTGCACCTTTGTTGGGGGTAATCTGGTAAGCTGGAAGAGCAAGAAGCAGTCTGTTGTTTCCAGGTCCAGTGCTGAAGCAGAGTATCGGAGTATGGCGTCGACCACTTGTGAGCTAAAATGGCTACGGGCTCTAATGCTGGATTTAGGAGAGGTCTACAACCATCCGCTACCTATGTTCTGTGATAACAAGGCTGCCATATACATCTCCAAAAATCCGGTCTTCCATGAAAGAACCAAGCACATTGAGGTCGACTGTCATTTCATTCGTGAAGAGATCTTAAAGGAACAAATTTGCACTCCCTTTGTCACTTCTGATAAAGAGCTGGCTGACATCTTCACCAAGCCAGTTTCCGCCTCATTTCATCATATTTGTGACAAGCTGGGCATGATCGATATATATGCTCCAGCTTGAGGGGGAGTGTTGAAGTTGAGACCGGGCGGTCTGGCGGTCTGTCTTGGCGGGTTAGAGACCGCGCGGTCTGGCGGTTTCCCTTCAGCTGTTTGATTGCTGTGCTGTTGCTGTCTGGTTGCCGAGCTCTCTGGCGGTCTCCCCTTGCGATCTCTCTCTCTCTGGTGGTAGCCGTGCGGTTAGCCATTCTGTCTAACCGCGCGGCTTGTGCGGTTTGTTCTGTATAGTCCGCTTAGTCCTGTAAATTTTTAGTCCCACATCTCTTATTTGTATTCTCTCATCTCTCCTCCATTCTATATAAGGGAGGGCATACCTTTGTAATAGATACCTTTTTCTGATAATAAAATTTCAGTTATACTATTTCCGGTTTGTTTTAGTTCGTTTCTAACAGGAGGTAAGGATTATATATTGGTTATTATTGATGATTACTCACGCTTTGCGTGGGTGTTCTTTTTGAAACACAAGTCAGATACCTTCGACGTCTTTATAAATTTTGTTAGGTATATCCAGAATGAATACAACTGTTCCGTAGTTAAAATCAGAAGTGATAATGGAACTGAATTCAATTCTGGGGCCATGAAAGAATTTTGTGAAAGCCTGGGTATCTTTCATGAGTTCTCCTCTCCCCGTACTCCGCAACAAAATGGAGTAGCTGAGAGAAAGAATAGAACGTTCATAGAGGCCTGCAGGACTATGTTGAGTGATGCTTCACTACCGGAGTACTTCTGGGCTGAAGCCGTCAACACTGCATGCCACGTGCAAAATCGAGCACTCATCAATAAGAACCACAATAAGACACCTTTTGAACTTCTAAAGGGCAGAAAGCCGACTGTCTCATATTTTAGAATCTTTGGCTGTAAATGATTCGTTTTTAACAATGGTAAGTATCATACTACTAAATTTAGTGAAAAGAGTTTTGAAGGTATATTTGTAGGTTATAGTAGCCATAGTAAGGCATATAGGGTATTTAATAAGAAAACCCTGGTGTTAGAAGAATCTATACACGTTGTATTTGATGAGATGAGCTTGCTGTAAAGTGGCTCTTCTAGTGTGTTTGTTAAAGATGCAGGTTCAAGGCTGAAATAACTGAACTTGGATGAGTCGACTGAAGATAAGTGAGAAAAGTTCATCAAGATCACCACTCCAACCCCGATTGGAGAGGTTGATGATCAAGATGAAGAAATCACCCAAGTTGATGAAGTCACTCATATGGTTGAAGATGCTCCAGATGCAAGGAACCTCAAGCTAAGACATCTGAAGGATCACCCAATTGATCAAATCATCGGAGATCCCCGGGATGGTATCAGAACTCGTAGAGGTACTACAAATGAGAATTTGTATTTGAGTTTTCTCTCACAGGTTGAACCAAAGAAGTTTGAGGAAGCAAACTCAGACGCTTCATAGATAATGATTATGGAAGAAGAACTAAATCAGTTCAAGCATTGCAAATTCTGGAAACTGGTTCCAAGACCCAAAGGCAAGAACGTCTTCGAAATAAAGTGGGTCTATAGGAACAAGATGGACGAGAATGAGACGATCATATAGAACAAGGCCAGAATCGTCGCCAAAGGATACAGGCAGGAAGAAGGAATCGACTTCGACCAGACATATGCTTCAGTTGTCAGGCTAGAGGCAATCAGGTTATTCCTAGCATATGCTGCTCTTAAGGGATTCACCATCTATCAAATGGACGTGAAGTCCACCTTTCTTAATGGTGACATAAAGGAAGAGGTGTATGTGGAACAACCCCCAGGTTTCGTTGATTCTAACTTTCCTGATTATGTTTATCTTTTATCTAAATCTTTATATGGTTTGAAACAAGCTACTCGAGCTTGGTATGCGACGTTGTCTAACTTTCTTCTTAAGAACAAGTTCATAAGGGGAAAGATAGATAAGACATTATTTCTTTGGGAAATTAAAGACAAGATTTTGCTAGTGCAAATCTATGTCGATGATATTATTTTTGACTCTACAGGCGACAAACTTTGCAAGAAGTTTTCTAAATTTATGCAAGGGAAGTTTGAAATGAGTAGTATGGGTGAGCTGAAGTATTTCTTAGGACTTCAGGTGAAACAATCTGAAGATGGAATTTTCATCTTGCAAAATAAGTTCACCAAGGAGTTAATTAAGAAATTCAGAATGGAGAATGCAATCTCTATGAGGAATCCAATGAGTTCAGTTATGTCTTTGGACAAGGATGAGAAAGGGAAACCTTTTGATGAAACCAAGTACAAAATCATAATTGGATCATTGTTTTATCTTACTGCTAGTAGACCAGACATAATGTTCTCTACATGTGTCTGTACTAGATTCCAAGTGAACTGTAAGAAATCTCACTATGCTGCTGCAAAGCGGATTTTGAGATACCTTAAAGGTACACTGAATCTTGGCTTATGGTACCCAAGAAGTAATGATAGTGAGCTACTTGGTTTTTCAGATGCTGACTTTGTAGGTAGTAAAGATGACAAAAAGAGCACTTCCGGAATTTGTCAATTCCTTGGAAGGAGACTCATTTCATGGAGCAGCAAAAAACAAAATTGTGTCGCAATCTCAACGGCCAAGTCAGAATATATTTCTGCCGACAGTTATTGTGCACAATTGCTTTGGATCAAGAATCAACTAGAAGATTACAACATGAAAGTCAAAGACATCCCACTGTTTTGCGACTCCTCCAGTGCAATAGCAATTGCAAACAACCCCGTCTCACACAACCGGACAAAGCACATATAGTTGAGATACCATTTCATCCGGGATCATGTGGAGCATGGGGACATAGATCTGTAGTATGTTCCAAAAAACAAGCAAATTGCAGACATTTTTACGAAGCTGCTGGACGAGACCAAGTTCAGTTTCTTCAAAACTGAGCTTGGTATGCTCAACATAGAAGGATAGACAAGATGAAATATTTTCACAGTTCAGAAATCAATGCTCAATCAAAAAGGTTAGAAATTTCTCTAAGTGGACTTCATTTCTCGAGTTAAAGAATGACTACTCGAGAACTCCAACTTAACTACTCGAGTACCTTTCTGACTTCTCGAGAACTAAGTAAGCCATTCGAGTGCAATCACTCGAGCACTATACTTCATCTTGAGAAGCAGACTTAGACCACTCGAGTACCATCATACCACTTCTCGAGTACCTCCATTCCACCACTCGAGTACTGAAGTTCCACTCGAGAAATGACCCATCAGTTTTCATTCCATTTCAAATTTTTCAATTTCGAAAACCGCGTCTCTACAGCCACTAACTAAAGTATAATTTAGCATCATTAGACTCCTAATCATCATTACTAGGGTTATATAAATAGAAATTTTCGGATTTCAAGAATCTACGCGAGTTTAATCCTTCTCTCTCTCGAAAGACTCTTCGCCTTCCGCCGATTCTACAGAGCACGCCGCTGTCTTCTTCAAGTTTCAATCAATCTCTCCCAGTTCAGTGAAGATAATGGCGCTGTCGTCGAAGATATGGGTGGACAGTGAGTTAGTGGTTGCTGGAATCGCAGAGCTCTCAGATGATTTCAGAAATCTGTTAATCCTTCTCGGCACAGCAGGTTTGAGTTTTGTTCTCCAGGAACCGTGCAAAATTTTGTTTCCAGAAGTTGAAGAGTTCTTTAAGAATGTTAAAGTCAGGAGAAACGACAAAGTTCTTAAGTCCAAGGTAAAGGGCATCAAGATTAAACTCACCGAAACCGCTGTTTCACAACTTCTGAGAATGCCTATAGTTGATGAAGAAGATGAAGTGGATCAAGAAGACAATGACAGAGCTTGAAATTTTTGTGGAGTTTCAACTGAAGTGACTTCCATAAGAAGACCAGATCTCAATCCAGAAAGCAAGTTACTAGTAGATATTATTGGAAAGATTCTTCTGTGCAGGACTAGCTCTATTAGCTTTATAACAAATGATCTCTTTGAAATCATGAAAATCATCATCTGCAGGAAGAAATTCCAGTTTGGTATGTTAATTCTTGACAAAATTAGAGAGAACATCAAGGCTCCAAGTTATGCAAGGATTATCTCCTTAATGATGCATGAGATTAATAAGGTATTTGATTTCTCCAAAGGCACAACCATCCATCACATGAAGAAAGTCTCCATATCCTCCATCCAGAGATGGGAGGTGAAGCTGCAAAAACCCAGCCCAGGCTGCTAAAGCTCATGAGCACACTGCTTCAGAGGAAAGGACCCCATCTCCCTCTCTCCATCATGTTGTTGACACATCTTATGCAGCAGCTGAGGGGGAGCCTACCTCCTCTGCGCAGCAAGACAAAGTTGCTACTCCACCTCCAGATACCTCAATCCCTCCATCCACCCCAGAGGACATTCTATCAGATTCCCAAGTACAAGAAACCATCATCTCCTTTACTAAATACATCAACAAAATGATTGAGGAACTTACCTCAGATGACCCTCTACCTCCCCTCCATCAAGAGAATGTTGAAGAACCATCCAAAGAAGCCCCTCCAACACCATCTCCATCTCCTGCACCATCTCCAAAGTCACCCATTGGTCACTCCCCAGCTGCCGAAAAAGAACAAGAGATAATTCTGCTATCAGATGAGAATGAACCATCTCCAGAACCTGCTGAAGCTCCTTTGAGGAGATTGGATTTCTTTCTTCCCACCTTCACTAGTGAGGTAAGAGATGTACTGATTCATACTTCCAGAGCTCAGAGCTCTGTGATAGTTGAAGAAATAGTGCCATGGTCTGCACCTCCTCCTCCAGCCTCTATTACTCCTCCTGCTGCTTCTGATATACCAGCTCCCTCAGATATTCTTACTAAGATTGAACAGATGTTGATTGAACAAAGAAAGTACTTTGATGATTCTCTGAAAATAGTTCAAGATAAGGTCACTGCTCTAGAGAAAGAAATGAGCAGAGGGTCTGCTGAAATACAACACAACACTGATAGCCTTAAGCACCTCTTCCAGATAGGTGGCAAAGCCCTAGATCACACTATTACCAGTGTTGGACAAGTAATAGATCAAGGAGTTACTCTTGCAAATAATCAAATTCAATTAGAATAGAAAGCCCAAGATCATATCATGAAGGTCTGTGACGAAGTGGGTACCTTCAAAGATCAAACTATAGAAAAGCTATGTGTAGAAATTAGAAAGGGGGAGGGTATAGTGAAAGAACAAGTTTAAAAATATGATACTAATGTCAAGACCCTCTAAGAAGAGAAAATGACTGAAATAAATAAAAATGTGCTTGCACAGATTCAATCTATCAAGTTTTATACTTATGATACTACAGTATGGATGCATAATCAGATATTCCTTGAATTTCAAGCTGATCCTAACATCATCCCTCACCATCTGAATCCTCTTGCTGAAGGCCAGCCTGCTCAGATGCCTACCTTCTCTCCTAGACCTGGAGATGAAACTCTACCTCCAGAATCTTACTCTCAGGTATGGGAATCTTACATTCCTCAAGATCTACCAGAAATTCAGATTCCTAAGAGAAGGAAGTATGGAGAGGGACCCTCTGCCAGTAGATCAATTCCTAATCCAGAGGCAGAGAAAAGGAGAGCTCAGGAATTTATTGAGATATGGAGTCCAACTTCTAAATCCCTTATACTTGATACACTGAAGCTGGTTATGGATTATAATAAAAGCAGGAACCTTCATTACAGCACTTCTGAATGGGATCTATATGAGAAATCTATGACCAAAAGAAGAATTTATGACAAAGAATATGTGAGGAACAACCTCAATGCTCCTCCTAGACCTCCTAAGTACTATCCCAAGCTCTTCAGCTACCAGAAAAGACAATAAGAGAAGAAGGATAAGCAACAACAACAACAACATCAGAGCTAGGAAAGGCTATATGTCTTTGAGAATGAGGATTGGATTCTTGTAAAAATGGAATCTAGAAACAATGCTAATTATATAATTTTTAATCTTGATGATTATTTCTTTATTTATTAGCCTCTTGCATTTTATTTCTGTGATTACTTTTCAGTACTTAGTTCTTTCTATTTTGGTATAATTTAATTTAGTGTAGAGGGTTCTGACTTCTACAAATAAGGAGAGATTGTTGGGTATTGTATCCACAATAACCTAGATTTATATATGTAAGACCGCTCCCCTTACCAAGAAGTCTTCCGGCCTTATGCCCAGAACCGCCGCCTTACGGTGACTCTAACACATGGGTTAGCCGACACCGCAAGACGCCAATCCTGCCGACTATTACGATCATATAATCTGTTCGGCCAAAATATAAATAAAAGTATAAAGCAGAGTATATAACAGCTAGTCCACAAGTCACAACACAAACATTATAATAAAAATGAAAGTACGAACAAGTCCAAATGAGTACAAGAAAAGAGAAAGGGCGTATGCCCTGTACATGCTATCAAATCTCTCTCACACACATAATAACCACATGCGGAAGCTAAGCTATCATCAGTAGAGTCGTCCCACCTGACGACGAGCTGTAGTAGTAGTAAGTGGTGGTGACATCAGCTCCTCATGACCTGCCACCTCGTCCTGCTGGCTGGGCTGGTGCTCCATCTCCTCGAGCTCCTAAAATGATTTGGTCACAACCGACCGTTAGTCATAAGAAATAAAATTGGATCTAGGGCATATGTGCTTAGTAAATTCTGAAATTTTGTCACAAACTTTGTTAGGACATAAATCATCTCTAGAAAAATTTAGGGAACTGATAGGTGTTGAAACCGGAAAACCGGTCTCTTGTGGAGTTCGACCCTTGGGGAAGGGGTGGCCGCGCACCTACTTCACTCCTGCAAGAAAACGACAAAGAAAAGAAGAAACAAGGACTAGACCAAGGGCCCGGCGTGGAGGTCCCACCACAAACCCGGAAGATCTCAGAGCGCTTCCCCTCCTTAGCCAAATGCCGGGCTAAGGTACCTCAGAAAGCGCTAGTAGGCCAGAGAATTAGTAAGCGTCCGTTCTGAGGTACCCCTTGGGTCCTATTTATAGGAAAAGATGGCCTGCCAATATACAACCTTCACTGTTTTCGAGGACTACAGGCAAACCAAAAGGGGCCACACAGTAAAAGTGTGCCATGGCCAAGATGCGAGCTGGACCTGAGGGGGCACTCGCTCGGCAAGGGGCCCGACTCGCCTCGCCCTGGGCGGACTGTGCTCGGCTAGCGCTGGGCTCGGCTGGACTATTGCCGAGCTCGGGCTCGGCACGACGATCGCCGAGCTCGGACTCGGCACGGAGATCGTCGAGCTTGGCTCGACCATCGTCGAGCCCTGTTTCCGCACCCGAGCTCGGTCTCGGCATGCCGGACTTCGTTCGGCCATCGCCGAGCTTAGCTCGACTATCGTCGAGCCCTGTTTCCGCACCCGAGCTCGGTCTCGGCATGCCGGACTTCGTTCGGCCATCGCCGAGCTTAGCTCGACTATTGCCGAGCTCGGGCTCGGCAAGCTGGGTCCAAGGTGATCTGAGCCGTCCGGTTCAATCCCTGTCGACCACTCGCGGGATACGGGGTTGTACATAATCCCCGCTCTTTGCGAGGTTGGGACAAGCTCGGAAAGAAACATCCAACCCCATGGGATCCGGCGAGTGCGACAGGGGCAAAAAGGAATCTTCTGGTAGGCCCCACAGATAGCTATATATATGTACCCCTGCGCATCTGGCTGACCTTTGCCCTTCCCCGAATTTTGACAAGATGCCGCTCCCCAAGGAAGTCTTAGAGCGACTCGCACGCTCCCGTGGGGAGATCGCTGCCCAGGCCGCGGGGCTAACCAACCTTGAAGCCCCTGCTCGCCGTTTTGCCGATCTCAGCTCGGCCAAGCGGGCGAAGCCCCTTCCCCCGGGGGCCGAACCCATCCTGGCCGACTTTACTGCCGCCTTGGGGAACGGGGCCGGTTCCTCCAACCAGCCAATTCTTGGCTCCTCCACTAAAAATCTCGTGGAATTGTCTTCTGACCGGGAGAACAGCGGCGAAGCGTCCACCCCCCGGACCAAAAGTGCTCCTGTCAACTCGCCACGGCAGGGTCCCGAGGTTAAGGAGCCGGGCTCGCGAGAACCGGCGTCGCCGAGTCGCCTCCCTTCCCGACAACCCTCCCCTGGATCCCTGGTCGTGGGGAGGGGCGCCGGGATTATCCCCGTTCCCGGCTACCAACTCGCTCCTCAAGAACTGCTGGGGCGTGGCAAGGACCTGCGCCACTTCTCTCCTCGCGCCCACCCGGAGGAGCCAGGCTCGCGCGGTAAGTTTCCGGCATTGCTCTTCTGTTCCGTGGATTTTTGCTTTTCTGACCGTCTTTCAATTCTTCACCCAGAATTTCCCGGGCGGACGGAGGACGGCGAGTCCGTGGATCGACCTCCCTACTCGCCCCTCCCTTCTCCAAGCGCCCTGGACGCCTTCCTGGACTCCGAGGTGGGCAGCCCTGAACGCGCAAGACGGGAGCGGAAGGTTCTCAAGAAGCTGGTGCGCGAGCTCCACGACCTGCGGAAGGACAACAACAGGCTGCAGTGGGAGTGCTCGCGTCTCGTGGACGGTGCTGGAGTCAGCCTGGCGTTCGAGGAGGCGTCTTCCCTGGTGCTGATGGACGAAATCGACGAGAACCTGCGGGTGATAAACAGGAACATGGGGCGGCTTCGCGAACTTCATGCGCGGCGGCCTGCGACGGCGGGCCGGCGAGACCGGGGAGAATGAGACGGCTCTTCTGTCAGTCGGCCGGTACTCGCCCCCGCCCTCGCATGGTCCTCGCGCCCCTATTTGTATTTTTCCTTTTATTTACTCTGAATGGTCTGCATGTAATAATCTTGGAACAATTTTTTAACTACTTTGTATATGTAGACGCTTTTTCAATATTTTGGCGGGTCTTTTCGAATTCCCCCTTCGGGGGCCTGGCCGGCTCGCAAGACTTGCGAGGAGAGGGTGGCGAGGTGGCACGGCGAGACCGGACCGATCGGCCGACTCGCCCTCCCTCTCACCCTTCTTTACCTTCTTCTATAAATAGGCCTTCTCACCTACCCCCGAAGCACGCCTTTATTGCTTTCGAATTTTTGCTTCGCTTCTGTCTTCCCGAGCTCGCGCTTTCCCTTTTCTCTGTGACCATGGTGAAGACCAACCCTGATGCGGACGGTCGGTCTAAGTGCGCCCAGCACTTCGTGGACCATTGCTTTTTCGAGGGGCACATCACAGAGGAGGAGCTCGTCGAGTTCACGGCGGCGTTCGTTCCCCCCGGCTTCCAGGCTCGCCGGCCCGCCGAGCATGAAGCCATCAACTCCTTCCCGGAGGGCGAGCTCGCCTTTCCCATCTCGCACTTCGAGGTGGGACTGCGCCTCCCCCTCTGGCCAGAAATCCGCCAGATCCTGAAGTACTACGGCGCGGTGCCCGCGCAGCTGAACTCCAACGCCATTGCTATGATGGTGGCGTTCGCCTGCTTCCTCCGCCGGGAACGAATTGAGTTCAACCTCGCGGTGTTCCGCAAGTTGTTCTCTTACAAGGCTACCCCCGACAGGGTCGCCTACTTCGGCGGGTCCTTCATCAAGGTTCGCGAGCTGGCGAACAAGAATCACAACTGGATGACCCGGCTCGTCTTCATCAAAGGCGAGCTCGGCAACATCCCTTTTCGCCCCCTGCAGAAGAGCGAGGACATATACCGTCCTCCCTCCCTGTCCGGTAGCGACGCCGACCTCCACAAGTTCTTTCTTCACAAGGACTTCGAGGTCGCCTTCCTCCGCCGCGGCCTCGACTTGCTTCAGCCCGTTCTCCCCGGCGAAGGTATATCTCGCTCAGCCCTCTCGCGAACTTTATCAAGGTGGATCTCATATGATTTTTCCCTCTCTCTTTTTTTTTGACTAAGTCTTTCTCTGCAGGGGAACGGGTTCTCCCGGAGCATCCGCCGTTCGCCGACCCGGGGATATTCTCGGACCCTCTGGAGCTGGCCCGGGCGGCGGCGCTGGCTTGTCGCGAGGAGCAACCGCGAGTCCAACCCTCCGGCAAGAAGCGCTCGGAGTCCGGGGGGTCGAGCTCGCGCCCCGATTCTTCGCTCCCCAAGAAGAAGAGGGCGAAGGTGGTCTCGCGCGGACGGCTGCACCTTCCCTCGTCTCCCGCCAAGTTCATGAGCTCACCGGAGGCTCTGTCCGACGAGCCGCCCTTGAGCCCGCTGAAAGAAGCCTCCTCTCCCCGAAAGGGGAAGAAGAAGAGCGGGCCGTCCTCCGATTCTACCGGGGAGGACACTGTCCGCGAGCCCAGTCTGCCGAAGGATCACCCCAACTTCGGCAAGGGGTGCAAGAGCAAAGATGCGGCTGGCGAGCCCATCTTGAAGTGGGACGAGGGGGCTCACCGAGTTTCCGTCTCCACTCGCGCCCCCTCCTGGGGAGCTCGCCGGCCGCCCACCGCCCATGCCTTCGCTTTCGGCTTCGGCCTCTACAGCCGCGACAGCGCCGAGTCGTACAAGAAGCTGACCCCTAGTCAGCTCGGCTACGAGGGGATGCAGGCCCACCTGCGGGCCTTCGAGCTCCATCACATGATGGTCCGCCGCGGCTTCCAGCTCAGCAACGCCCTGCTGACTGCCGAGCAGGAGCGCGACCTGGCGAAGGAGAGCGCGGTCGACGCGGAAAGGCGGTTCGGCCTCGCGGACGCTCTACTCGCGAAGTCTGTCGGCGGCCTAGTAATCGCTGGATACCTCTATTTGCCTTGCTTAAGATTATTCTTGCGCGTGTTCTGAACTTCTAGTCTTACAGGACGCCGAAGCCGCTAACGCGATGCGAGACAAGATGGCTCAGTTGCGGGCTCAGCTCGCTGAGCGGGAAGCCCAGCTCGCCGATCAGAAGACATATTCCCAGGAGCAGGAGGCTGTTGCCGCCCGGCTGGGGGCGGAGGTGGAGGAATTGAAAGAGAAGAATAAGGGGCTCCTGGGAGAGGTCCTTCGCCAAGCCGACGCTCTCCTTCCCCCGGACGCCAGCGAGCCGGCCTTCCCCTTCAAGAGGCCCCGGGTGTTTGGCGAGGCTGACGTCGCGGAGCGGCTGCGAGTCAACTCCGTCGAGGCTGCCGAGTGTCTCCTACAGGCCATGAGGGGGACGGTGATCTTGGCGGAAGGCTGCGAGGAGGTCACCGTCCGGGAGCTCCTGCCAACCCTGTTCCCGCCCAGCCCGCTCAGCGAGAAGGAAGATAGCTTTGACTCGCTTTTTGCTGGGGTGAGGGAGAAGGACGCTCGGCTTGGTGACGAGGAGGACCGCCACTCGAGGGGGGAGGGCGAGAGTTAATTTTTGTTTTCTTTTCTCTGTTCTTTTTTGTACCCTGCCGAGGCGGGCCTTGTAAACCTGTAATGATAACTCAAAGATATTTTTGCACAATTTTGCTATCTTCTTTTCGAGCTTACTTGCGATGTTATACCCGCGCGCTAGGTAGAGCGACCTCGCCTGTAGAATGTTTTGAGTTAGGACCAGCACCCGCGGTGCTCGCGGCGAATCCCTAGGACGCGTGCTCGCGCCATATCCTACTCGCGCCTCACCTTCCCCTGCCATGTCTCGCCTTAGTTTTTCGATAATTCAGATAAGTGAAAACACGCTTGGGTCAAGATATTGCCGGCATCCGCCTTAGACATCAGGGCATGTCTTTCGCCGAGCTAGCTGGAGCGAGGCTGGGCTCGCTGGAGAGAGCCGCTCTCCTTCCCCTGAGTCTGGGACAACCAAGGTTTCTTTAGTAGCGAGCTGGAGAGAGAGGGGAGGGGGGGGGGGTAGGATATTCCGAGCTCGCCGTCTTAACTGGCGAGCTCGCCCCCCTGGTATTTTCCTCGGGCCAACTCCCAGTCTCAACTTCAGGGTCATAGCGACGTCCATCGAGACTCGGCCGTGCCAGCTAGGTGGGAGCCTGGCAGGGGAGTGGCGAGACCTAACCCCAGAGCGAGAAGACTTAGAAACTTTTGCCTCTCCCGGGTGCTACCACCGGGCCAGTCAGCTAGGTGAGAGCCTGAGGGCGGGTGTTGAACATCCTCCGGGCTCACCCCCAGGGTCATAACGATGTCCATCGAGACTCGGCCGTACCAGCTAGGTGGGGACCTGGCAGGGGAGTGACGAGACCTAACCCCAGAGCGAGAAGACTTAGAAACTTTTGCCTCTCCCGGGTGCTACCACCGGGCCAGTCAGCTAGGTGAGAGCCTGAGGGCGGGTGTTGAACATCCTCCGGGCTCAGCCCCAGGGTCATAACGATGTCCATCGAGACTCGGCCGTACCAGCTAGGTGGGAGCCTGGCAGGGGAGTGACGAGACCTAACCCCAGAGCGAGAAGACTTAGAAACTTTTGCCTCTCCCGGGTGCTACCACCGGGCCAGTCAGCTAGGTGAGAGCCTGAGGGCGGGTGTTGAACATCCTCCGGGCTCAGCCCCAGGGTCATAACGATGTCCATCGAGACTCGGCCGTACCAGCTAGGTGGGAGCCTGGCAGGGGAGTGACGAGACCTAACCCCAGAGCGAGAAGACTTAGAAACTTTTGCCTCTCCCGGGTGCTACCACCGGGCCAGTCAGCTAGGTGAGAGCCTGAGGGCGGGTGTTGAACATCCTCCGGGCTCAGCCCCAGGGTCATAACGATGTCCATCGAGACTCGGCCGTACCAGCTAGGTGGGGACCTGGCAGGGGAGTGACGAGACCTAACCCCAGAGCGAGAAGACTTAGAAACTTTTTCCTCTCCCGGGTGCTACCACCGGGCCAGTCAGCTAGGTGAGAGCCTGAGGGCGGGTGTTGAACATCCTCCGGGCTCAGCCCCAGGGTCATAACGATGTCCATCGAGACTCGGCCGTACCAGCTAGGTGGGAGCCTGGCAGGGGAGTGACGAGACCTAACCCCAGAGCGAGAAGACTTAGAAACTTTTGCCTCTCCCGGGTGCTACCACCGGGCCAGTCAGCTAGGTGAGAGCCTGAGGGCGGGTGTTGAACATCCTCCGGGCTCAGCCCCAGGGTCATAACGATGTCCATCGAGACTCGGCCGTACCAGCTAGGTGGGGACCTGGCAGGGGAGTGACGAGACCTAACCCCAGAGCGAGAAGACTTAGAAACTTTTGCCTCTCCCGGGTGCTACCACCGGGACAGTCAGCTAGGTGAGAGCCTGAGGGCGGGTGTTGAACATCCTCCGGGCTCAGCCCCAGGGTCATAACGATGTCCATCGAGACTCGGCCGTACCAGCTAGGTGGGAGCCTGGCAGGGGAGTGACGAGACCTAACCCCAGAGCGAGAAGACTTAGAAACTTTTGCCTCTCTCGGGTGCTACCACCGGGCCAGTCAGCTAGGTGAGAGCCTGAGGGCGGGTGTTGAACATCCTCCGGGCTCAGCCCCAGGGTCATAACGATGTCCATCGAGACTCGGCCGTACCAGCTAGGTGGGAGCCTGGCAGGGGAGTGACGAGACCTAACCCCAGAGCGAGAAGACTTAGAAACTTTTGCCTCTCCCGGGTGCTACCACCGGGCCAGTCAGCTAGGTGAGAGCCTGAGGGCGGGTGTTGAACATCCTCCGGGCTCAGCCCCAGGGTCATAACGATGTCCATCGAGACTCGGCCGTACCAGCTAGGTGGGAGCCTGGCAGGGGAGTGACGAGACCTAACCCCAGAGCGAGAAGACTTAGAAACTTTTGCCTCTCCCGGGTGCTACCACCAGGCCAGTCAGCTAGGTGAGAGCCTGAGGGCGGGTGTTGAACATCCTCCGGGCTCAGCCCCAGGGTCATAACGATGTCCATCGAGACTCGGCCGTACCAGCTAGGTGGGAGCCTGGCAGGGGAGTGACGAGACCTAACCCCAGAGCGAGAAGACTTAGAAACTTTTGCCTCTTGGGGGTTTAAGCTGTGAATCCCTTTACCTTCATTATTTTAACAGAGCGTGAAATACGGCAACGAGATTCTCTTTCATTCTTAAAGCCAAGTCATTTACAATATTTTCAAGGGTAAAAACGTTTCAGATCGTCGCCACTCCAAGTGTGGCTGAGGGTGTCCCCTCTTACATCTTGGAGGCGATACCCCCCCGATTTCAAGGCCTCCTGCACAATGTAGGGGCCCTCCCAATTGGGGTGGAGTTTTCCCACAGCGGCTGATCTCCCTGCCGCATCCACTTTTTTCAAGACAAGGTCCCCCTCCACGAACTGCTTGACACGGACGTGCTTGTCGAAATACTTGGCCATCCTTCGCTTGGCCTCTTCCTGCCTGATGACGGACAAGTCGCGTAGTTCCTCCACCATATCAAGGGAGAGTCGGAGCTCCTCCTCATTCTCTGACCTCCATTCTTCCCTTCCGGCTCCTGCCTCGACGACCCGAGGCGTCTGGACCTCGAATTCGATAGGAAGAACGGCCTCGCAGCCGTGAGAGAGCTTGAAAGGAGTCTCCCCCGTGGCCGTATTGGGGGTGGTCCTTAATGCCCAAAGGACCGATGGAAGCTGCTCCACCCAGCTTCCCTTCAAGTTTTTCACTTTCTTCTTTAAGAGGTTCACGATGATTTTGTTGGCCGCTTCCACCTGCCCGTTGCTCCTGGGATGATGGACAGAAGCAAACCGAAGGTCAATCCCTAGCTGCTCGCAGAAACGAATGAACTCCGTGCTGGCGAACTGAGGTCCGTTGTCCGTGACAATAGCTTGTGGCAGCCCATGCCTGCAGATGATCTCTCCCCAGATGAAGTTCCTGACTACCTGAGAGGTTACCTTGGCTAGAGCCTTCACCTCCATCCACTTAGAAAAATAATCGATCATGACCAACAAAAACCTCCTCTGCCCGCTGGCCTGAGGGAAAGGTCCTACAAGGTCCAGCCCCCATATGGCGAAGGGCCATGGTGCCATGATACTTCTTAACCTCTGAGCCGGCTGGAGCTGGAGCGGGGCATATAGTTGGCACTTATGACACTTTTTCGCGAATTCGACTGCATCCTGACCGAGGGTAGGCCAGAAGTACCCTTGCCTGACGACCCTCCCTTCCAGAGTCCGACTCCCCGAGTGACTCCCACATTCACCGGAATGGACTTCCTCCAAAATTTTGTGCACCTCTCTTTCGGCCACGCAACGGGCCAACATCCCTGAGAGGGTCTTGCGGTATAACTGTCCCTCGCGTAGGAGGTAGTATGCCGCCTTGTGCTTGAGCCCTCTTCGGTCCATCCCCTCCGGGTATTCCCCGGTGGACAAGAAGATGACGAAGGGATCCATCCATGAGGGGTGTTGTTCTACTCCCATTAGCTCCCCCTCCTCGATGGAAGGTCGGAAGAGATCCGTTATGGTGCCTCCCATCCGGGGACCGTGCTTTGCTAGCTGGTCGACTGGCTCGTTTTCCCCTCTTGGCACGTGCTTGATTGAGAAGGTCTGGAAGGTCCCAATGACTCCCCTTACCTTCATCAAATAGAGCTGCAGGGTGGGCTCCCTTGCCTCAAACTCCCCCTTGATCTGGGAAGCCACCACCATGGAGTCAGTGAGGACCTCCACGTCATGCACCCCCAAGTCTCTTGCCAGGCGCAGACCTGCGATTACAGCTTCGTATTCGGCTTGGTTGTTGGTGATAGGAAAGTGCACTACCACGGTCTGCTCGATCTTTATCCCTTGGGGGCTTTCTAAGATGACCCCAACCCCTAAAGAATGCTTCCCCGAGGCACCATCCACCCTGACTTTCCAGGGGAGGGGGCGAGTGAGTCT
Organism: Platanthera zijinensis; assembly: GCA_039513925.1. NCBI lineage: Eukaryota > Viridiplantae > Streptophyta > Magnoliopsida > Asparagales > Orchidaceae > Platanthera > Platanthera zijinensis. Next base: position 50,609,312 of record CM077082.1, read on the forward strand.
CTCCTCCGCCACCTCGACCACATACTCTGCCAGGAAGTCAGCCATAGCTTGGGCCTTGATTGAGAGTCGAGGGACGAAGGAGATGTCGAACTCGCTCAGTTCCACCGACCATTTGGCCAACCTACCTGAATGCTCTACCCCCTTAAAGATGTTGCGCAGGGGGTGGTCGGTCACTACTCGAATTGAGTGTGCCTGGAAATAAGGCCGAAGCCTTCGGGCTGAGATGATTAGGGCGAAGGCCAGTTTTTCTAGGATGGGGTAGCGGAGCTCGGCCTTCTTTAGTATCCGACTCACATAGTAGACGGGGAGTTGCCTCTTCCCCTCTTCCCGAACCAAAACCGAACTCAAGGCTTCAGCCCCGACCCCTAGATATAGGAATAAGTCCTCCCCCTCCTTGGGCCCTTGGAGCAGGGGGGCCTGAGTCAGCTGTTTCTTTAAAGCCTGGAATGCCTCCTCGCACTCCGAGGTCCATTCAAACCTTCGACCCCCTCTCAAGGTTTTAAAGAATGAGGAACACCTCTCCCCGGCCCGGGAGAGGAATCTACTCAACCCTGCCAACTTCCCTGTCAGCTGCTGTACTTCCTTGGTATTTTGCGGCGACCTTAGTTCCAGGATTGCCCTCACCTTGTCTGGGTTAGGTTCTACCCCAGAGGGGGTGAGAAGGTGCCCTAGGAACTTTCCCCGGCTTGCCCCGAAGACACACTTCAAGGGGTTCAGCCTCATCTTAAACTTGCGGAGAGTGGCGAAAGTCTCTTCCAAGTCCTGGATGTGGGAGTCGACATCCAAGCTCTTGACCATGAGATCATCCACATACACTTCGAGGTTCCTCCCCTTCTGCTCTCGGAAGACCCTATCCATCATTTTTTGGTAGGTAGCCCCTGCATTCTTTAGCCCGAAGGGCATTATCTTGTAACAATAACACCCATCTCCCGTGATGAACGAGACGTCTTTGACGTCAGGGGGGTGCATCCTGATTTGGTGATAACCTGAAAAAGCATCTAAAAAACTCATTACAGGGAAACCGACGGCTGAGTCAACCAGCGCGTCGATCCGAGGCAAAGGATAACAATCTTTCGGGCATGATTTATTAAGAAGAGAAAAGTCGATACACATCCTCCACCGGCCGTCTCCTTTTTTAACCATTACAACATTGGAGACCCAGCCGGGGTATTGGATTTCAGATATGAAGCCAGCCTCGAGGAGCTTGGCGACTTCCTCTCTGATTGGCTCGGCGAGCTTGTCCGTGATGGACCTCTTTTTCTGCTGGATGGGGGGAGCCTCCGGGTCCAGGTTAAGGCGGTGGCAGGCCACGTCGGGGTCGATCCCTGGCATCTCCGCGGCACTCCAGGCGAAGATGTCCACGTTCCTCTGGATGCACTCCAGCATCCTGCCTTGAGCTTCCGGGGTCAGACCTCCGCTGACGCGGACCTTCTCCACCCTTCCTCCAATGGTGTGGACCTCCATCTCCTCCACCTCTTCCGCCGCCTCCAGGCGGGACTGCTCCTCCCATTCCCTGGTACCTCCCCCTCCGGGGGCGAGGGCCTCTTCCTCAGCCTCTTCGACGGCCATGGCCTCGGCCGACCCCCGAGTCTCTTCCGCTACCTCCTCCCGAGCGCGGCACTCCACCCCCATCTCTTCGTCAGCTTCCTGCTCCTCCTCCAGCCTCCGCCCCATCTCCTCGGCCCCCTCCAACCAAGAGATGGAGTTTACCGCCGAGACGTAGCCCTCCCTTGCCTCCTTAGGGTCTCCTCGAACTCGGATCTGGACCCCCTCGACGTTGAGCTTTAGACATTGGTGGAAGGACGAGGGGACGCAGCGGAAGGCGCTGATGAGGGGTCTCCCGAAGATGGCGCTATAACTGCTAGGGGCGTCCACGATAACAAACTTGCAGTTGCGCGACTGCCCCCCTAGAGTGACATGGAGTCCCACTCCTCCCTCGACTTCTTTCCTCTCCCCTGAAAAGCCGAACAGAGGCCCGTCCGAGGCCAACACCCTCCTGGCCTCCACCTTCATCGCATCAAACGCCTTTTTAAAGATGACGTTGACCGAACTCCCATTGTCCACGAGGATCCGGGAGACAGTGAAATCCTCGATGGCTGTCTGGATAACCAGCGCATCGCAGAAGGGGTCCTCGTGACCCGGCAAATCCTCTCTGGAGAAGGTGATCTTCTCCTCCGGGGGAGGGGATTGGGATGTGGAGCCAACGCTCCTCCGGTACATGGTGTGGAGGCTTGACTTGCGGGAAGCCTCGATCCCGGCCCCCCCCGTGGATCGCTCCGATCCTTCCTCGGGTGCCCACATCAACCCGATCTTCGCACCGATCCCCCTCCTCCCGGGGCCGGATCTCCTCTATCCGAACTTCCTGCTGCTGTTGCTGCTCTCTTCTCCCTCTCATCTCGAGGAACTCCGGACACGTGGACGTGAGGTGCCCCTCTTCCTGATGAAAGTCGCAATAGGGCTGGTCCACCCTGACCTCCCTCCTTCTCCTCGGCTGTCCTCTCCTCCTTCCCCTCATGGCAATCGCCATTGCCTCCTCCTGGTCGGGGAGAGGGGGTCTCTGACCCTGCCTACCCCCCTGAGGGTTGTACTGCCCTCGGCCACCCTGGCGGTTATCTCCTCCCTGATAACCCCTTCGTGGTGCCTGGTCTTGCCATTCGGGCCTCCACCCCAAACGGTGGGTCTGCTCCGGACGCACCCACCTGGGTTGCGGCTGCTGCTGCGGCTGCTCCCTCTGCCGAGGTTCAGCCCTCCTCTCCTCCTGAATTCGGCCACCCCTTGGCCTTTCCTCTTCCACGGCCCACTTGGCCAACCTTCGCGCGAACTCTGGATGCGCTGCCTCCATTTCGGCCTCCCTGGCCGCCCTCTCTAGAAGTGCCTCAAAAGACACTGGAGGTGACCTCTTCAGCTCCATGGCGAAGAACCCGGACTGGAGACCCAGGGTGAAGGCCACCATCATGGTGTGCCCTGGCATCTCCTGAACTTGGGACAGTTCCTCTTGGAACCTGTCCAGGTAGCTCCCCAGGGTCTCTCCTACCCTCTGCTTGATGCGGAACAAAGACTCCGCCTCCCTCTTCCTCTTCTTTGAAGTGGTGAACCTCAGCATGAAACCCCGTCGCAGATCCTCAAAACAGTAAATGGACCCGGTCGGGAGTTGGTGGAACCACTCTCTCGCCTTTTCTCTGAGGGTGATGGCGAAGAGCCGGCACTTGAAGCCGTCTGACATCTGTCGAATGGAGACCATGTCCTCGAACCACTGGATGTGGTGGACCGGGTCTCCTCTCCCGGAGTAGTAAGTCATCTCCGGCTCGCGAAACCCCTCGGGAACGGGGGCAGAAGAAACGAACTCGCTGAAAGGGCTCCCCCCCTCAGCCGGGCGAGTCGGGAACTCCCTCCCTGCCGTCTCGCCGAAGTGGTACTCGGCGGCCGAGCCGGGGAATAGAACTCGCCCCTGGAACTCGCGCTCGCCCCTCTCGGCGGGCTCCTTCCCTGGTCGCCTGAGCGGCGCGTCGTCGCCGAGTGCGGGAACGGCGACCACCGGGACAGCCGGCGTCGCACTCTCAGCTCGCATGCCGAGAGCGGTCCTGACGAGCCCGAGGATCTCCTCCCTAAGCTCCGCCGGCATGCTCGCCGCTGGGGGTGGGGGAGGGGGTGGCGAGTTGCCCCTGCCTGATCCTTGTCCTTCTTCCCCGGTCATCGAACCTGCAGAAGATTTTCTCTGCTGACCACTGTCCACGCTCACCGCACCAAAATGTTGAAACCGGAAAACCGGTCTCTTGTGGAGTTCGACCCTTGGGGAAGGGGTGGCCGCGCACCTACTTCACTCCTGCAAGAAAACGACAAAGAAAAGAAGAAACAAGGACTAGACCAAGGGCCCGGCGTGGAGGTCCCACCACAAACCCGGAAGATCTCAGAGCGCTTCCCCTCCTTAGCCAAATGCCGGGCTAAGGTACCTCAGAAAGCGCTAGTAGGCCAGAGAATTAGTAAGCGTCCGTTCTGAGGTACCCCTTGGGTCCTATTTATAGGAAAAGATGGCCTGCCAATATACAACCTTCACTGTTTTCGAGGACTACAGGCAAACCAAAAGGGGCCACACAGTAAAAGTGTGCCATGGCCAAGATGCGAGCTGGACCTGAGGGGGCACTCGCTCGGCAAGGGGCCCGACTCGCCTCGCCCTGGGCGGACTGTGCTCGGCTAGCGCTGGGCTCGGCTGGACTATTGCCGAGCTCGGGCTCGGCACGACGATCGCCGAGCTCGGACTCGGCACGGAGATCGTCGAGCTTGGCTCGACCATCGTCGAGCCCTGTTTCCGCACCCGAGCTCGGTCTCGGCATGCCGGACTTCGTTCGGCCATCGCCGAGCTTAGCTCGACTATCGTCGAGCCCTGTTTCCGCACCCGAGCTCGGTCTCGGCATGCCGGACTTCGTTCGGCCATCGCCGAGCTTAGCTCGACTATTGCCGAGCTCGGGCTCGGCAAGCTGGGTCCAAGGTGATCTGAGCCGGCCGGTTCAATCCCTGTCGACCACTCGCGGGATACGGGGTTGTACAATAGGTGATGCTAACTTGGATTAGATAGAACTTACCATTTTGCCCTTTTTGGAAATTAATTAAAAACAAGGGAAATTAATATTTAAATACTATGTAAAAATTTACAGTAGCTTGTTTCTGTGATTAAATCTCTATTTAATTATTTGAGAATTTTTGGAAGACTCTATGTGCTTAAAACCCTAATAATGACATTTTGGTAATATTGTTTAATTGGACATAAGATAGGTCAATTCACTGTTTTGGAGTTTGGAATTTTGTACTTAACTTTATTACATGTATATGAATCCTCAGTAATTTTTCTAGAATTTTTGTTTGTATAATTACTGTACTTCATTGGGAAAGTAGTCAATTTATGATTTAATATTAAATGGAAATTAAATAGAAATTTGCATGGGAAAATTGTGAAATTTGGTAGGAAGACAAATTTAACCCCCTGGAATATCTGATAAATTTCTTAGGTAGGCTAGACCATTGTAGCTAGTACCTTATGTGCAATGTGATTCTAGATCACTCAATTAAAGAATTAATTTAGGCCCTTATTTCCTTAGAAAAATAGTGAAGCTTGGGTTGATCAACGCCATACATCATATTAACCCATAATAAATAACTAGGGGCACTTGGCCTGAGATTTTGGAAGTTATATCACACGGGTCAGTATTAGGTCATGGGTGCGCTTAGCGCGTATAACATATACTGCTAGGACCCACAGGGGATAAGGACGTCGGGTGAGATAGAATCTATATTGGGAAGATAAACTCTGGTTGGTGTCCATTATATCACTTCTTGGTAACGAATGGTGGAGTGCAAATCCTAAGGATAGTAGCTAGAATGTAGACCGGCGGAAGACCGTCGATTTCCCCAATAACATTCTAAGCTATTAGGTTTGCTCCAAAGTAACAAAGAGAGTTTGGTATGGGTCATGAGTAGATACTAATGAAAGTAAGTATCCTTGAGAAATGGAGCTTTGGGATTCAGCCCATCGTAGTTCATAGTGCCCCTGAGAGCCCTTCACCGAGCATGCCCTGGGCAGTCCTGGGATTAACCATAAATTGTTAGGTATTACATGTATTAGACAAAAGTAGTCTAATAGGCTAAGAGATCATGGTAAAAATCTCACCCGTGAAGGTTTGGAGGGTTTCAGGATAGTTCGGTCCTGCGAGCTGGAGGCTCGGGTTGGAATATCTTGCATGTGCATAAACTAGTGGCATGTCATGCGGTACTGGGCCAATCGTCACACCGATAGCAGTACGGTGACTTTGTTAAGGTGTGAGGGTTTGAGGGGCCAGTAGGTTGCTTATACTGCGGTCCGGAGGACAATCCCCGAAAACACACACCCGACCGAGAAAGTCTGGCAGCTGGCCAGCATTAGTACGCAGAGACTCTAGAGTGCACCTAGGACGTGTACAGAGGCGTACGAAGGGTCTAGGCCTGGTAGTGTGTATACCCGCCTAGGAAGAGGAAGAGCCCGTTCTACTGCTGCCGTAGCCACAACGGTGGTACCAGAGAGTGATGTTAGCTCCAAAAGGTGGGAACTAAAGCTCTGTGATCACATAGTCGTGTGTGTGAGTTGCACTTGCATGAATCATAATCTGAATACATATCATACACACATATTTATAAACTGGTATCACTTGAACAAACGATCATATGAGAAAGAAGTCCACAACATTAGAACACCCCGCTCGAGCATTAGTTTGCGAACAAACTATGCAGTTGAAGCAATGATGTGCCCATGTGTAAAAAGTCACTTAAAACAGTCCACCTAAGTAATAGGTTAGTCCAATTCTAATATAAATCTTATCTTTGTGTAGCCTCCACAGGTCGTTGTACAGCAAAATGTGGCCCCTACCCCTCCGGCTGACATTCCTTTTCAGCAGACGGAGATGGGACATACCCTGACGACCATTCTTGAGGCCTTCAGATCCCGGCAGGTCCCAGCACAGCTGCAAAATCTGGGATCAAATTGGTTAAGTGACTTCAAGAGCCTGTCCCCACCGATGTACCACGGGACAGAGAATGCGGTGAAGACCGAAGAATGGCTTGAGGCCATACAGGAGTTACTTCCAGGCATCAGCTGCCCTGTCAGCCAAGCAGTACCTTTGGCATCTTCTGTATTGGATGCCCACTCGAAGAGGTGGTGGAAGTCCATGCTGGACTCCACATATGTTGATAGGGAGCCGTCAGATATCTCATGGGAAGAGTTCTGCGAGGCATTTTTGAAGCATTTTGTATCTACCACTGACCGGGACGAGCTAGAGGAGAGGTTTTTGAACCTTAAGCAAGGGACTAGGCCAGTGATCGAGTACTAGAGGGATTTCTCCCATCTAGCTAGGTTTGCAGGGATTTATGACTTGGATGACAGAAGGTATGCCAAGAGATTCTACCAAGGGCTTTGAGACAACTTGAGGCAGTCTCTCTTGCTCATTTCTCATGACACCTCGACACAGATCATAGAGATGGCTAAGAATATGGAAGCAGACCAGCTGATGGTACAGAATAGAGGAAAGAGGCCACTAGATGGGTCATCATCCAGGGAGAGCAGAAGGGGCTCCCAGAGAGGCAGAGTTATTAGATACAAGAGGGGTGAGGGACGTCATCGTCCTAACTTCAAGTAGGAACAGGGGCCTCCTACAGTATTAGCTCCCCCACCTCTACAGGTGCATGACCAGATGAGGCAAAATGATCGTGGCCAGTGGCAGGTAGTTTGTTATGGGTGCCACCAGCCGGGGCATTATAGATCTGAGTTCCCGCATCAGTTTCATCCACTTCCTCCTCCTCCACCTTCAGTAGCCCCTCCAGCATAGCAGGGCCGAGGCCGAGGATGAGGTCGAGGCCGAGGCCAAGGAACTTATGGCCGAGGCAGAGGACAAGAGCAGGTGTACGCATTAGACCTCGCCGAGTTGAGGAATCCTGAGGAGGTCATCACAGGTACTTAAATTATATTATGAATTTAAGATTTTATTCAATATATAAGACTTGACCTTGTAGAATAAACAACCAAATTTAAAACTCAAATCAACCTCAGGCATAGTTTTTATCAGCGGCAAGCCCGCTCATACCCTATTCGATACAGGTTCTTCACACTCATTCGTGTCAGAAGCCTTTATAGAAGGACTAGATGGCGTAGAATGATTTACGGGCTTGCCAATAAGGGTGCGGCTACTTGACGGATCGGAGCTATTATCATCTGCCAAGTGCAACATGGAGGCAGAAATTGGCGGAAAGGCATTTGAAGCACCAGCGATGATCCTAAAGATACCAGACTTCGATCTGATCATGGGCATGACATGGTTGCATTGGAACCATGCCCAGATCGATTGCCCGTCAAATAGGATCACATTGAAGCACGGGGAATCTTACGTCATCGTCGAAGGTATTAGACATGTCTCTTACCTTTTATTATCATCTGTACATGTTATCAAGGCCCATGAGCTGGGAGAGGAGGTATACATTATCTGCTTCGAGATGGCGGGAGTAGAGGCTTCTATTGTTGATATCCCGGTGGTTCGGGATTTACCAGACGTATTTCTGGAGAAATTGCTCGGATTACTACCGGCCAGGGACATGGATTTCCGGATTCAGTTGGTTCCAAAGGCGAGGCCCGTATCTCGTGCACCATACATGATGGCCCCAAAGGAGCTAGCAGAGTTTAGAACACAGCTACAGGATCTTATGGAGTCAGGATTTGTCCAACCGAGCTCACCACCGTGGGGAGCACCAGTGTTATTCGTCAAGAAGAAGGATGGGTCATTGCGGCTCTGCATCGACTATCGGGAGGTTAACTGGTTGACTGTCCAGAACACATACCCCCTGCCCCGGATCGACGAGCTTTTTGATCAGCTTCAAGGAGCCTTCTGGTTCTCCAAGCTGGATTTGAGATCCGGGTACTACCAACTGCAGATCCAAGAGGAGGATATTCTGAAGATGGCTTTCAGTTCCCGCTATAGATTGTACGAGTTCATGGTGATGCCCTTCGGGCTCACGAATGAGCCTTCCACATTCATGAGTCTGATGAACCGTGTATTCGATCCCTACCTAGACAGGTTTGTCATAGTATTCATTGATGACATTCTGATCTACTCCCGGACACAGGAGGTCCACACTCAGTATTTGGCATTGGTTTTGGGAAAGCTGGGAGAGCGCCTGATGTACGCCAAGTTCTCCAAGTGCCAGTTCTAGCTGCAAGAGGTGACATTCTTGGGGCATATTATCAGTGGGGTCGGGTTGGTCGTAGACCCGGTCAAGGTGCATGTAGTTAGGGAGTGGCTGCGACTGAAGTCAGAATCGGATGTGCGTAGTTTTCTGGGGCTCGCAGGATATTATCGCAAGTTTGTGGAGGGGTTCTCAAGGATAGCACTTCCCCTCATGTCCTTGACAAAGAAGGAGGCAGCTTTTACTTGGACAAAGAAGTGCGAGGTAGCATTTCAGGAGCTAAAGGACAGGCTCACCTCTTCCCATATCCTTGCACTTCCATCTGGGAAGGAAGAATTTCAGATTTACACTGACGCCTCATACTAGAGGATGGGTGCGGTCCTGATACAGCACGAACATATCATCTCTTATGCTTCAAGACAGTTGAAGAAGCACGAGCAAAACTACCTCGTACATGATTTAGAGCTCAGGGCGGTGGTATTTGCGTTGAAGATTTGGAGGCATCACCTATATGGGGTTCATTGTGACATCTTCTCACATCACAAGAACCTCAAGTATATTGACACGCAAAATGATTTGAACCATCGCCAGAGGAGATGGCTGGAGTTCCTATGTGACTATGACTACCAGATGCATTATCACTCGGGGAAGGCGAACACCGTGGTTGATGCTTTGAGCAGGAGAACCAGCACTACTGGTCTGGAGCCCCGGGTAAGAGGATATACTCAGGGAGACACACTGTTCTCAGTACTCAGTGCACCCCGGTATCACCAAGATGACAGCAGATCTGCGGAAGAGTATGTATTGGCTGTAAATGAAGAAGGAGATCATCTTTTATGTGACACATTGCGAGACATGCCAGCAGGTAAAGGCAGAGTGCAAAAGCCCAGGAGGACTACTACAGCCTCTGCCGATGCCAGAGTGGAAATTTGAAGATATTGCTATGGACTTTGTGCACGGATTGCCTCGCTCCCACTCTGGGCACGATTCTATTTGGGTCATTGTCGATAGACTGACCAAGGTGGCCCGATTCATACCGATCAGGAAGGACAGCTCAATTGCTAGTTTGGTGAGACTATTTGTGGAGCAATTCGTCAGGTACCACGACATTCCCAAGACAATTATCTCGGATCGTGACAGTCGGTTCACTTCTAGGGAGTGGAGAGCAGTGCAGGCGTACTTGGGTTCTCATCTTACTTTTAGCACCGCTTTCCATCCACATACCGATGACCAGACAGAACGGACCATCAGGACTATGGAGAATTTGCTGTGTTTGTGCATGCTGGATACGGGAAAGCCCTGAGAGAGACTATTGCCATTGATTGAGTTCTCCTACAACAACTGTCACCAGACGAGCATTGGGATGGCACCTTATGAGGCTTTATATGGGAGAAAGTGTCGGACACCTCTATCATGGATTCAAGATGAGGATTCCAGGGAACTTGGATTGGAATAAATAGAGGATACAGATGCTCGGATACGACTGATCAGGGATCAGATGCTGGAGGCTCAGAGTAGGCAGGAAAAGTACTACAATGCGCGGAATCGGAGGGTGGAATTCCAGGTGGGGGAAAGAATGTTCTTGAAGATACGTCTGGTGCATGGTGTTTCTTGGGTGCGGAGGCACAAGAAGCTCAGCCCTCGATATATGGGGCCATATTTGATCTTGGAGCGGATCACTCCCTTGGCTTACAGGCTGGAGATGCCGCTAGAGTTAGCGACCTTACACGACATCTTTCACGTCTCCTCTCTACGGAGGGCCCTCCTTCGTCCAGAGCAGCATATTACCGCTACAGCAGGCCCGATAGCACCTGACAGATCAGTCCGTCTAGAGCCGCTCCGGATCGATGATACTATGGTCCGAGTGCTGCAAAAGAAGAAGGTTCCCCTAGTGAAGGTGTTGTGTTCCAATCATGGACAGGAGGAGCATAACTAGGAGCCGAGGGATCTGATGCTAGAGCGACACCCGAAGCTTTTTACCTCAGGTACTATTAAATTTTTTTTTTGCTTTAAGCGCTTAAACTCTTATGTGTAGAAACCCCGTAGACCCGAACTTAAATTTCAGGGACGAAATTATTTCTTTTATTTATTGGGTTTTGTAACATCTCATTCCCTATTAGACCCCTTAACTTAGGTTGAGTTAGGACATGTGGTGGGGGCATGGGTTTAGGCTAGGTTTGAACCTTGGAGTTAAGGTGTAGTCACATGGGGCCCACTATAGGGCCCAAGTCAACTTAGGTCAAACTAGTCTAAATTGAAACCTTAGCCACATCTTGACCCCTCCACTATACCCCTAACCCTAATAACAATCTAAGTGAACCATAAGCCATGTCATTGGGTCAACTATTGACCCAAGTTGACCCAAGTCAACCCTAACACTAATTTGGTAAAACCCACACTTAAGGGCCCAATTAGTCCAAGTAGGGTACCACCATGTCCCAACCCAAGTTGGGTGGCACCATGGGGTCCATGACTATCAAGTGGGGTCAGCCCACTCATCATGTTGACCAAGTCAACCTAAAAAGTCACGCCAAACTTAATTTGTCCGTACAGATGGCCGACGTGACTTATGTTGACTTTTTTCAGGGCCCAAATCGGGGGCCTAGATAGAGTTATTTCAAAGAGTGATCAACATGAAAGTTGTAGATCTCATCGATATCTACAACTTTCATGTTGATCATTTTTTGAAATAACAAATATTTGGGGGTCAATTTGCTGGTTTTCTCTGTAAGGTTTCAGAGAACTGGTTCTCTATATATAATTACTCCACCTTCATCATTTTACCCAGGTCAACTCCGTTCTCTTTAGCAGCAGCTTTTAAGATTGAAGTTATGTGAGTGATTTAAGTTATGTGGTGTAAAATCATTCAGCAAAATCATTCTGCATTTATTTTTCTAATCCTAACAGTAGATGCAAGAGATACTAAAATCATTCTGCATTCATTGTCTTTTTTGCTCTTCCATAATTTATGATACTCAAACCCATTGTAGTTCCATGGATGAATGAATGTTGCTTTTGAGATTTATCCACCAGATGTTCTCATTTTTTATTTCTTCTCTTTGTGTTGCAGCTTTAAGTTTTGATTGTAAAATAATGGAGGATTTGTGTTGCAACAAGATAATTAGAGTTCATCATTTGAGACTGATGCCGCCCGTACTTGAGGAGCGCGCTTCTTCCTGCATTACTGTGCTAGGATTTACCATTTGGTTTGGATAGCTTTTGAGGACGAGGACTTCCGAATTTTTGCGAGTTCTATTCACATTTTCCGACCTATTTATGCTTTGATATCATTGCAAGTAAAGATGACGGGTCAGGTATGTTGGTCATTTTAGAGAACAAATTGGATCATACATCATGCATGGGCATAATGTGTTTGTGAAAATGTCTGAATAATGATATACATCAAATTTTAACCTCAGCACAGTAATATGTGGAACATTATTGCTTTTGTAATCTTAATTTTTATACTCTTTATGTAGTTTTACTTCAATATTATTGCACTCCGCAAATCTCTCAATCACGACTCCCTCCTTATTTTCTGATCAGGGGAATCAAATAACATCATTCATTTTGTGTTATCTTTAGCGAATATTTTTCTCTAATGATTTTGTTCTGAAATTGCAGTGATTAAATTTCTATTTGAGACCGTTTTATGCGTTCTTTGTGCTTCTGACCCTGCAGAAATTATTGGACAATATTATGCAAACACATGCAAAGCATTCTATAACTCCCACTTCATAAGTTTTTTTCATTTCCTGTGAGAGGATTATTTTTATTTCTTCAACTGCTTGCTCTGCAAGTACCTTCAGGAAATATCACTTTACTCAAAATATATGAATTTATTATTTTTTATTTCTTTATAGTACTGATTTTAAGCTCAAGGGCATTCTTTTTCATCTTAGTTTAAAATTATATTTTTGTTCCTTTACTCTTCACTCAATGTGGGTAATGTCAGCCTTTACCATTGAAAAGTTATGAAGGAACTTCACCTCTATTAGACCAAACAACACATGTTAGTCAGCATCTACTGCATTGGTCACTAAGAACATATTTTTTTTCATCCCTAGCACATGATACACACTATTCAGCATGCGTGGTCCCTTATCACTGCCCAAGAAGTTTGCTCCTTCCTGCTTGACTCCATGCACTATATCATCAGCTGCAATGATAACATCATTCCCTGGTACACCTGAAGAGAAGAAAACTTTGACTCATCCCCGGTAAGGTGACAACCACACCCAAAGTTAATGATCCAATCCTCCTAGAAGTTGATGGAGGCTGTGAGAGTAGCGAACAAGCGATTAAAAACACTCCAGAAATTTGAATAATTGAAAGTTTTATTATCCAAAAAATTATCATTTACAAAGGTATGCCCTCCCTTTTATAGAATGGAGGAGAGAAGAGAGAATACATATACACAATGTGGGACTAAAAAGTAAAAAATAGAGCTGGGCGGCTAGAACAAAGAGACCGATCAGGCCGACAAGGCCGCGCAGTTAGACAACACTAACAGCTCGGCAACACTAGAGATAGAAGAGAACATATTACAGTAGTAGACGCAAGACCGCATGATCGCAAGGATACCAACAGTAACAGTATGGATATCAATCCGCTGGAGATAAGCCGCCTGACCGCGCGATTAATAACTCGCTGATTTTTAACCTCTAGTACGCCCAGTCATACTTCAACACTCCCCCTCAAGCTGGAGCATTGATATCAATCATGCCTAGCTTGTCACAAATGTGGAAGAAGAAATTAAAAACCGGCTTTGTGAAGATATCCACCAATTCTTTGTCGGAGGTGACGAACGGAGTACAAATCTGTTTCTTCAGGACCTCTTCCCGAATGAAATGGTAGTCAACTTCGATATGTTTTGTTCTCTCATGGAAGACCGAATTTCTGGATATGTATATGGCGGCCTTATTGTCACAGAACATAGGAAGAGGATAGTCGTAGACCTCTCCTAAGTCAAGCATGAGAGCATGCAACCATTTTAACTCATAGGTGGATTACGCCATACTTTGATATTCGGCTTCTGCACTAGATCTGGAGACAACAGACTGTTTCTTGCTCTTCCAGCTCACAAGATTTCCTCCAACAAAAGTGCAAAAGCCAGATGTAGATTTGCGGTCACCTTTATCATCTGCATAGCTAGAATCTGAGTAGGCTTCAACATTTAGATGACCATTCTTCTTAAAAAGTAACCCTTTTCCTGGTGCAGCTTTGACGTACTCTAATATCCTCAAGGCAGACTGAAGATGGTATTCCCTAGGAGCTTGCATGAACTGACTAACCTTGCCTACAACATAGGAGATGTCTTGTCTAGTTACTGTGAGATAAATGAGTTTGCTCACCAGATGTCTGTACCTCGTGATATCGGATAGAAGAGGCGGGTCATCTGTCCATGTTTTGTCTTCTCCAGTAGTCATAGGACACCGAGCTGGTTTGGCACTAGTCAATCCTGCCTCTTGTAGAAGATCAAGAGCATACTTCCGTTGAGAAAGAACCAAGGAGTCGGGCTTTCGAGAGATTTTTATCCCCAAAAAGTATTTTGGGGATCCCATATCCTTTGTGACCAGGTGTTGACGAAGGTGTTTCTTTGTCAAGTCCACACCAGCCTGGTCATCGCCAGTAAGAAGAATATCATCCACATACACCGCCAAAACCACCAGTCCCAAGGCTGTTTTGCGAATAAATAAGGAGTGATCGGCCGAACTCCTTGTAAAGCCGATAGCAGCCACAATGCCACTAAACTTGTCTAACCACGCCCGAGGGCTCTGTTTTAGGCCATAGATGGCCTTCCTAACCCGGCATACACATGTCTCCCCTGAGCAATATACCCAGGAGGTTGCTCCATGTAGACGTCCTCTTGAAGATCCCCATAGAGGAAGGCATTCTTCACATCAAGCTGGGAAATATCCCAATCCCTATTGACGGCCACAGAGAGAAGAACGCGGATGGTGCTGAGGAGAGCGACCGGAGAGAAGGTATCAAAGTAATCAATCTCATAAGTCTGAGTAAAGCCTTTCACCACTAGCCGGGCTTTGTAGCGATCCACAGTGTCGTCTGGGCAAAACTTCACAACAAACACCCAACGACAGCCAACTACATCAGTACCAACTGGTGGAGGAACAAGGGTCCAGGCGCCCCTCTCAGTAAGAGTGGCAATCTCCTCATCCATGGCAGTTTTCTAGTGGGGAATAGCAAGAGCTTCCTGGTAGGTGCGAGGAGTGGTAGTAGCCGAGATATCCAAAGCAAAGGACCTACGAGAAGGAGTTAGCCGATCATAGAAAACAACTGCCGCAAGCGGGTGTTGAGTACACGCTCGCACCCCTTTGCGAAGAGAAATGGGAAGATCCAGGTCGACGTATTCCTCTGTGACCGGAGCATCCGTGGCGGAGAAGGCTGGCCCGGGACTAGAGAGAGACGGCTGCGGAGGGGAGGGAGAAGGGGGAGGGGATGGAAAGGAGAGAGGAGGAGACGGAGGAGGAGATGATGTATGAGGAGAGACATCGATAGGCAGGGAAGGAATGGAGGTGGACGGTGGTGAATCAGATAGAGCAGGGTGAAGTGGGGATGTAGGAGAGAAGTAGGACGTATTCTCGAAGAAGGTCACGTCTGCGGAAACAAATTACTTGCGTAGAACGGGGTCAAAGCAACATTAGCCTTTTTGAGTTGTAGAATAACCCTAAAAGATACACTTGGTGGAACGGGGGGAAAGCTTGTCGTGGGTAGCGGAAGGAGCATGCACAAAAGCTGTGCATCCAAATATACAGAGAGGGAGAGGAAATGGTTCCTTTCCCGGGTAGAGAATGGAGAATGGGGTCTTGTCGTGGAGAACCGTAGAGGGAACTCGATTGATAAGATAGCAGGCGAGGATAACAGCATAGCCCTAGTAGGAGCGAGGTACCTGCATTTGCGTCATAAGAGTGTGAGCGACATCAAGGAGGTGACAGTTTTTACACTCCGCCACCCCATTTTGCTGAGATGTGTAAACACAGCTGGTCTGATGAACAAGACCATGTTGTATACAAAAAGATGAGAACTCATGACTAAGATATTATTTAGCGTTATCAGAGCGTAAAATTTTAATAGAAACATTAAACTGAGTTCGAACCATACAATAAAATGATTATTATACAGAAAATAATTCAGAGCAATCTTTTAATTGATACACCCAGGTACATCAAGAGAAATCATCAATAAACGTTACAAAGTAAGAACTACCCCGTCCAACAGTGAGGGTAGGAGAAGGACCCCAGACATCAGAATGAATGAGATCAAACGGACGAGAGGAGCCACGACTCTGCTTTGGTGGGAAGGAAGAGCGGTGATGTTTGCCAAGCTGACACGTATCATAGTTGAGCGGAGGACTGGTCGGAGGTAGATGGGGCAGAAGCTGACGAAGAATCTGAGGAGGAGGATGTCCAAGGCGAAGATGTCATTGAATCAGATCTATAGAAGAGGAGGAGAATGCAGACAGAGCAGAAACATTGTCGAAAAAGTAGAGGACGCCGCTCTCAGTCCAAGTTGCAATCGTCCGTTGGGTGCTCGGGTCCTGAAAAGAACAAGAAGTGAGAGTGAATAAGACGGAGCACTGAAGTTGCTTGCATAATGTAGTAACAGATAACAAATTGCACGGGAACTTCGGTACATAAAGGGTGTCTGCCAAACGAAGTGACGGGGTGACTTGAACCGCGCCCGTCCCGTGAACCGGGGAAGGCGAGCCATCCACAACAAGAACCGGGGGCAACCGATCATGTGTTTCGAGGAGAGAGAAGAAATGAGGGTTGCCGGTCATATGATTCGTCTCACCAGAGTCAATCAGCCATTTACCTTGGATAATGACATGGGCACTACCTGAAGTCGTGGCCATAGAGGCAGAGGTCCGAGAGGAGCCGGAGGTGGAGGAAGATGTATCACCAGAGGGGCGAAGATGAGGATGTTTCTGCCAGCAGCGGTCAACAGAATGACCGGTACGACCACAGTGAGAGTAGAGGAACCTGGACGAACCGCGCCCTCCTGATTGACTGCGGCCACTAGGGCCACCCCATTGAGCTTGGTGAGCATAAGAGTCCTATGGAGGAGGGGAGGACAATAAAGGAAGCTGGAGCAGCGAAGTAACAGCGGCGATGCGCCGCGGTGGCATCCAAGGTTGGAGACTCTGCCTCGCCCAAGATTTGTTGGCGGATCAAATCATAAGTATCTGGAAGTCACAGAAGATAACAAACAACCAGGAGTTCCTGGAAGTGCTTGTGCTGCTCGGCCAAGTCCGCGGAGAAGGGGCGATTTTGGAGGATTTCTGCACCAAGAGCTTGAAGCTGCTGATAAGCCGCAGCAGGAGATATGGAAGGGCGGGCGAAGAGGTCCGCATAAAGAGTATAAATGTGGGACGTCTGGGCCCCCTTCGAGTAGAGAGCAGCGAGGTGAAGCCAGACAACCTTAACCGTCTCATCATGGCGTATGACGGGAAGACATTCATCAGAGAGGCTGTTGGCCAGCCAAGTGCGGACAAGCGCATCACTAGCATCCCAGTCCTCAAAGTGAGCAGAGTCGGGAGGAGGAGGGTCATCGGTGAGGTGATGACGTTTGCGCTGAGAACGAATAAGAAAGGTGAAAGAAACGCTCCAATCCGGATAGTTGGAACCAACTAGTTTAGAAACTGTGCCAAGGTTTCCGGAAGGAGTAGGAGGAGGAGGAGGATGGGCCACAGGAGTGGTGGAGGTAGAGATGACGGGGGTGGAGATATCAGAGTTGGTCATTTGAACGAGGAAATAAAGGAAGCCGCGCGAGCAGAATAAAGGTCGCACGGATATTAAATAGGGAAGCCGCGCGAGTAGAACCGAGGTCTCGCGGATAGAAAGCAGGGAATCCGCGCGAGTATAAGGAGTCTGCGACAGCAGCGGCAAGAGAGAAGAAACCACAGCGGAAAAGAGAGGAAACTGCAACGGTAACGGTGTCAGCACACCAGCGACAAGAAGGGCCACAACCAGGAAGCAGATCAAAGCACAGGGGCAGAGGTCACGCGAACTAGGAAGTTCGCGAGAAAAACAAGGAGATCGCGCGAACAGGAAAGAGTTCAGGCGAATAAAGAATAAGTCGCGTGAACACAAAGAGTTCGAGCGAACGAGAAGAGAGAGCGGAGAGACCGCGAAGACAGGTCGCAGAAACAAGGGAAAGAGGTCGCGCAAACCGGGCAGCGAAAAAGAAAGGAAACCGCGCGGATAGGTAGGAAACCGGGCGAACAGAGAACGAAGCTGCGCGGACAGAAGAGACTAAGGATTCAGGTGGAATCGGTCGTTTCCTCTGATACCATGTGAGAGTAGCGAACATGCGATTAAAAACACTCCAGAAATTTGAATAATTGAAAGTTTTATTATCCAAAAAGTTATCATTTACAAAGGTATGCCCTTCCTTTTATAGAATAGAGGAGAGAAGAGAGAATACATATACACAATGTGAGACTAAAAAGCAAAAAAACAGAGCTGGGCGGCTAGAACAAAGAGACCGATCAGGCCGACAAGGCCGTGCGGTTAGACAACACTAACCGCTCGGCAACACCAGAGACAGAAGAGAACATGTTGCAGTAGTAGACCGTAAGACCGCAAGGATACCAACATCAACAGTTTGGACATCAATCCGCTGGAGATAAGCCGCCTGACCGCGCGGTTAACACCCCGCTGATTTTTAACCGCCAATCTGCCCAGTCATACTTCAACAGAGGCCAAGGCACCAACAGGCGTTATCGTCATGTCTGTCATAAAGCAATTCCCCTAACTACCTTCTCTCTTGGGTCCATCTTGTTTATCAGCAGTGTGACCTAGCTAAAGATTTACCTTATAGTCCTTCTTCATGTGACCAATATTATTATATCGGAAGCACCTGAGTCCTCCCTTCTTATCTCTATCATGCTTTGGAGCATTACTCCTCTCCTATTATGATGAGATAGAAGCACCATCGTTACCATATGTCTTCTTCTTGTCCCACCTCTTCTTCTTCCTAGAATAAAGAACTTTACTCTCTCCCCTTGAGATAGTACACCTCAACATCTACCTTCCTAAGCACTCCTGGGAGGTTAGCAAGTTCTCCAACAACAATGACTGATTAGCCCAGTCCTGGACCGAGATAATGAAGGTCGTATACTTCTTCTGCAAGCTGCGGATGATGTGTCTTTTCAACTTAGCCTCTGAAATGGGCTCATCTGGGTCAAGTGCTGAGATCTCATTACATAAATTTTTTATCTTTAGAAAGGAGAAAATGGACAAGTCTCCTTGAGAGACTCCCGCCAACTTATTTTTCAGGAACTATAGCCCAGCTATATTCTTCTTGTTGAACAACTCACACAGGAAATTCCAATTGTCATAAGTCGTCATGCAGTCTATGATGTGATCAAACAACTATGATGAGATAGTCCGTTTGAGAGTAAACTCCACCTTAAGCAATAGTTTTCCTTTAAGCTCTCACCTCAGGAGCATTATCTCCAACAATCGCCACCTCCAGTCTATTATCTTCACAAACAACCTCCTACAGGTCCTTGTCAAGTAGATAACACTCACTACTAGAAAAATGACTTTTTGTCATCCTTTTTTGCTACCGGTCAAAAATCGTGGCTAGTAGTTAAGTATTAGCCATAATTGCTAATTCATGACTAATAATCAAGTATTAGCCATGAATGCCTAATTTATAGCAAAAAAGAATGCATTAGACACGGTTGATTGAATTCATGGCTAATAAGATAATATTTACTACGACTACCTAATTCGTGGCAAATACATAAGTATTACCCACAATTTTTTATCGTGACAAAAAGTTATATGAGATAATTGACTAAAATTAAGTTATTTTATTCTTAACACATGTCAATATATTAACACTACAACAGACTGCACCTTTTGTAAGAACTAAGGCTCCATTTGGGGGGACTTAATTTCACCGGTCAAACGATCACGACTGCTTGAACCGGACTTTAATTTAGATTCGATTCATGCGGCCGTGACCACTTGACCGGTGAAAATAAGCCCCCCAAACAGAGCCTAAATTGTAACAAAGACAAAATTTATTGCTAATAAATACATTTACTAACGAAAATTTGCCATTGTTGCAAAAGATTATTTTTTATTCCGTTACAATAACTAAATGTTTATTACTATAAATGCACGTATTTGTGACAAATCTAATTTTCAATTACAAATAGTAAAATATCTTCACAATAAGTAGCAATTGTAACAACATCATGAAAATATTTTGTAACACGACCTAGAATTCTTTACTTTTGGTATTTTTTTTATTACCAAAAAATTGTCACAATAAAAGATCTTAAATTTAAAAGTGAATGAAAACATGACACAATTTTTCGACAATTTGTTTTTGTGTGTGTATATTTTTCTCCTTCGTTTTCATGCAAGTGAGCATTTTGCGTCGCATTTTCTTCAAGGAGTACATCTTTTGCCCACGACGTGTATTTTTTTTGCACTCACACATGTTTTTGCTCGAACACGCATTTTTGACAACGAAGCGTATTTTTTACTCAGACACGCATTTTTATCCGGACACGTGTTTTGGCCCAACGCACGTATTTGCACTGACACCCATCCTCGCCCATGTCCATTCTTCGTCAGGCACCACTACAACAAAATAGAGATACGACAATGTTTTATTAGTAATGCTTTTGAAAAAACCACGCTAACATTTATATTTAGTGACGCTTGTCACGATTAATTATGGTGATTGTTAATCCAAACCAGCTATTTATTAGTGACACCCCAAAATCTCATTACTTTTCGCGTATTTTCGAAATACGTCTTGTAAATGCAATTTTAGGAAAAGTGCTCAACACGAAAGTTGTAGATCTCGTCGAGATCTACAACTTTCGTGTTGAGCACTTTTCCTGAAATTGCATGTACAAAGCGTGCTTTGGAAATATGCTCAGATTTTACGCCTTTCAGAAATACGCCTTGTACATTCAATTTCAGGAAAAGTGTTCAACACAAAAGTTGTAGATCTCGTCAAGATCTACAACTTTCGTGTTGAACACTTTTCTTGAAATTGAATGTACAAGGCGTATTTTAAAAAGGAGCGAAAAATTAGCAGATTTTGGGGTGCAACTAGCCAATAACGAATTGCGGTTAACAATCACCTTAATTATAAGGGTATTTGCAGTGGCAGCTCGACGAAAAGTTCCGCTTTCTTCAAATCGCACCGTCAATCTATTAAACCCTCTTCATGCAGTGGATCAACTTGGCCTATAACAATCAAATTGGAGCAGCCATTAAGAAAGGGGTCGCGGTCTTCAGGAGCAACACAACCCCACAGACATGCAAGAAGTAGTGTTGGCAAGGTAGGGCGGAGAGCCACCAAAACTGTTTTTTAAGAGGCGTTAGACAGAAACTGAATGCATGGATATATATTTCAAAAATAATGCTGAGTAAGCGAGCAAAACAAGCGTTTTATTAAGAGTGCCCCTTGTGTATATGAGTTACGTGTTGCAAGATTTCTTGTGACAATCATGTTGGCTATGTCAAATCCTATATTTTAGGCATAAGAAACAACAGTGTTTTTTATGCAACATTTTAAAAAAAACACCCAAGTTTTATTTTAGGTATGTAATTGCGGCATTTTTTAATAAAAAAAATGTCATGTAAATCTTAAATAACATACCCAAACCATGTGGGCTAGGATTATCCTAGTGTTTCGCCCGATGCCCGGGTGAGGGTAAAGTGCAGCGCGATCTGACGGATGCGAGCTGCTGCACTTTACCGATTCGATGGATGCAAACACGCGGAGATGCGTGCACATCTCAGCGCACACATCTCAAAACGAGTTAAGATGTGCACACATCTCGGCAAAGATGGGCTCGCAGCAGTTGGATCGCATTCACTGCACTTTACTCTTTACCCTCCCCGGACCACCGATGCCCCCGCCGTTCACACAAAGCCTCGACAAACCCTCTCCGAAATGCCTCGCCGCTGGTGTCATCCATGCCCGAAGCCCTAGTCCTCTCCCGAAGTCATCATCCTCTCTCGGCCTTTCCCAAGTTGTCTTCCTCCCATCAACATACATTTACAAGATCTGAATCTCCATTTCTTCTTCGATGGGTTTGCTTTCCTCGACGAGTTTGCTTCTCCTTTCCAACTCGCGATCACACTGTCGCCTCGCCTCCTCCTTCTAATCCGCAACCCCAAATATCTGGTCATCCACCCAGGTAAATCCCTCCCTCATTTCTAACTACACATCTTTGCGCTTCTTGCACCCCCTTACGTTTCTTCTCTTCATTTATGTTAGATCAATGTCAAATAATTTTTGCGCGAGTCCTGCACAAAGATCATCTTCATTTATGCGGTCAGTATACCCCCTCTGCGTTATTCCTGCACCTAGTGGCGGACGCAGAAACTTTTTTCAGTGTGGCGGACTTAAAAATTATTTGATTCATACCATTAAACCACGCATAATATTATTTTTTTAATAATAGGTTATTAGACACGGTTTAAACCGTGGCTAATACTATAATTTTTTTAAAGAATATGGTATTAGCCACGGTTTAAACTGTGGCTAACACCGTTAATTTTTTTTAAAATAGGATATTAGTCACGGTTTATAATTTAATCCGTGACTAATATAAGTAATTTTTGAAAAATTAGGGTATTAGTCACGGTTTAAATCGTGACTAATAATGATTATTTTTTAAAAAAATAAAGTATATGTCACGGTTTAAACCGTGACAAATACTTTTAATTTTTTTTTAAAAAAAAAGAGTGTGGGAGACCGTTCATACTCCCCCCAAGGTGGGTCCACCCCTGCCTGCACCCAAAACATGTCCGACCAGGCTTTCTCAGCCATTCCTGTAGCCCACACACCTTCGATCAGACACAATGCGTCATCTCCGATCTTCCTCAGGTATTCCACAGAAGATTCAACCATTAGATTTAGAACTTTCACTACTATCCCTCTCATCCATGGCAAATGAGAAAACCTTAGTCATGGTAACTAAATCATGGCAAATTAGGGGCTTTTTAGCCATAAGGAAGCATCCGTGGCAAATATGTGCAAAAACTAGGCTCTTTAGCCACGATTTAAGTTTGTGGCTAAAAGCTGTAGCAAAATGTATTTTCCACGAAATCAATGTGGCAAATACTTTTTGCCACACTCTCAATGTCCATGCCCATTTGTTGTGGATAGGCCAATACATTTTTTCGTGGCTAAAACTCCAGTTTCTAGTAGTGTCTCCATACAAGACTTACATTTCTTGTAGTTGGTATGAGTTGTCAGCTCAACACCAAGATCTCTTGCATATCCACCTTCTATTACTAGATCTTCTGATTCACTTGTCTTCTAAAGATACTTAACAAAATCCTGTTAGCTGACAACTGTTAAGACCTCCATCGCTCTGATACCTTGTCAAATTTTATGACGGAGATGTCACATGATCACTCTCAACCAACTAAGGCTCTGTTTGGAACAGCTCTGGCGGATTGAAAAGCTGCTGTCCGGATAGAGCTGTTTTAAAATAGATCTCTGGAGAGCAGTTTTGAAAAACTGCAGAGTATTTTGGTGTCCTGTGCAGAAGTGCGCTCGGAATCGCCGGAGGAAGGACGTCGGGGGCTCGGAATCGCCGGAGGAAGGCCGTCCGGGGCTCGAAATCGCCGGAGGAAGGCCGTCCGGCCTCTGAGCATGTTCCAACTGAAGAAACCATTAGATTTCCAAAACCTGTGAGAGAGAAAGCTATTTTGCAGAAGCTGAAGCTGGGGGGGGGGGAGATTTCTGAAAAGCTGCAAAACAGCTCCAGATTTTTGATAAGCTCTTCATAAGGAGCTGTCCCAAACACATATAAAGCAGCTCTGGCGGCTGGAATAGAGATTTTCCAGCCGCCAAAGCTGCGCCAAACAGACCCTAAGAACATGTAAACTACTAGTAAAGAAGAGCAAGATAAACACTTTTACTTTATTCACTATTTTACACGACGAGACACACATTGCGAGACATGATTTCACAATATACCCGATGGAGATTAAGAAATGACTAAGTACTAGTTGGAGACTGAAAACTGAGACTGTTGAGACTACCGAGACCGCACCTCTAGCCCAAGGTCACACAAACAGCCTTTTATGAACTTGAGCTGAAAACAAACCGCTCAGTTCGCGCGAACTACCAAACCAGACGCGCGAACTGATTTTCAGACCACCTAGTTGAGAACTGCCATGAAGAGATTGCCCAGTTTGCTAAACTACGATATCGCCCCGCGATAGCTTCATACTGCCAACTGATGCCTTCTACTACCTTGTTGTTGGGACATTGACTTAACCACCAGACCAAGTCACCAAACCGCCTAGGCTGACCACACAGTTCTTAAACAACTGAGTAAGTGACTTCTTTGTTAGGTTTTACTATAAGACACATCACATGTGCGCAATGGAATAGGGAACAAGAAAACCTAAAAGAATACTTATTTTGTGATGAACATTGATCAAGAAGTAGCATGGTTGTTAATAAAATTATACATTTGCGGGATTGAGTCACCACGCAACCAAAGTGCTCCAAAGAAGTTCAACGAACACTAACGGCTAGAGTTCCGAGCGTAGAATTGTGTCCCGTCTCTACGGATGTCCATACGAGCACGGAGAACCCTTAGACTCTGTCCACACACGATCTAGGTTGGAAGAAGTTATTCCCGCAACGTCTCCACGGTTTGCTAGAACTGTTAAGGGAGAGGAGACAAAGACGAAGACGAAGCCTAAGGAAACACTTTCCCGGCAACAACAACAAATCGAGTGGTTGGCGAGATGGATTGGTGGTTGCGGCTTCGTTGGTGCGGAACGGTTCCGCCGGGAAGGAAGAAGATGCCGCCCTCTTCGATCTCAAAACGATTAGGTCAGAGAAAATTAACTCTTACTTCGATTTACTGTTTATATCATATATATACTGATAACCGAAACATATGATACCCACAGACCACGTCGAACCGGTACTTAAAGGATCAAACTGGTGGTAACAAAATTCGTCGAGTTTACACATATATGTCCGACGAATCAAGGACTCATTCGTCGAGTTAACTAGAGTATACTCGACGAATTAGGATAGAACAATTTGTCCAAATGATCAAGCTAAAACTCGACGAATATAAGTCCAATTCATCAAAATACCAAGACGATACTCGACAAATCCAAGACCAATTGGTCGAAACATCAAGATGATACTTGCCGAATTTAGCCATATTCGTCGAAACTCCAAGAGTATACTCGATGAATTTCCTTGAGACCTCTGATAAATTAGCTGATGACCCATATTCACAATATAAGTCCCGGAATGAAAAACCTTCAGATCCAGAACGTCATAGGCTTGGTCCTTCACTCATATCATATATGAGCAAGGCCAACACAAATTTTTCCAACTTCTCCAATGCTCTTATGCGCAATCTCATAAGCTCACATTGCGTTGGCAGTGAGACTACCTGTTTGACTACTCCCAGATCACCATGGTAACAGCAACATTCTCTTCCTTTCCATGCAGACTGGATAATCCTAATTGCAACTTTGCACTAAGCAACAGTTCTCCATGATCCAAGATATAAATGGTGCGTCAGGATCCCTATTTATAAGCGGGGAGGAAGATACAGACACCACCACAAGCAATATAGCTACCAAAGCAATATTAGCGGTCTGCCAACCCAGACCACAAAGCTACACAGTCTGCAAATTCTAACCGCGCGAATTGGGGTGAGTACAGAGGAGGGTGGACAGAAAACACTATCGTCCGGCGATAGCAATATCACCTCGCGATAGCTACCTGATGCCCTGGTGACCTAGAGACCTAACGACCTGCGACCTAGCGACCACGACCTGATAACCTGCCACCCTGACGACCTCACTTCAAATTTTCAACACGTGGAAATGGGGGATGTCTACTTCGAGCATGTGTTTACTTGGGTGGAAAATGACTTCAACATATGCGATGAATAGGGATTCTGGAGGCGTTGAAGATGCCTTCGAATTCCGTCGGCGTTGGAGCGGCGAGCAACTGTCAGCTTCATCGAGGAGGCTGTGAGGGTTTTCCATGGAAAGGGCATGAGGTTGGGGAGATGTGTGAATTGTGTTAGGGCTTGAGTTAAGAGGGATATATATGGTTCTCGATCAAATAGATTAAAATTAGCTTACTTGATTGGATAGTGGTCATTAATTGAATTTATTTTTATTTAATTAATATTGACATCCCTTATATTTCTTTTTAATATATATATATATATATATATATATACACACACACACACACACACAAAGAAGTGTTCAGTAAAATGCATGTACAACTTTCATGTTGAACACCTTTAGATTTGAAGCCGTTTAGGCCCTCGATTTGAGCCCCGAAAAAAGCAACGCCGAACATGTGTATGGACGCACAAATTCAGCGTGACTTTTTTCGGGGGCCAAATCGGGGGCCTAAATGACTTCAAATCAAAAAGTGTTCAACACGAAAGTTATAGATCTCGACGAACTTTCTTGTTGAACACTTCTCATAAAAATGCACGTAGAAGATGCAGTTCAAAAATGCACGTATATTTGTATATACACGTTAAGTGTATATGTATGTGAACGCCATGCGAACACAATGGCGACCGGAGGCTACGGGATCCTCGGAGACCGGTCGCCCTGGGTTCGCCGACATTTACGCTGGCGAGCCCGTAACCGCCGACCGTCACTGGCTCCATCTACTGTGTTATTTCTGCTTTCCTGCGGCCGTCGGTGCACGTCAAGACTGTCATCGACAACATGTGTGGTCACCGGCGAGAGGGCGACCTCCGACGAGGACGCCAGCAGGCGGCATCAGAAACCAAAATTGAGCGGAAGGATGAAAACAACGAGCCTGGTCTACTGTAGCAATTAGACGTTAATGAGCCTGATCTGCTGTTCGCGCAATGTTCTCTTCATTCCTGAACAGAGACAGAGAGGGAGAGCGGGAGAGAACAAGAGAGGGACAGAACGACAGAGCGAGTGAGCGAGATCAAGAGCGAGCGAGCGAGATCAAGAGCGAGCGAGCGAGATCAAGAGCGAGCGAGCGAGATCAAGAGCGAGCGAGCGAGATCAAGAGCGAGAGGGTGCAAGAGGGAGCAAGAGAGAGAGAGAGAGTGGGAGCGTATGGGAACAAGAGGTAGCAAGAGAGAGAGAGGGGGGAGGGAGGGAGAAGAATGTGATTAATTAACTGCCGACGCGGTTGTACAACCCATATTCGTCAAAGATGGGTCTCACCGCAGCCAGGTAAGCAGAAGCTGAGGTCAACGAGTCAAGATGGAAGTCAAAGTCAGCGCCCAAGACCGCAGAAGGATTGGGAGAGCATGACGAGCTCCCCTGGCATACACGTCAGGTAGGAGACTAGGCGAGATACTCGCCCAGCCCGCAGGAGTTCCCTTGGAAGTTGCCTGGTCGCCAGGGGGTGGGGTATAAATATGACCCCCCTCTCTCCTTGGTTTTCCCTATAAATAGGACCCCAGGGGTACGAGGAGAGGCAGTTGAAATCCTCTACAGGATACTCGCGAGTTCTTCCTTTCGGATACCAGCTGAACCTTGGGATTTATTTTCCTTAAAGACCAAGTCGCGACCTTGCGACTGGTTTGCCAGCTAGTCTTCCTCGTACCCTGCTCGGCCATTCTAGTTGTGGAGGGGTTGCTTACTCAAAGCATCCGGGTACGTGGTGGGACCTCCCTTCCGCAGCATCCGGGGTCCTATTTGTTGCCGACGTTCTTCATCCTTGTCATCTTAGCCATCTGGCCTTACCTATAAACCTGTAACCTTAGCCGACCTTGATCCGAATTCTGAGGTCAGGAAATTTTCTTGGCTTCAACACTTGGTGCGGTGAGCGTGGATCGCAGCCAAGGAAAAAAGTTTGGTGGTTTAGTAAGATGGCCAATGTTGGCGAGCATGGGG
Source organism: Platanthera zijinensis (assembly GCA_039513925.1). Lineage (NCBI taxonomy): Eukaryota > Viridiplantae > Streptophyta > Magnoliopsida > Asparagales > Orchidaceae > Platanthera > Platanthera zijinensis. The sequence goes on from CM077082.1 coordinate 50,636,917, forward strand.
AGTTGGCAGGCAACTCGACGGGAGTTGGCGATCTCGCGCGAGGAGGCAAGTTCGTGATGTCAGTTGCGTTCGAGAAGTTCGCGAAGAGGATTGAGAAGACCATCCTCGCTGGGTTTTCTCATTGTCCAAATATCACGGCGACCTCCCCCCATCGCGTGACATCGCTAGATGAGGAAGCGCCGCCAAGGCGAGCTGGGAAGGAGCCCGCTTGGGCAAGAGAAGAGCGACCAAGCAATCATGGAATCATCCGGCGGGCAACCAAGGGGTCCGTTTTCGGGATCCGATGTCGCCGGCGAGATACCATGATACTCGTCAGTGGGGCGAGTATGATGTCTCCAGCGAGGATGAAACTCGCCACCGCCAGGGGGGTGGAGCCCCTTCTGTGACGAGATCCTTGCCGCCCCCGTCCCCGAAGGGTTCAGAGAGCCCATTCTCACCAAATATTCCGGTAGAGATGACCCGGTCAGGCATCTCCAGCGATTTGAAGACATCGTATCCATCCGTAACATGTCGGACGCTTTCAAATGTCGGTTCTTCTCCATCACCCTCACAGGCAATGCAAGGGACTGGTTTCACCAGCTGCCCACAGGTTCCGTCTACAGTTTCTCTGACCTGTATCGGGGGCTCATGGCGAGGTTCGCGACATCCAATAAGAGGAAGGAGGCAACGACCTTCTTCAAGATTACCCAAGGACATCAAGAGAGTCTCAGCCATTACATTGATCGTTTCCAGGAGGAGATATTGGAGGTAGAGGAGGTGGATAGCTTCACTTTGATGGTGGCCCTGAAGTTCGGGTTGAATCAGGGTCTGTTCAGTATGGAGATGAGATCCAACCCCCCGAAGTCCTTTGAGGAGATGATAGAGAGGGCAAACACCTTCGTCTGAGGAGAGGAGAAGAACAAAGACTTCTTGGCGCGGCTGGACAGAGGTGATCCGATGGGAGTGGAGAGAACAGGACCTTCGGAGGAGAAGGCTAGCAGTATGCCCGAGAGATAGGTTGAGAGGAGGAAGGAAGTACCAAGGAGAAGGGAGGAGAATGCGAGATAGAAGCCCAGGAGGGTGGAAGAGAGGAGGCAGGATAGGCCTCGAAGGAAAGAGGAGAGGGGGCCGACAGAGGCCCATGCAAGAAGAGGGGAAGATAGGCGGTTCCAGTATCCCGAGAATCTTCCCAAGTGGAGGCCACCAATGGGGCCGTGTTTTCCAGAGGAGAGAAGGAATGGCCACCGGCAGGGGGGAGGCCGAGGAGGAGGAAGAAGGGAGGCAATGACAATCGCCCGTCAAGACAACAAGCGTCGCCAGAGGGAGCAACGAGCGATGGGCTAGGAGCTGGAGATTCCCCTCTACTGCGACATCCATCAAGTAGAGGTACATGGGATGTTGGCTTGCCCGGAGTTCTGGGAAGCAAGGAGGAGGTTAGAAGCAGGAGTAACAAAGAGGGAGCTGCAGAGACAGGAGGTCCCGGTTGGACAAGTAGCATTTCAAGCTCCGGTGAGGAGGAGGAACGAGGATTGTGTCGACCTGGGAGGTCGTGGTGAGGTGATACATGGTCCAGGAGGTGGACATGTCAGAGTAATAAACGGAGGAGTTGGGCTCGGAGCTTCCTGCAAGGGAAGTCTCCATCAGATATACAAGAAGAACGTCTCCTCGACATCGCAGAACCCGCCGCAGTTAGAAGAGATCACCTTCTCTGAGGAGGACATGCTGGGGAATGAGAACCCCTTCTACGATGCCCTGGTTATTCAAGCTGCAATCGAAGACTTCACCGTCGACCAAATTCTCGCGGATAACGGGAGCTCGGTGAACGTCATTTTCAAGAGAACTTTCGTAGGGCTTCAGGTGGAAACGTCTTGGGTCCAGGCTGTAGATGGAACCCTCTTTAGCTTCTCGTGCGAGAAGAAAAAGGTGGAAGGGGCAGTGGAGCTTCTGGTTACCCTCAATGGGACTTCGATACGATGCTGCTTTGTCATCGTGGACGCGCCAAGTGGATACAACGCCATCTTCGGGCGGCCCCTCATCAAATATTTCAAGGCCGTTTCGTCATCTTATCACCAGTGCTACCTGAATGACGTCAGTACCATCAATTGGATGGGGGACGCGGAGAGGTTGGAGGAGCTGCTGGAAAAGGAGAAGGGGTTGTGTGCTGCTGAGGAGATAAAAGAGGTGGAAGTGATCTCTCGAGGAGGAGAGCCTGGTCTGTTTAAGGTTGGAGGATCCCTGCCACTGGAGGGAAAGATAGAGATGGCCGCTTGCCTGCAGGACAACGTCGACGTTTTCGCTTAGAACGCCGCCGAGATGCCAGGGGTGTACGCTGATGTTGTCTGCCAATGCCTCAACCTGGATCCCGCGGTTGCTCCCGTTTGTCAAAAGCAGAGGAAAAGCATTGCCGTACTAGCTGGACCAATCAGGGTGGAAGTGGAGAAGCTGCTGAGGGAAGGTTTTGTTTCGGAGATCCAATATCCAAACTGGATCTCCAATATTGTAATGGTGAAGAAGTCCGGAGGGGGCTGGCGTCTTTGTATTGATTTTTCTATGCTGAATAAAGCTTGCCCGAAGGATTGTAGAAGAGTCATATAAAACATTTAGAACAATATCTCATTACTGACTTATAGAAATTAAATTGTGTTTTAAACCATTCACATACAAAACATTTGATATAGTAAAAGAGTTGTTACCTACTACTCCAATGCCAATGATCTATCCTTTATTGTTGTATCCAAAAGTAACAACTCTTCCTTTCTACATTCCGAGGCTAAGAAACTTTAACTTGTTTCCCGTCATGTGCTTAGAACATCCTGTGTAACACCCCTATCCGTCGCATAACATATATCAGTAGGTCCGGTCGGGGCCCGACGTCATATACCACAGATAGACCGGTGGGTTACTAAATGAGACCATTATTCCAATCACACGTCCTACACAGAGTACATTCTAGCGGAAGCAGTTTAATAAGTTGCACATAAAGAACCCAACCAAAAGCATGGATGTACACTAATAAACCCAAAAAGGAATGAACGTACAAATACACCAAGTACTGGGTTTATGACCTTAGAAGAGTTTACTTTATAATTAAACAATGTATTTCATACATCGGCACGCAGGGCGGTCATACATGAATATGAAAGTAAACATTCGCATGACATTCGAGGGCCGGCTCAGCAACATGGGCTTTGGCCCGCTATTTGTCATTATGCTCTGCAGCACCTGCAAGCACAATTCACCGTAACGGTGGCAAACAAAAGTAACGATCAGCTAAAGCTGACCAAATTATAATGACCCCGCCCCTTATTCAGCGCGACGATGCTCCTTCCCTGCACTTTATTTGCATAACCAGCAATATAGTGAAATTCCGCATCACCACAAGCGTAGGCACGCACGACCACACACCCCGTGCTCTCAGGGCACATTCTCGGTAAACTCGATCAAAATCCGTGGTCTCACCACCGCCACTTGGACGACAAATCTTGTGAGCATTTTGGTCTTTCCAACCTAATCCTAAGACCCTCCATCTATGGCAACGGTAAGTACCATGTACCTTAGGTTTCTCCTAAAGCTCAGAACTAAAGTTGGAACCAATGAAGTTGGTCCCTCCAAAAGCTCGGAACTAAAGATGCAACTCACACTTACTCTCTTTGGACCACCCTCTTGACAAGGCTATCGAAAGACTAGACCGGGGGCTTCAGCGTGGAGGTCCCACCTCGTACTCAGAAGAATCGGAAATTCTTCCCCTCCCTAGCCAATGCTGAGCTAGGTGCCTTAGAAGAAGAGAAGGAGAGTTAAGAATGCCACTCTTCTATGGCACCTTACCGGTCAATTTATAGGCCATTGAACTGGAACTGCCAATAAGCAAATGGAACTATCCTGAAATTACTAGAATACACTTAGTCGGGTCTGCCAATAGCCAAACTTTGCTGTTCTGAAGGGTTATATGCAGACCACCTAGGGAAAAAGCGTAAAATCCCATGAGGCTAAAAGATAGACCCGACCCTACCTGAACCGGTCTTAAACCGAACCGGTGCTTAGCGAGAATTCCCTCCTGGGCCCCCCTCACCTGGCAAGAGCACCGTCTCGCTAGCGAGAGCTCCCTTCTGGATCCCTCTCGCATGGTGATAGCACCGTCTCGCTAGCGAGAGCTCCCTTCTAGAGCCCTCTCTCATGGCGAGTCGGCCACTCACATGCGAGTGCCTCCTCCCTTGGCACTTGCTTGCCCATCTCATGGCGCGGCTCTCGCTTAGATCCTTCTCGCCTGGGCCCTCTCGCCTAAGTCCTTCCTTCCAGGATCCACTCACTCTGCGAATTATCGACTGCTCTGGACCATCTCGCCTAGCTCCCTTCCTCAAGCCTTTGGCTCCTGCGAGCCCGAGGTTGTACATAATCCCCGCTCTTTTCGAGATTGTTACAAACTCGGAAAGATTGTCCAACCGAGGCTCGTGTCATTAAAGAGAATTTATGAGGGAATCTTTTGGTGGGCCCCTTGCCCAATCGATAAATATTGGACTCCTCTCCCTACAGGGGGCCGTTCCCTTCACCCTATCTTTTTCTAGCCTCTGTTCTTATGTCTCTCAGCCAAAGTTTCTGAGATCGCATCGCGGCGGTGCGCCAGAGGAACAAGGCGACCGCGGCGGCTCTGAACAAGATCCCAGTCCGCGCTCCTCCTTCCTTACCGTCATCCACTTCCCCTCCTAAGAAGGCAAAAGCTACTAATCCTCCCTTCTCGGCAGGGGAGCCTTCTCGCACCTTCCCGGGGAGGCGTATCCCTCCTCCCCCGGCCAATCCTAGAGAAAAGGAGGTAAATCCATCAACATCGATATGTCTTTATCTGCACCTTGCTTGTCTTCTTACTTCCTGCCCGTATTTAGAAGGTCTCGGCGCCTTCTCATCGTCCGGAGACCATACGAATCAACATCTCCGAACACCGCCACCAGTCCGTCTCGCCACAACCTTCTACTCCTTCATCTACTCCCGCGACGGGGAGGGACGATCCTCCTAATATTGCGGATTCCTCTCGCCGTTTTGGTAAGAAACTTTTCCTTCCGGGCCTTTCTTTGCTACCATTTCTCCATATCACTTTCCCAGTATTCTACGTAGGTATGCGCGACTAGCATGCCAAGGACTCGCTGGCCGAGGACTCGCCCGTTGAAGATTACTCCAGACAGACGGTCGTCTTGCCCCCTCCTCCCATAGACGAAATCGAAGACTACCTAGGTGATCCCATGGATCCGTTGGAAATGAAGCGTAGGGTAGCGAAGATGCTAAGGAAGCACGTGCGCATCATCCAGGAGCTGGAAAAGTGGAAGCAAGCTGTGGATCATTGTATCGATTGGATGGAAGTGGAGTGCGCCCGCTTGTCTTTGGAGATCGATGCTGATATTGAGATAGACGAGACCGACCCCCAGGCGATCTTGAGCGAGGTCGACCAACGGCTCCGTCTCGCTCGACATGGTGTTTACGCGGCTCGCGCTTTCCACCTCCCCAGCCGCCCTCCCTGTGCGAGATATCGCGGTGGAGGGCGCTGGAGGTGGCACAAGAATTGACGAGTTTTCGTCGAGTCTCGTCTCTCTTCCCTTCGTTTATGGCTGTAATAATCTTATTTATGTTTCCGTCAGGCGCACGCCATGCGCCCTGCGAACTCGTCGCCCGCCTCACGCGGGATGAACTTTATTGATTTAATAATTGCCTGCTTTTCGTGGTTATTTGATTTTCCATAACACAACATTTAAATTTTGCACTTATGCTAATTTTTATTGATTTACCAATTTTTTAATTCTAATTTACTTCCCGCCGCTTGGCCGTGCTGAGGGCCCACGTAGGGCCGCGCAAATCGTGGTCTGGAGAGAGAAAAAGGTCGGTCGCCTCTTGCCCTTCCCCTGCACAATTTTTCCGTCCGTACTTTTTCCCCAAATCCCCTAATTACTATAAATACCCCCTTTATTGGGGTCAGGCCCACTCTTTCATAAATCGTTGCACCTCAGCCCTTCGTTCTTCTTCTTCGTCCATCTCGCGTGCCAACTGCTCGTCTGTCGTCTCGCTTCCTCTCTCTTCGGTCACCTCATCAGCTTCCCCTGTCCCTAATTCCAGTCGTCTAGCACGATTATGGGAAAGAAAAGGGCGGAAGATGGCAAGGGACGCAGCCGCTGCAAGAAGCGATTCGCGGACCATGACTTCCCGCCCGGACGTATCTCCGTGGACGAGTACGATGCCTTCACTCGCGAGTATCTACCGGAAGGCTTTGAATCTCACCCCCCCGGAGTCGGCGAGAGCATAAACACGTTCTACCCCGGAGAGCTTGCCTTCCCCGTCTCGCACTTCGCGGCAGGGTTGAGACTATCCCTCTGGCCGGAGGTGAAGCAAGTCTTGAAATATTTCGGCGCTGTGCCAGCCCAGCTGAACCCTAACGCCATCTCCATCCTGGTCGCCTTTGCGAGCTACATGCGGCGAAAGCGAATAGAGTTCAGCCTAACTGTTTTCCGCAAGCTGTTCATCTACCACGCCAATCAGGACAGGGTGTCCTACTTTACAGGGCTAGGTCTCAAAGTCTGAGAGACGCCCAACAAGAACCATCATTAGCTCACGCAATTCGTCTTCATCCGTGGCAACCTGGGTGGCGTCCCGCTCGCGCCTGTGTCGCCCGCCGAAGTCTTCTATGCAACCCCCCAAGTCGGCGGTACAGACAAGCTCCTCTGCGAGTATCTCGTCGGAAAGAACTTTGAGGTCCAGTATTTGAGGCGCGGTCTTGGCTCACTCCTCCCCATACTTCCTGGTGAAGGTATGCTCTACATTCTTTTTTGGTCTCACCTTTATTACTTCCCTCTCGCTAATTATTGGTATCCGCGACAACATTCCGTCTTGCCTTTACCAGGAGAGAGGAACGTACCAGTTCACCCCCCCCCCCCCTTACAAAAGTAACATCAAGCAGTCCAAGGGCGTCGCTCTCGCCAACATGGCGGCTGAGGCGGCTAAAGAATCGTTGACCCCCTCCCTTAAGAAGAGGCCGACCGAGGATTCTGCTCCGTCTCGCCTCAGCCCCTCGAAGAAAATGAAAAAAAAGGTGAAGAAGGTGGTCTCCCTCTCACCGGACAAGAAGAAAGCTCCCGAGACGGTGGTGTCGGGGTCCCTAAGCCCCATTTCCCTAGGGTCCCAGTCCCCCATTCCCCTCCTCGGGTTTCTCATCGTAAGGCCATTTCGTTATCTGAAGAGACAGCACCGCTCGCGCAACACGCCAGCTCTTCTCAACAACCAACCAGGTCTCCTTCTCGCGAGGGGGCTCCTTCTCGCTACCCCACACCGTTTGCCCACTTCAACTTCAACATGGTCCTCGTTGTCCCTGATGCCGCCAACGACCCAACACTGATCTAGGACAAGGGGGCGCACCGAGTCTCAGTCTCCACCCTCCTCCCTTCCTGGAGGGAGCGGGTCCAGCCTACAGGCTACGCCTTATCCCTGTGCTTTGGTATCTATGGAGGTCACAGCCCGGAATCCCCTTGACGAGGCCTCCTCGCGAGACCTGGTCCTGAGGGCGGCACACTCCCAACTGCGCACCTTGGAGCTTTAGCACAGGCTCTCGCGCCGCCTAATCTACAACAACCAAAACTGGAAAGAATCCGAGGCCAACCTTGCCGCCGAGCGCGAGAAGTCGGGAGATCTCACGAAGAGACTAGAGGTGTCCGAGAACCTTCTCGCCAAGGCTCGCGGCGGAGTGGTGAGTCCTCCCTTAGCTCGTTTTTCTATGTACCTGACACCAATTTAACGAATGCTTTCTGCAGGATGCCGAGACGGCGGAGAAGTTACACTCGCGCGTAGTGGAGCTGGAGGCAGAGGTGAAGGAGCTAAGGGCTCAGATCGTCCAGCTCAAGGATGCCGCTCCTTCGACCTCTCGCTCGATGATTCCCCCACCTCCCCCTTCTCATTATACCCATGAGGAGGTAGAGGAATTTTGCCGAGATGCGAACATCAGGACTGCCGAGCTGATCCTGAAGATGATGCGCGAGATGGGCGTCGTCATGGATGATTGCGAGTATGTTACTGCCCGTGGCCTGGTGCCGGAGATCTACGGCGAGGGAGAGGGCTCGTCGGCCAGTGAGAAGGATTAGAGCTTCCAGAGCACAACTTTTCTTTTATTTCTGATGTTTCTTTTTACAACCGATGTAATTTTGTATTTGACTACCTTCTGGACGTAATGCGTATAAATATACATATATTGTCCATGTGTTGCTATGGAGCTAATTTTCTTCTCTTCTTTTTCTTTTTGTTCCGATTGTTTGTGAGATCTGAGGATCTGTTCATTTGCGAGATGAGGTCACCCCTCGTCTCGCCTTTTAGCGGGAGCAAACCTGGCCCAGGGGGCGAGTCGTCGTGCCCCCGTCGTTCTCGTGCATGGGAACGCCTTTTTCCCCTTTCTCTCCTCGCTCCCTGGTACCCCTCAGAGCGAGTGGCCTTGAAGGGTCGGTCCTATCCCTTTTCTGTTAGGCAGGGAGCTTCCCTACTCCTCCCTGATTAAAGTCCTTCCTTTTACTGACCAATAGTGTGGATTTTCCCTTGAGACCTCCCATCTTTTGTTATTGTTTCCCAACCACTTAACGACTTTGCCAACTTGGTGGTCTTGGTCAACGCGTACTTCCAGGGTCCCCTCCAAAACCCTCTCCCACCACCGAGTGAGCCTACAGCCCTGCCAGCTTGATGGGATCCTGGTCAGCGGGTCTTCTCGGGGTCTCCTCTCCTCCACCAACTCCAACCACCGAGTGAGCCTATAGCCCTGCCAGCTTGGTGGGAGCCTGGCCAGAGGGTCTTCTCGGGGTCTCCTCCCCTCAACCAACTCCAACCACCGAGTGAGCCTACAGCCCTGCTAGCTTGATGGGAGCCTGGTAAGCGGGTCTTCTCGGGGTCTCCTCTCCTCAACCAACTCCAACCACCGAGTGAGCCTACAACTCCAACCACCGAGTGAGCCCTGCCAGCTTGATGGGAGCCTGGAGCCTGGTCAACAGGTCTTCTCGGGGTCTCCTCTCCTCAACAAACTCCAACCACCGAGTGAGCCTATAGCCCTGCTAGCTTGATGAGAGCCTGGTCAGTGGGTCTTCTCGAGGTCTCCTTGATGGGATCTTCTCAACCAACTCCAACCATTGAGTGAGCCTATAACCCTGCTAGCTTGATGGGAGCCTGGTCAGCGGGTCTTCTCGGGTTCTCCTCTCCTCATCCACAGTAATCTCATCCCTCAAAGAAGGTCACCTCGAAGCGCATTGAAAAATCATGCCATGCATACAAAATAAGAAGACCCTTAGAAACATGTTCAAATAAGTACAAAAGGCATAACATTAGGAGTAGAATCGCTTCAGATCATCGCCGCTTCGGGCGCGATCCAAGGGTAACCCGTCCATATCCTGGAGGTGGTACCCTCCTGACCTCAAGACCTCCTTTACGATGAAGGGACCCTTCTAGTTAGGGCTGAGCTTCCCCACGGAGGGCCCCCTGCCAGCGACATCTACCTTTTTGAGGACCAAGTCTCCCTTCTGGAACTGTTTTACCCTAATGTGTTTATCAAAGTATTTGGACATCCGGCGCTTGACTTCCTCCTGCTGGATTGACGCTAGCTCCCTGAGCTCCTCTACAAGGTCAAGGGAGAGCCTTTGCTCCTCTCCATTGTCCACTTGCCACCCTTCATCTCGCCTCCTTGCCGCTGCCACCCTGGGGGATTCAACCTTGATCTCCACAGGTATGACGGCTTCCGAGCCATGGGAGAGTTTGAAAGGCGTCTCTCCTATAGTCGTGTTTGACGTAGTCCTCAGAGCCCATAGGACGGAGGGGAGCTGTTCCACCCAACTTCCCCTCAAGTTTTCTACCTTCTTCTTTAAGAGATTCACGATGATCTTGTTTGCTGCTTCAACCTGTCCATTGCTTCGGGGGTGATGAACGGAGGCAAACCGAAGATCTATGCCTAGCTGGACACAAAAGTCTACAAATTCTCTACTAGCAAACTGTGGCCCGTTGTCCGTGACAATGGCCAAAGGGAGCCCGTTCCGGCAGATAATTTCTCCATATACGAAGTTCTTGACCACCTGAGACGTCACCTTTGTCAAGGCCTTCACCTCCATCAACTTCGAAAAGTAATCCACCATGACCAGCAGGAACTTCCTCTGACCACTGGCCTGGGGAAACGGGCCTACTAGATCCAGCTCCCATATAGCGAAAGGCCATGGAGCTGTAATCGTGCGCAATCTCTGAGCTGGGAGGAGTTAAAGTGGGGCGAACTCCTGACACTTTCTGCATCTCCTTGCAAATTCTTCAGCATCCTTCCTGAGGGTAGGCCAGAAGTAGCCCTGCCTCAGCACCCTCCCTTTCAAGGTCCGACTCCCTGAATGGCTTCCGCATTCCCCCGAGTGAACTTCCTCCAGTACCCTTGATGCCTCCTTCTCGGACACACACCGAGCTAGTAAGCCAGACAACGTTTTTCGATAAAGGATCCCCTCCTTCAGCAGGTAATAGGCCGACTTGTACCTGACCAGCTTCTTCTCAAGGTCCCCCTCGAGTAGACGTCCCGACATGAAGAAATTCATAAATGGGTCCATCCAGGACCCCTCCTGGTCCACTTCCATTAACTCCCCTTCCTCTATGGAAGGTCTAAAGAGCTCTATCATGGTCCCTCTGGCCTTAGGGCCGTGCTTAGCGAGCAGGTCTGGCCTAGTATTCTCCTCTCTTGGAACGTGTTGGATTAAGAAGCTGTGGAACTGCCCGATGATACCCTTTATCTTTACCAGGTACAACTGGAGGGTCGGTTCTCTTACTTCAAACTCTCCGTTGTTATGCCCCGCGACCGCCAGAGAATCCGTGGAGACTCTAATGTCCTGTATGCCCAGCTCACGAGCCAGCCTGAGCCCGGCGATGATGGCTTCTGTTGAAGTTGGTGACCGGGCGGTCTGGCGGTCTGGCTTGGCGGGTTGATGACTGGGCGGTCTGGCTTCAGTAGGTTGGTTGCTGTGTGTTGCTGTCTGTGGGCCAAGCGGTCTAGAGGCTTGTCACTGGCAACTTGGAGACCGGGCGGTCTAGCGGTCTCACATGGCGATCTCTCTCTCTCTCTCTGGCAGTTGCCGAGCGGTTAGCCCTTCTGTTTAACCACGCGGCTTGTGCGGTTTGTGTTTGTACAGTCCGCCCAGACCTTGTGTCATGTAAATTTTTAGTCCCACATCTCTTATTTGTATTCTCTCTTCTCTCCTCCATTCTATATAAGGGAGGCCATACCTTTATAATAGACACCCTTTTTAGATAATAAAGTTTCAGTTTAAACCGCTTGTTTTCCGGCTTATTTTGGTTCGTTTCTCACATGGTATCAGAGGACTCGATCCTTTCCTCCTGATTGTGGGACCTCCCTGTCCACGCGGCTTGCTTCGCCTGCTTGCGACCTATCCACGCGGTCTCTTTCTCTCCTTGTCATTGCCCTCGGCGGCTGTGCGCGACCTCTTTGCTCCTGTGCTTAGTCGCCGCACCTGTTCGCCGCGACCTGTTGCCATGTGCCTTGTTTTTCCTGTTTCTTCTGTTTGAGTAGACTGTCTTCTAGCCGCTCAACTTCTATCCCTCTGCTTGATTCTGCGGCTTGGTCGTGGCTTCTCTGGCCGCTGGTGTCTGACATCGTGACTGCTGCAGATCTTCTTCTTCCTAACCGCGCGGCTTGTTGCCTAACCGCGCGGCTTGTTGCCTTCTGCGGCTTGGTCGTGGCTTCTCTGGCCGCTGGTGTCTGACATCGTGACCGCTACAGATCTTCTTCTTCCTAACCGCACGGCTTGTTATCTAATCGCGCGGCTTCCTATCGTTCGCTCCTATGGCTCTTTCAGATGGTTCTACTGCCACCACTCCTACCACCACCCCTGTCGCCAATCCGACTTCGCCTCTCCCTCCTACTCCTTCCGGGAACCTTGGCACCGTTTCCAAGCTAGTCGGCTCCAACTACCCGGATTGGAGCGTCTCTTTCACCTTTCTTCTTCACTCGCAACGCAAACGCCACCATCTCGTTGATGACCCTCCTCCTACCACTTCACCTCTCTTTGATGACTGGGATGCGAGTGATGCTCTTGTGCGTACTTGGCTCGCTAACAGCCTATCTGATGAGTGTCTTCCCGTCATCCGTCATGATGAGACGGTCAAGGCCGCTTGGCTTCATCTGGCCGCTCTGTACTCCAAAGGGGCTCAAACGTCCCGCATCTATACGTTGTATGCGGACCTCTTTGCCCGACCTTCCTTGTCTCCTGTTGCCGCCTACCAACGGGTCCAGGCTCTTGGGGCTGAGATTCTTCAAAATCACCCCTTTTCTGTGGATTTGGCTCAACAACACAAGCACTTCCAGGAGCTTCTAGTTGTGTGTTATCTGCTTCGGCTTCCTGATACTTATGACATGATCCGCCAGCAAATTCTGGGTGAGGCGGAATCTCCTACCTTAGATGCAACCGCTGCCCGCATCGCTGCTGTCACATCTCTCCTTCAGCGCCCGCTTCTGCCCGCTCCTTCTCTACCAGACAACTATGCTCATCAAACTCAGTGGAGTGGCTCTGGTAACCGCAGTCACCAGTCTGGCGGACGTACTTCTTCCCGCTACCTCTGCTCTCACTGTGGCCGCACCGGACATACTTCAGATCGCTGCTGGATGAAGCATCCCCATCTTTACCCCTCCGGTGACTCCTCCGCCTCCTCTTCCAAGGCGTCTGCTTCTGTGGTCACATCATCAGGTAGTGACCATGTGGTGACTCAAGGTAAATGGCTTATTGACTCTGGTGCAACTAATCACATGACAGACAATCCTCAGTGCTTCTCTCTCCTTGAACAGTATGATCAGTTGCCCCCGATCCTCGTTGCAGACGGTTCTCCCTCCCCGGTTCATGGGTCGGGAGTGGTTCATGTTACTCCGTCCCTTCGACTAGCGGACACTCTCTATGTGCCCAAGTTTCCGTGCAATCTATTATCGGTTACCTCTTTATGCAAGCAGCTTCAATGTTCTGTGACGTTTACTCCAACTTCTTGTTCTTTTCAGGATCCGAGCTCCCAGCGAACGATTGCTACTGGGACTGAGAGCAGCGGCCTCTACTTCCTCGACAACGTTTCCGCTTTGTCCGCCTTCTCTTCCTCTTGTACGAATCTTCTCCAATGGCATCTCCGTCTCGGTCATCCTCCACCATGGCTTCTACATCAGCTTCTACCCCACCTCCCACCCTCCAGTACTCCTCTCAACTGCGACGCTTGTCAATTTGGCAAGCATCACCGGTCCTCCTTCCCGCCGAAGCAAGGTCGGGGCTCCACTCGTCCATTCGATCTAGTGCACTCCGATGTCTGGGGACCTGCTCCTACCCTCACCATTGGTCGGGGTAGTTCTTATTTTGTACATTTCATTGATGATTTTTCTAGATGTACTTGGGTGTATCTCTTACGAGATCGCTCTGAACTTTTTGATGTGTGGCTCTCTTTTTATCATTTAATTAAAAATCAGTTTGGTGTTTCTATTAAAACATTTCGCTCTAACAATGCTAAAGAATACTTGAGTCATGTTTTTTCCTCTTTTTGTGTGCAACATGACATTATTCATCAGACAAGCTGTGTCTATACATCCTAACAAAATGGGGTGGCGGAACGCAAAAATCGTCACCTCCTCGATGTCGCTCGCACATTGATAACTCAGATGCATGTCCATCGCTCATATTGGGGCTATGCTGTTCTCCTTGCCTGCTACCTCATCAATCACATTCCATCCTCAGTTTTCCAAGGGAAAACCCCATTCTCCATACTGTATCCGGGCAAGGAGCCTTTTCCTCTCCCTCTCCGAATCTTTGGGTGCACTGCATTTGTGCATGCCCCGTCTGCCACCCGTGATAAACTCTCCCCTCGCTCCACCAAATGTGTCTTTCTGGGGTACTCCACCACTCAGAAAGGCTATTGTTGCTTTGACCCTGTTCTTCGTAACCAGTTGGTCTCCGCTGATATTACCTTCTTCGAGAATGTCTCCTACTTCTCGGATGACTCCTCTTCTCTTCCCCAAGCTTCCTCTTCTCTTCCCCCAGTCTTTGATTCTCCTGTTAATCCCTTCGTTCCCTCATCTCCTCCTGCGATATCCACCCCTACTCCATCTCCGTCCACTCCTCTCTCTCCGCCTCCATCTCCCTCATCTCTGCTGCCGTCGCTCTCTCCTCCCGGGCCAGCTCTCTCTGCCACGGATGCTCTGGATGCCGAGGAACCCGACGACCTGGATCTTCCTGTAGCTCTTCGCAAAGGGGTGCGGACGTGTACCCTACACCCCCTTGCTGTTGTTGTTTCATATGATCGTCTTACTTCTTCTCGTAGGGCCTTTGCGCTGGCTATCTCTTCCACTGCCACACCTCGTTCCTACCAGGAGGCCCTTGCTATTCCTCACTGGAAGATGGCCATGGATAAGGAAATGACGACCCTAACAAAGCGGGGTACCTGGACTCTTGTTCCTCCTCCCTTCGGTACTGAGGTTGTTGGCTGTCGCTGGGTCTTTGTGGTCAAATTTAGCCCGGATGGCACTGTGGACCATTATAAGGCTCGTCTTGTTGCTAAGGGCTTTACTCAGACCTATGGGGTTGATTACTTTGACACCTTCTCTCCCGTGGCTCGTCTCAGCACTATACGGGTCCTTCTCTATGTGGTGGTCAATAAAGATTGGCCAATTTCCCAGCTGGATGTTAAGAATGCCTTCCTTTATGGTGATCTTCAGGAGGCCGTCTACATGGAGCAACCTCCTGGGTATGTTGCTCAGGGGGAGACACGAGTATGCCGGCTGAAGAAGGCAATCTATGGTCTTAAGCAGAGCCCTCGAGCTTGGTTTGACAAGTTCAGCAGCATTGTGGCCGCCGTTGGTTTTGCGCGCAGCTCTGCCGATCACTCTCTATTTATTCGCAAAACCTCCTCGGAGCTGGTGGTTCTGGCTGTGTATGTTGATGATATTCTTCTCACTGGCGATGACCAGGAAGGGGTAGCCTTGACAAAGAGGCATCTTCGTCAACATCTGGTCACAAAAGATATGGGCTCTCTGAAGTACTTCTTGGGGATCGAAATCTCTCGGAAGCCCAACTCCTTAGTCCTCGCCCAGCGTAAGTATGCCCTTGACCTTCTAAAAGAAGAAGGATTGACTGGAGCCAAACCTGCCCGATACCCTATGACTATTGGAGAAGACAAAACCTGGGCAGATGATTCACCTCTTCTTTTAGATACTACGCGGTACAGGCGTCTAGTTGGCAAGCTCATATATCTCACAGTGACCAGGCCCGACATTTCCTATGCTGTGGGCAAGGTGAGTCAATTCATGCAAGCACCCAGGGAGTGCCATCTTCAGTCCGCCTTAAGGATCTTGGAGTATGTCAAAGCAGCCCCTGGGAAAGGATTACTCTTTCAAAAGAATGGTCATCTGAGGGTTGAAGCATACTCAGATGTGAGCTACACTGATGACAAAGGGGATCGCAAGTCTACCTCCGGTTTCTGCACCTTTGTTGGGGGAAATCTGGTAAGCTGAAAGAGCAAAAAGCAGTCTGTTATTTCCAGGTCCAGTGCTGAAGCAGAGTATCAGAGTATGGCATCGACCACTTGTGAGTTAAAATGGCTACGGGCTCTCATGCTGGATTTAGGAGAGGTCTACAACAATCCTCTACCTATGTTCTGTGACAACAAGGCTGCCATATACATCTCCAAAAATCCAGTCTTCCATGAAAGAACCAAGCACATTGAGGTCGACTGTCATTTCATTCGTGAAGAGATTTTGAAGGAACAAATTTGCACTCCCTTCGTCACGTCTGATAAAGAGCTGGCTGACATCTTCACCAAGCCAGTATCCGCCTCATTTTTTCATATTTGTGACAAGCTGGGCATGATCGATATATATGCTCCAGCTTGAGGGGGAGTGTTGAAGTTGGTGACCGGGCGGTCTGGCTTGGCGGGTTGATGATCGGGCGGTCTGGCGGTCTGGCTTCAGCAGGTTGGTTGTTGTGTGTTGCTGTCTGTGGTCCAAGCGGTCTAGCGGTTTGTCACTAGCGACTTGGAGACCGGGCGGTCTAGCGGTCTCACATGGCGATCTCTCTCTCTCTTGTAGTTGCCGAGCGGTTAGCCCTTCTGTCTAACCGCGCGGCTTGTGCGGTTTGTGTCTGTATAGTCCGCTTGTGTCATGTAAATTTTTAGTCCCACATCTCTTATTTGTATTCTCTCTTATCTCCTCCATTCTATATAAGGGAGGTCATACCTTTGTAATAGACACCCTTTTTGGATAATAAAGTTTCAGTTTAAACCGCTTGTTTTCCGGCTTATTTTGGTTCTCACATATCTTTACCAGTACAACTGGAGGGTCTCACAAACTCTCTGTTGATATGCCCCGCGACCACCAGAGAATTGTGGAGATTCATGTCCTGTACCCAGCTCGGCCTGGCCCGACGATTTGCTTCATACGCGGCCTTGTGAGGGCGAAATGGATCTTCAAAGCCTGCTCGATTCGGGTCCCCTCGGGACTTGTTAAAACCACCCCTCCTCCGAAATAACTTCTGCCCGAGGCCCCGTCCACGAGCATTTCCCAAGCCACAACGGGAGATGCTTCTGCCTCTTTAACCTCAACCACGTAATCCGCTAAGAAATCCGCCACCACCTGCGCCTTTATAGCTACCCGAGGGATGTAGGCGAGGTTGAACTCGCTAAGCTCTATCGACCACTTAGCTAACCTCCACGAATGCTCCACCCCCTCTAGAATGCGGTGGAGACGGTGGTCCGTCATGACCTGAATTTAATGGGCTTGAAAGTACGGCCTGAGCTTCCGGGCTGAAACGATGAGGGCGAAGGCTAGTTTTTCAAGGATGGGGTACTTTAGCTCCGCCTTTTTGAGAACAATGCTCACATAGTATATAGGGAACTGTTTCTTACCCTCTTCTCGCACGAGGACCGAGCTGACTTCCCCTATCCCTACTCCCAAGTAGAGAAATAAACTCTCCCCCTCTCGCGGCCCTTGGAGTAGCGGCGTCCGGGTGAGCTGTTGCTTCAAAGCTAGAAAGGCCTTCTCACATTCAGGGGTCCATTCAAATTCCTTCCCTCCCCTTAGAGTTCGAAAGGAGGAACACCTCTCTCCTGCCCTAGAGAGGAACCTGCTCAACCCTGCCAACTTACCAATAAGACGCTGGACCTCCTTAGCATCCTTCGGAGAATCCAACTCCAGGATTGTTTTTACCTTATCTGGATTAGGCTACACTCCTGAAGGGGTGAGGAGGTGCCCTAAAAACTTCCCCCTGCTGGCCCCAAATACACATTTTAGGGGGTTGCGTCTCATTTTAAATTTTCTTATAGTTCTAAAAGTTTCCTGCAGGTCCAAGACGTGGGACTCGAGGTCTCGACTCTTAATCATCAGGTCGTCTATGTAGACCTCGAGGTTCCGCCCCTTCTGCTCCCGGAATATACGATCCATCATCCTTTGGTAGGTCGCCCCTGCGTTCTTTAATCTGAAGGGCATCATATTGTAACTGAAGCATCCATCCTCATAGATGAAGGTGACGTCTTTAATTTCTGGGGGATGCATGCGTATCTGGTGGTACCCTGAAAAGGCATCTAAAAAACTCATTAGTGAAAACTGACTGCTGAATCAACCAGCGCGTCGATTCAAGGCAGAGGGTAACAATCCTTCGGGCATGCTTTATTTAAAAGAGAGAAGTCGATACGCATTCTCCACTTTTCCTCCCCTTTTTTAACCATTACAACATTGCTTACCCACCTCGGATACCTATTTGCAGATATAAACCCCGCCTGGAGAAGCTTCTCCACCTCCTCTCTGATGGGCCTGGCCATCTTAGAAGTGATGGCCCTCTTCTTTTGTTGAATGGGATGGACCTTGGAGTCAAGGTTGAGACGATTGCACGCCACATCTGCATCGACCCCCGACATATCAGCTGCGCTCCAGGCGAAGACGTCAATGTTCTCTTGCACGCACCTCCGGATCTCCTCCTGTTCCCGGGGGGTCTCTCCGAGCTCTCTTTTCTCCCATCCTTCGTGAGGATGTCTCTCCCGACCTTGTTGGGTCCGGCGTTCCTTCAACCTGGCGCTCTATTATATAAAAATTAAGTAGCTCCCATCCTTTTGGTGCGTGAGTATCCTTCAATTGTCAGAGGAGGTTACGGGTTCAAGACCGAGGGGGCGCTATTAAATCTGATTTTCCCACCTGTGTGGGTCCGGTGGGTCAACCTCATGTGGTAACACTGCTGTGGGCCATGTGGTAACCCTCAGCCGACGGGTCGACGCCGGGGGGGGGGGAGGCCGGCATCCTCCTCTGGCGCTCTTCTTATATAAAAAATTAAGCTCCCAACAGTCGGGTTTTGGTGCAGTTGGGTATGCTCCTTCACCTCCACTGCTTCCTCGACCTCCTCTTCTTCTTGCTCCCTCGCTTCTTCCTCGACCTGCGCTTCACTTCCTGTTCCTCATCAACCGCAGCCACCCTCCCCGAGGTCCTCCCCCTCTCTTCCTCGGGACTCCTTCCTGGCGACGATCTCTTCCTCCTTTCTGGCTGAGTCTCCATTCCAGACGACTCCCTTACTTTCCCTATCTTCCTTTTCCTGCCCTTGGTACCATCTTCCTCCCGCCTACCTTCCTTCTCTCCCGCCATCTCTAGCTCCACCACAATGCCTCTCTCTACTTCAACCACCACTCTCTCCTCCTGCTCAACTCCATCCACCTGCTCTCCCGCCATCTCTAGCTCCATCGCAATGCCTATCTCTACTTCAGCCACCACTCTCTCCTCCTGCTCACCTCTATCCACCTGCTCTCCCGCCATCTCTGGCTCCACCGCAATTCCTCTCTCTACTTTAGCCAACACTCTCTCCTCCTACTCACCTCCATCCACCTGCTCTCCCGCCATCTCTGGCTCCACCGCAATGCCTCTCTCTACTTCAGCCACAACTCTATCCTCCTGCTCACCTCGCTCCATCCTTCTCTCTAGTTCTTCTACATCTCCCTTCCATGAGATGGTGTTCACTGCCGTCATATAACACTCTCGGGCCGCCTTCGGATCTCCCCGTACCCTGATCTGAGTCCCCCCTGAATTGAGCTTCAAAATCTGATGGAACGAGGATGGCACGCATCTGAAGGCGCTGATCAAAGGGCGCCCAAAGATTGCGTTGTAACTGCTGGGGGCATCCATAATCAGAAAGCGGCAGTTTCTGGACAGCCCTCCCAGAGTTACCTGGAGTCCTACTCCTCCCTCAACCTCTTTCCGCTCTCTTGAGAATCCGAACAACGGTCCGTCTGCCGCCAACACTCTCTTGGCTTCCACTCTCATTTCATTGAATGACTTTTTGAAGATGACATTTACGAAACTCCCATTATCAACCAAGATTTTGGACACCGTGAAGTTTTCAATGGCGGTCCTAATCACCAGCGCATCACAGAAGGGATCTTCGTGATCTAGTAGGTCCCTCCTGGAAAAAGTAATCTTTTCATCCGGGGGCGGGGCTTGCGACGTCGGGGCGACGCTCCGACGGTACATGGTGTGGAGACTGGCCTTGAGGGTAGCCTCAATCCCTACCCCCCCCCCCCACCCCCCCGTGGATCACCCCGATCCCCCCTCGATTCCCTATATCTAATCGATCCACACACCGATCCTCCTCCCCGATTCCCGTCATCTTGACTATCCGTACTAGCGGCTGCTGCTCCCCTACTCCCTTCCCCCTCTTCAACTCCAGAAATTCTGGGCAGGTAGCCGTTACGTGACCTTCCTCCTCGTGGAAGTCACAATACGACAAGGCTTCCCCCCTGTCCCGTCTCCCTTCTTGGGGGTTCCTCCTCCTCCCCACTCCTGCTCCTACTCTCCCATGCTCTCTTCCTCTCCCTCTTCCTCGGTCGATGGCCATAGCTTGCTAAGGCAGGGGTGGGAGTGGCCTCAGACCATGCCCCCACCTTAACGTATTAAATCTTCCTGGTCCCGGATATTAGTTTCTTCCCCCCTGGGGGAGACCCCTTCCTTGTCCCTGAATAGGACCTCCTGGATGCCTCCAGCCATGTTCCGGATGCACTAGCCCCCTTGGCTCCTCCCTTATCCTTCCCTCCTGCTGCCTTGCTCCTCTCGGTTCCCTCTACTCCACTTCCGTCAGTCTCACCAACTTCTTAGCAAAGGTCGGGTTTGCTACCTCCATAGATATTTCCTTCGCCGCCTTCTCCATCAACCCTTCAAAGGACAACGACACCTTCCTGGTCAGGCTCATCTTAAAAAAATCTCTCCCCCAGTCCCACAGTGAAGGCCATCTGGAGAGCAAAACTGGGCACCTCCTAGATGTCTAGAATCTCCTCCTAGAAGCGGTCCACATACTGAGCCAAGGACTCGCCGGCCTTCTGCTTGATCAAGAAAATGGACTCCGGGTTCTTCTTCCTCTTCTTAGAGGTCGAGAAGCGCAACTAGAAGCTTCTACTCAGGTCCTCGAAGCTGTAAATCAACCCCGCTATGAGTTTGTGGAACTAATCCCTAGCCTTGTCCTTTAGGGTGATGGCAAAAAGGCGGCACTTAAAAGCGTCTGTCATTGGCCTGATGGAGACCGCGTCTTCGAACCACTGTAGGTGCTGGAGGGGATCGTCCTTACCCACATAGTAGGTCATCTCGGGCTCGCGGAACCCTTTAGGGACGGGTGCCGAGAGGATCAACTCGCAGAAGGGAGACCCTCTCGCCGGGGGTCTCGCCGCCTCCACTTGCGCGACCATCCCTCCAGGTGAGACGACACTCGCTGGGCTGGCGAAAAGTTCTCATCCCTCCACGTCTCGCCGGCTGCCTTCTGCCACTACCTCCTTCCCCGGTCGCCTACCAGGCACGTCCTCTCCTATCCTTGCCGGGTCGATCCCTTCGTGGGGCGCGAGACCTGGCATCTGGGGTGGAGGGGTCTCACATTCTCCTCTCTACGAGATCTGCTTTAGCAAGTCCATGATCCCCCCAATGGATGTCATGAATTCCGCCCTCCCGACATATCCTCTCGAGTTCGGGGACCTGCCTTCATCTCCTTCAAGATCCCTCGTCATGAGGTAACCCAAAGTTCTTCTGTGCAAGCTGCTGTTCCACGCTCACCGCACCAAAAATATTGGAACTAATGAAGTCAGTCCCTCCTAAAGCTCAGAACTAAAGGTGCAACTCACACTTACTCTCTTTGGACAACCCTCTTAAGAAGGCTCTCGAAAGACTAGACCGGGGGCTTCAGCGTGAAGGTCCCACCTCGTACCCGGAAGAATCGAAAATTCTTCCCCTCCCTAGCCAATGCTGAGCTAAGTGCCTTAGAAGAAGAGAAGGAGAGTTAGGAATGTCACTCTTCTAAGTCACCTTACCGGTCTATTTATAGGCCTCTAAACTGGAACTGCCAATAACCAAATGGAGCTATCCTGAAATTACTAGAATACCCTTAGTCGGGTCTGTCAACAACCAAACTCCGCTGTTCTGAAGGATTATATGTAGACCACCCAGGGCAAAAGCGTAAAATCCCATGAGGCTAAAAGATAGACCCGACCCTACCTGAACCGGTCTTAAACTGAACCGGTGCTTGGAGAGAATTCCCTCCTTGGGCTCCCTCGCCTGTCGAGAGCACCGTCTCGCTAGCGAGAGCTCCCTTCTAGAGCCCTCTCGCATGGCGAGAGCACCGTCTCGCTAGCAAGAGCTCCCTTCTGGAGCCCTCTCTCATGGCGAGTCGACCACTCACATACGAGTGCCTCCTCCCTTGGCACTTGCTTGCCCATCTCATGGCGCGGATCTTACTTAGATCCTTCTCGCCTGGGCCCTCTCGCCTAAGTCCTTCCTGGCAGGATCCACTCGCTCTGCGAATTGTCGACTGCTCTGGACCGTCTCGCCTAGCTCTTTTCCTCAAACTTTTGGCTCCTGCGAGCCCGAGGTTGTACATGGAGGGGGATGGCGTCTTTGTATTGATTTTTCTATGCTGAATAAAGCTTGCCCGAAGGATTGCTACTCCTTTCCTGAAATCAACGCGCTGGTTGATTCCGTCATCGGTTTTCCCGTAATGAGTTTTCTTAATGCTTTTTCAGGGTATCACCAGATCAGGATGCATCCTCCCGACTGCCGTGACGTCTCCTTTATAACCAGTAATGACTGCTATAGCTACAAAATGATGCCCTTCAGACTCAAGAATGCAGGCGCAACTTACCAGAGAATGATGGATCATATCTTCAAAGAGCAGAAGGGGCGGAACTTGGAAGTCTATGCGAGCAATATCCTTATAAAAAGCAAAAGCATCGCGGAGCACATAGCTGATCTGGTGGAGACCTTTGCCACCTCGGGGAAGTATAAGATGCGACTCAACCCGGCCAAGTGCGTCTTCGGTGCAGGAAGAGGGAAGTTCTTAGGTCACCTCCTCACTCCCAGGGGGTGGAACCTAACCCGGACAAGGTCAAGGCCATTCTGGAAATGACGTCCTCGAGAGATCCCAAAGAGGTCCAAAGGTTGACGGGAAAGCTGGCAGGACTTAGTCGTTTTCTATCCAAGGTGGGGGAGAAGTGCTCTCCATTCTTTAAAACTCTTCAGGGGAATCATAAGTTTGAGTGGACCGCGGAGTGCGAGGAAGCCTTCGGGAAGCTCAAGCAACAGCTAACCCAAGCTCCTCTTCCCAAAGCCCGCAGGGAGACGAAGACCTCCTACTCTATCTAGGAGTAGGAGCGGAGGTGGTTAGCTTGATGTTGGTCTGAGAAGAAGGCAAGAAGCAGCTCCTAATTTGCTATGTGAGTAGAGTGCTGCGACAGGAGGAAGCGAGATATCCTATTCTGGAGATGTTGGTATTTGCTCTGGTGGTTTCGGCTCGGAGGCTCCATCCTTATTTTCAGGCTCACTCCATCAGGGTCATCTCCGATCACCCTCTACGTAGTATCTTGGATGGAGTGGAACATTCAAGCAGGTTGGCAAAATGGGCGGTGGAGCTTAGCGAGTTCGACATTTCTTACTCTCTGAGAGTAGCAATCAAGGCGCAGGCAGTAGCAGATTTCCTGACTGACTTTTCGGTCGAGGTGGAAGGAGATGAAGGCTCTTCTAACCTAGTCTTTTGGAAGATATTCGTGGACGGGGCTTCGGGCAGGTATTCGGTGGGATCCAGAGTAGTGCTAGTAAGCCCCCAGGGAACCAGGATCGAGCAAGCAGTTGAAATCCTCTTCCCCGTTACAAATAATCAGGCGGAATACGAAGCTATGGTGGCTAGCTTGCGTCTCGCCAAGGAGTTAGCAATTCGGGATATCAGGGCCTTAACCGACTCGATGGTAGTCGCATCCCAGATCAGAGGTGAGTTTAAAGTGAATGACCCAATCATGCAGAAGCACTTAGTCAAAGTGAAAGGTCTAATCGGCGGGTTTCAATCTTTCTTCGTCGAGCATGTACCCCGAGAAGAGAATTCAGAAGCTGACTACCTGGGCAAGTACGGTCCTCGAACTGGGGGAACCATGACCGAGCTGTTCCGACCATCAATCGAGTAAGGGGAGATGATGGAGATCGAGCAAAGAACCTCATGGAAGGATCCATTCATCACGTTCTTAATGAAGGGATAGCTGCCTACCGGCGATAGTGATCAGAAGAAGTTCCGCTACAAAGTTGCTTATTACATGCTACAGGAAGGGGAACTCTACCGCAAGACTATCTCGGGCCCGTTGGCCAGATGTTTGTCAGAAATCAAAATCCCTCATATTCTCGAAGAGATCTATTCAGGAGAGTGCGACAGCCACTCGAGAACTCGTACTCTGGAACAGAGAATTCTAAGGCACGGATACTTCTGGCCAACCATTCAGAAGGATGCGGAAGCTTTCTCCAGGAAATGTACCATATGTCAGCTCTTCGCACCCCTTCAGCTATAACCAGCTCAGCATATTCGCTCGATCACTGCTCCATGGCCCTTCTTCATCTGGGGAATGGACTTGATTGGCTCTTTTCCTCAGGCTAGCGGATAGAGGAAGTACGTCCTTGTCATGATCGACTACTTCTCCAAATAGATCAAGGCAAAAGCTTTGGCCAAGACCACTTCTCAGATTGTGAAGAATTTTATCTGGGGATAGATCGCATGTAGGTTCGGGATTTCTCTCGCCATCATCACTGACAATGGTCCACAATTCGCCAGCTTGGAATTAGAGGACTTCTGCAAGCAGCTAGGGATGGATCTTCGATTCTCCTATGTACATCATCCTCGGAGCAATGGACAGGTAGAAGCCGCCAACATGCTAATCATCAACTTACTGAAGAAGAAAGTCACCAACTTAAAGGGCAATTGGGCACAGCAGCTCCCCTCGATCCTTTGGGCTCTAAGAACAACTCAAAACTCAGCTACAGGTGAAACTCTCTTCAAGTTGTCCCACAGATCTGAGGCACTCATCCTAGTAGAGTTTGAGGTTTAGAGTCCGATGGTCATAGCCGCAAGAGATGGCATCGAAGAGTGGCACTTGGAGAATGAAGATGCTCAGGGGCTCTCGTTGGATTACATTGAAGAACTTTGCGACTTGGCCTCCACCCGCCAAGAGGAAATCAAAAAGCGCATGACAAAGCACTTCGACAAAAACGTCCGCCTCAAGAATTTCTGTGCAGGAGATCTAGTCATGAAGAAGGTGGATGCCGCGGGAAGGGGAGCAACTAATGGCAAGCTATATCCAAATTGGGAAGGTCCCTTCATGAAAGACTTAATTCAAGAGCCTAGACACCAAGAGGGGGGGATGAATAAGTTCTAATTTTTCCTTTAATATTTTAGGCAATTAAAAAATTCTTGCTTGGCACAGTTAATGTAAAACACAGCACAAAAAACTCATAGCATAGAGATACCAGATTTATAGTGATTTCCTAAGGTATGGGTACGTCCACTTTCCCCCTTCGCCTATTCAGTAGTGAACTGGATTCAGCCTAACTTCTTTCCTCTTCCTCAGATCCAAAGATCTTACAACTCAGAACCAGAAAGGTTCCTACACCTCAGACTTTTGCAAGTCCTACCTCAGATCCTTCCCCAAGAATCCTACCTCAGGCCTCAGCCCTACCTCAACCTTTATCACTAGGCTTATAACTCAGACTTTACAAGTCCTACCACTCAGGCTCACAGCCCTACCTCAGCTTTTATAATTACAGGCTTACAACTCAGATCTTACAATAGATCCTACAAGAAATCTAGTAGTAAAAGAGATACAAAAGATTTCACCAGATAGATCCCTCTATAGGTGTGCTTCTTGATCAGTTCTTGATCTTCAGTTCCAACCAGACTTAGCTGTTTCAAGGCTTCTTGATAGAACAAAATAAGGTTGAACTGTACTTGATGTAGAAGTTGATCTCCTGTCAGCTCCTTCCTTGAATTCAGAATGAGATCTGAATCTTCTCTGCAGACTGTTCTGGATCTGCCTTCTTAAGGGTTTCCCCTTTTCTTATTGTGGATTTCTCTCTCTTAGTTGTTGGCTTTTCTGGCTTTCTGTTGTACACTCTATTTGTCAAGGATCAGTCCTTTATATAGAGTTTCCTCAAGGTTACCGGCTGATACGGTATGTAACAACCTTCTGACAGTTCTCACAAAGGTGTGAGAACAGTTGGTTATGACAGCTATTGATCCTTCAGTCATGACAGTTGATTCCATAGAGATCCTACAACTCAGCACAATCCACTCAGCAATCTGCTTCACATGTATCGACACAAGTAGACTAAGTGTTGACACAAGTCTTGATGATGTCGACACAGTACTCCAAGTGTCGACACAGTCATCCTTCTGCTTCTCGACAGAGCTTCTGCTAGATTTGTCGACACAAGTCCTGTGTGTCGACACAATTCCTTTAGGTCTTGATACAACACTTGTTGAGAGTTGATGTTGAGTGTGTGTCGACACAAGTTCATTGTGTCGACACATTTCATCCTGATCTTGACATAGCTGTTGTTGAGAGTTGATGTGTCAACACAAGTCCAGTGTGACGACACAATTCCTTCTGGCGTCGACATAACTCCTTAATGTCGACACAGTTTTTTATTTCAGGTGTCTATACAATCCCTGCCTCAGGTGTCGACATAAGTCCTGCTTTCAAGTGTCGACACAATTCCTGCCTTTGGTGTCAACATAGCTTCTGGTTCCAAGTGTCGACACAATTTCTTCCTTAGGTGTCGACACAACTTCTGGGTGTCGACAAAGTTCCTGGGTGTCGACACAAAATCTAGGTGTCTACACAGTTCCTGGGTGTCGACACAAAATCTGGGTGTCGACACAAGTTTGGCTTTTGGTGTCAACACAAGCCCTGGGTGTCGACACAACTTCTGTTGCAGGTGTCGACACAACTTTTAGGTATCGACACAATGCTTTGCTTCTGGTGTCGACACAACTTCTGGGTGTCGACACAATTCTTCACAAGTGTCGACACTTATACTTAGAATATTTTTCTTCCAATTCTTAAATCTGCACAAGGAAACTTAAACATCCATCAAATACATATCAATGTATATCATTGACTAAGATGAGGCTTCTCAAAATCTGGTACATACTTTCAGTGTACTCAATAATCTCCCTCTATTTGGAGAAGTCATAACCCTTAGTCAAAGATATACACCACTCATGATAAAACACATAAGACATAGATGTACATACATTTCAGTGCAAGTAAACATTCAAACAATGTAAACAACTAGGATTAACAGTAAAGCTGATTTTATTAATCAAAAATTTGAGTTTACATGGTTTTTCTTAGAACAAAAATAAAATGTTACATTGTTCAATTCATAAGCCTATCTATCTTAAGATTTACTAGGCTCCCTAATTACAATGCCTTGGCCAGACTTAATTTTTGCCTTTACAGTTAGTTCTGTATCTTCAGCAGGCTTCTTCCCTTTAAGATCTTTTTTCTTCTGTTCTTCAGCCTTAATTCTTTGCCTTTCAAAGTAGTGAAAGGGCTTTGGAAAGTACTTGCTAGGCTCTAGAGCATTTGCAGGTAAATTTCCAACTTTTGCACTCCTTCTATGCTGAAGAATGGCTTCCTGCCTGGCTTAATATTTATTCCATCCCTGCTCTGAATACTACTTACCTCTGTCATGAGTTTTATTCTTAACAACCTTCCATGATATTCCTTGATGTAGGGCTCCATTGCTCAAAGTCTGGCTTTAATTCAGCTTGTTCTCTGAACCTCTTCTTTGATATCAATGCTTCCTTTTGAGCTTCCTTGGCAGCCTCTGACATTTCAACTTTCTCAATAACAACATTTTGTGCCTCTTGTGGAGGGTTGTACATTTTCTGCACTTCTTGTTGAATCATATCAAAATCAGCAGGAGGGTATATTATTTGAGCAACTTCAGGCTGATCTCCCTCTATATATGCAGGTTGTATTCCAGATTCAGCCACATTGTCATCATCACATAAATGAGGGAAGTCCAGTGTAGCTCTGATGGTATTAGAGGCCCATTTTGCATGGTTAGAGCCAGTTTTGACTAACAATCTCTCCCCCTTTATGACTTCTCTTTCAACATGATCTCTGAGATCATTCTTGTGAAATCTGACTTGACCTTCCAGATGGTCAATCCCTTCTCTGTAGTAGACTCCAAATTTATGAATTTGAGTGGTAATAGCTATTTGTGCAGCCTCTATTATTGTTTTGACAGCAGCTAGATCAATCTGAATTAGTTTTGAAACTTCAGTTTTAACAGCAGTAGATAGCTCTGCAATCTTTGTGAGAATTTCATTATGGGAATCTATGAGATTCTCATTTGTTCTAAATTGATTTTCTAAGATATAAGCTTGTTTCTCTGCCATATAAGCTGCTTTAGTTTTAAGTTCCTACTGCAGATTTACTTTAAATCTGATTGACTTGATGTCCTAAGCTAGCTGGAATTGCAGCTCCTTGTTTAACTCTTCCACATATTTCTGTAATGATTCCCTTTGTTCATCTAACTTTATTTGCATCTGGACCATTAAGGAATTGAAGTCCATGCCTGTAGCTGGTGGTGGTGTGGCTGTTTGTAAGGCCTTTTTATAGCCTGAGCTTCTTTTCTTTATGTCAGCAAGCTTTCTTTTCTTAGCCAAGGTGGCTTCTTCATCATCAGAAGATGAGCTCTCTATGTCAACAGATTCTTTGTTGACAGGGTCCTTCAGCAACTCCTCCCCCTCAACTTCTGCCTATTCCTTTTCTTATGGTTGCTGCTCCCCTCAGTCCTTACTGCAGGTGGGTCAGGGAACAACTCCTCCATGGTTACGTCCTACATCATTTGATCAAGAGGAACAAGATTAGTTGAAGAAACAAATGGTTCTCCCTGGACATCCATATCTTTGTCCAGTGACCTTTCTAGGAAGGAGATACTTACTTGCTCATCCTGAGTAGTATCTTTCAAGTGCACATCATGTGCCTCTTCCTCCACATGCAGCAGTGCTTCTTTATTGATATCAGATACAATATCCATTACAGTATCAACTGCTAACTCACTCTCTAGAGTAGCAGCATCATTTACTCCCCCTTGACCAGCTAGCTCAGTAAGTACAGTATCTTGTACTGCTGGTTCAGGGTTTTCTCCCCCTGGAGTAGAAACTCTTTGTTGCTCTGGGAGCATACTACTATCCACTTGATCTTGTGCATCTTTCTGTTGTTGCCTGTCTTCATCAGAACTGAAAGCCACTTCGTCTTCTGAATCACTAGAGGATTCTTCTTACTGCACAACCTCCTTCTTCTTTGCTGCCTTGGTCTGTTTTTGAGGAGTAGAAACCTCCCTGGTTAAAACTCTATCCCACCTTGACAGAATTTTGGTGTTCATTCTTCTCATGTGGTTGATTTTTGTTCCTGGAATTTGACTCATTACCTCTGGTATTACTGAAGCTAAACATAGACTCAGTATTCATCCTAAATTTGGTTTCTTGATTCCTTCCTGTATCTTGTCAAAAACTATGGCTGCCCAATCTGTCTTAAGCTTGAAAATTATCCTTGTCATTAGGTGGAACATGGTGGATGAGATTCTGTCATGTCCACCTGTTTTGCACAGTATTACCTTTCCGACAATTTCAGATAGGAACTTCCCTTGGGAATTCATTCCTTTCCTGGTGATGGACGATCCAACCTTAATATTAGAGTTTATGTTGGTACCCTAGTTTGGATTTGAGTTTAGTCTTCTCATTTAGTTTCTTGACCCAAGATTTATCTATGGTCAAAGGATAGTTGTTTAGTTAGATTGCTCTAATTGTAGAGTTGTCACTTATCCAGATGAAAATTTGGTTAAGTTGTTTTTGGTTCGACTATGGTCGAACGCCGCTCGACTATCGTCTATCGACTGGTCGATGATCGTCTATCAGTTGGTCGACGTTTGTCTGTCAGCAGATCGTCTATCTCTGAGTTAGTTCAACTCTTGTTAGCTCGACGATCTGTGGTATCTGCCTCGTCAATCGTCGAACCCCGCTCGACTTCTTTTGACCAGACAGATTTCCTGATAGTTTGACTATCTACCTTGGATAGTTCAACTATCTGATAGTTCGACTATCTGTCCTGATAGGTTGACTATCTGTTCTGCTTGATAGTTCGACTATCTGCTTGGATAGTTCAACTATCTGATAGCTCGACTATCTGTTTGATAGGTCGACTATCT
Source organism: Platanthera zijinensis (assembly GCA_039513925.1). Classification (NCBI taxonomy): domain Eukaryota; kingdom Viridiplantae; phylum Streptophyta; class Magnoliopsida; order Asparagales; family Orchidaceae; genus Platanthera; species Platanthera zijinensis. The sequence goes on from CM077082.1 coordinate 50,666,441, forward strand.
ATTTTTCTTGATAGTTTGACTATCTGTCTTGATAGGTCGACTATCTGTTCTGTTTGATAGTTCGACTATCTGTCTTGGATAGTTCAACTATCTGATAGCTCGACTATCTGTTTGATAGGTCGACTATCTGTTTTGTTTGATAGTTCGACTATCTGCCTTGATAGTTCGACTATCTGATAGCTCGACTATCTGTTCTGATAGTTCGACTATCTGCTGTGGTAGTTCGACTATCTGCTTTGATAGTTTGACTATCTGTGTTGTTCGATTATCTGTTCTGATAGGTCGACGATCTCTGCGCCTCGTTCGACGAGCTTCGAGGATCGTTCGACGTTATTTTGTCTGCCTGTAGTAATTTTGTACTCCTTCTGTTCTATGATTTAATTCCTGTTTATTTAGCATATTTTATTAAAGATCATTTCATTGATTTTGTGCATACATCTCAAGGCAATCTTTGCCCTATCCTTTGTGCATAAGTCAAGCTTTATCTGACAAAGTTTTTTTTGTCTTATTAGTTTAAATATCTTTTTTGCTTTATTCTGCCATGCTGTCCTTTATAGCCGTTAGACACAAAAGTCTTCTTTGGTCGTAAAGAGTTTAGTCTGATGTGACTTTCTTTAGTACTCCTTTTATCAGATTGGATTTGCAGCTTCTTAGGAAGCTTTATCCCCTTATAGCATGTCTGCCTGCAGGATATGTTTTGCTTTATGCTTTTTGCAGCCCAGATTGCAGATTTCAGAAGAAGATAAAATTCAAACAAAGATTAGAGCCGTTGCAAAGGCCAATATATAAAGTGCTTTCAAAACAACAAGAAGATATATAGATACACACAGAATAGAGATCAATACAGATTCAAAGCAAGAAGAAATATACAGCTCTCAGAAATTTACATTCAACTGAGAAGATCATCTCTCTTCAACATTCTTCTTCAACCCTGAGTCCATCCTGCTTACAGGAACATCTACTCAGTGCCTAGAAGAAGAAGAAGAAGAAAGGAAGCTGATTAAAGAAGAACAACCTATTACAAATCAAGAGTCTTCTTCAAGCTTCTCCTTCAGAATTTCAAGACAGTTCTCTGTCAAGAATTCAGAAGAGTTCCTGCACCCTGAAGCAAGACTTCTTCCTGGATATTCTCTAAGCCAGGGGGAGTTTTGATTCTTTAGAGCTTTCTAGCTCTATGCAATCCACTAGCTTCTCTAATCTGTTTTAACAATAGAGAAGAAACTTTAACTCTCTCAACCTCCTGTATAAAGGGTTATTACTCTCTTCAAAAGTGAACTTTGGTGGCAGGGCACCTGATCAAAAACCTGTGTTGGATTTTGAGCTCCTGATCAAAAGCTCAAAGGGTCTACTTGATCTACCTGAAGCAGATCAGTTGGTGATAGGGCACCTGAACAAAAACCTGTAGTGGATTCCTATCAGGGTGGTAGAAGAGTGGACGTACCTATTTAGAGGGAACCACTATAAACTTCTTGTGTCGTCTGTGTTGCTTCATTTAATTCATTGCGCTGTGGCTGTGAATAGAAATAACTAGGATTGCTAGTTGCTGTGATAGGACCAAAGCTCAATTGTAATTACAGTTAGCTTTCTCTAGTGCACTTCACTTTGTGTTAGGCTCTAGGGTTTCAAATATCTATAAACTCATTCCGCAAATTAACTCTAAGGGAGTTGAGTAGGGTGTCATAATTTTTGAATACTCTATTCACCCCCCTCTAGAGTTGTATCTATCCTCACTTTCAATTAGTATCAGAGGGAGGTTGTTGACTGTACAGGCTAACACCTGAGTCACAAGATCTAGATAGATACCAAGCTTATAGATATTCACTTCATGGCCCAGTCCAAGGATTACTCTAGCACCAGACCTCCAGCTTGCAACTTAGCTAAGTTTAGCATCTGGAAGGCAAGAATCAAATTATATATGAACTCTATTGATGAAGACATTTTTTCTTCTATTTTGACAGGACCTCCAACACCTCCTGCTGCAGCCACTGCTACAACATCTACAAATCTCAGTGCAGTGCCTCCACCAGACTACAATGATGCCTACAATAAGGCAAAGATAGCTGATGCCAAAGCTATGAACATTCTGGCTCAGACTATGTCTGATGAAATCTTCCAGAAAGTGGCTGATTGCACCTCTGCAAAAGCCATGTGGGACTCACTGAACCAGATTGTAGCTGGTTCAGCTGATGAAAGGAAGGATAGAAGGTCCAACCTTATATCTCAGTATGAAAACTTCAAGAAGACTGAAGCTGAATCAGTTGAAGGAATTTACACAAGGCTCAGCTCAATCGTCAATGAGCTGAGAACCCTTGATAAGGAGATTACATTGACAGAGGTCAATGATAAGATACTGATGTGCTTCTCCAGCACATGGGATCTCAGGATCTGGCCTATCAAGGAGGCTAGAAGTACAACTGAAATCTCAACTGAAGCTCTCCTTGGAAAGCTCAAATCTTTTGAGCAAGTTCTAAAGACCAGGGAAGCTGAGGCTGAAGCCAAGACTCCAACCCCAACAAGGAAAGAGCAAACTCTTGCTCTCAAAGCTGCTGATACTTCTGAAGGAAGCCAATCCAATGAGGAGCTGATGGCACTCTTTGCCAAAAGGTTTCTCAAGATGGGAAGAAAAGACTTCAGAAAGAAATCTTCAAGATATGAAGATAAACCAAGGTATGACAGATCTCCTGCTAAAGAAATTATTTGTTATGGTTGTAGGAAACCTGGACACATTCTACCTGAGTGTCCAGAGGAAAAGAGCAAAGAAAAGAGAAAAGAAAAAGAACATCACAAGAAGCACTCCAAGTCCTCCTCCTACAAAAATAAGAAAAAGGAGAAAGGATTTGTTGCTGAGACCTGGAGTGATTCAGATGAGGAATCTTCCTCCTCAAGCTCCAGTGAAGAGGAGGAAGAGAAGAAGGCAAAGGAAATTTGCCAAATGGCAATTGATGTCTACAGCAACCACTTAGCTGCAGAGAGTTCTGATGATGATGAAGAAATGCCTACAGAAGATCAGGTATTATCTTCTTATGAATTTTCTTCTGCTGAATTTAAATCTGAATTTAAATCTCTCTGTTTAGATTTAATTAGTTCAGAAAAAGAAATTAAGGAACTTAGAAATAAGTTAGCAGAATCAGAAATCCTCTCCATTGAAAATGCTAGGTTAGAAGCAGAACTCACTAAGTCTAGTGAAGAAATAAAGTTTCTTAAAAATGAACTAGCAAAGTCCAAGAGATTAGAAGAATCTTTAAATGGTAGAAGCCTTAAGCTGCTAGAAATCACCAGCATGACAAACACTAGGTCAGGAAATAATAAGCTAGGCTTAGGAGCCTCATCAAGTGAACCCCCATTGGTTCTTAAAAATCACCTTTCAACTCCAGTAAACTTTATTTCAGCTGATGGAATAAAGAACACTGAGCAAGTAAACAAGTTAATCAAGCCTTAAATAAAGCTAAAAGAGAAAAGAGAAAGCAAAAAATTTAAGGAGCTACAAAAAGCGTCGAACGCTGCTCAACGATCGAAGGCTCAATGGTCGAATGATGCTCGACGATCTGAGCATCAATCGTCGAACGCTGATCGACGATTTCAATTTGATTTTCAAAATTACAACCAGAACCTTAGAAACCCTAATATAAATAGAAACCCTAGGTTTGTGGACCCATTAACTGCATGGAGCATCCCACCTAGGAGATCTTACCCTTTAGGATATAAACCCCAACCTGCTTATTCTTTTATTTCAAGTTTTCATTATGTGAAGAATAATAGACCCAAGGTTGTCTGGGTCCACAATGTCTAACTGTTTAATTTGCAGGTGAAGACCTATCCATATACTAAAGATAAATGGTATTTGGATAGTGGCTGTTCTAAACACATGACAGGAAACAAAGAAAATCTGTCAAGATTCAAGGCCAAGCTTGGACCAAAGGTGATCTTTGGGGATTCCAGCTGTGGTCAAACAGAAGGATATGGTAGGATTACCATTGGAGCAGTAACTTTCAAGAGGGTTGCATATGTAACTGGACTGAAGCACAACCTTATCTCAGTAAGCCAATTATGTGATGCAGGATATCAGGTATCTTTCACTAAATCTCTCTGTAATATTACTTTAAATAGTAATGTTGTGTAGGTATTAGACAGGGTAATATATATTGAGTAGATTTTAATTCAACTCAATCTGAAATCTGCTTATTTAATGAAGTAACAAATAACAACACCTTATGGCATAGGAGGCTTAGCCATGTTAACCTCAAGAACATATCTAGGTTATCTAAATACAACCTTGTTAGAGGTTTACCTTCTTGCCCCTACAAGAAGGAGAGCCTATGCAAGGCTTGTCAATTAGGCAAACAAACCAAAAACTCCTTTAAATCTGTAAATAAAAGTGATTCACCTAGAATCCTGTATTTATTACTTTTGGACCTTTTTGGCCCAATAAATGTACAGAGTCTAGGAGGGAAGTATTACACTTTAGTAATTGTAGACGACTTCTCTAGGTTCACTTGGGTGTTCTTCTTGAGAACTAATGCTGATAACTTCAAAATTCTTACAGATTTTCTGTTATGTGTGCAGACTGAGTATTCTACTCATGTTGCCTTGATCAGAAGTGATCATGGTACTGAGTTTGATTCTCTTCTCATGCAAGAATTCTGTGAGAAAGAAGGTATCAAACATAGCTTCTCTGCTCATAGAACTCCCCAACAAAATGGGGTAGTGGAAAGGAAGAATAGAACCCTGATTGAAGTTATTGGAACATTATTGGCAGATGCTAACATGCCTCTCTCTTATTGGGCAGAAGTTGTTAGCACAGCTAATTATGTCTTGAACAGATGTCTTATACACAAGCTTAAGAGTAAAACTCCTTATGAGTTGCTTAAGGGAAAGAAACCTAAAATTAATTATTTTAGAGTGTTTGGTTGTGTAGTATACATTCATAACAATAACAAAGAATACCTTAGAAAGTTTGAAGCAAAAGCTTCAATGAGAATTTTTCTTGGATATTCCCAAGTAAGCAAAGCTTATAGGGTATTTAATAAATCAACTTCTAATATTGAGGAGTCTGTACATGTTTCTTTTGATGAATCTCAGATGTATTACAAGGAGAAGGAAACTTACCCTTCCTCAAATTCATTGCAGGTACCAGAATCTAATAAAGATGTCACTCAAGAGATTCTCCATCTATCAACTCTTCATATCACTGATTCAGACAATGATGAAGACTTTGCATAAGTTGTTGCTGTACCACCAACAGTTGATCCAATTCCACCTGAGGAATTAATCCCAACTGTTGCTGAAGATCACATCCCACCTGCTGATCTTGTCACACTTAGAGATCATCCTACATCTCAAGTGATTGGAGACATATCAGCTGGTGTACAAACAAGACATAGATTAAGACAGGATGTGATGCACGCTTGTTTCCTTTCACAAGTTGAGCCCCTCACCATAAAAGATGCTGAGCTAGATCCCCACTGGATCATTGTTATGCAAGAGGAGCTCAATCAGTTTGAAAGATGTAAAGTATGGACTTTGGTTCCAAGACCAAAAGGCCAACTGATCATAGACACCAAGTGGATGTTTAGAAACAAGTTGGATGCAAATGGAATTATTGTAAGGAACAAAGTTAGGCTTGTAGCTCAGGGCTACAGACAGGAGGAAGGTATAGATTATGACCAAACCTTTGCCCCTATTGCAAGGCTAGAGGCAATAAGGATCTTTATAGCCTATGCAGCCTATATGAAGTTTAAGGTATTTCAAATGGATATCAAGAGTGCCTTCCTAAATGGTGAGCTAAAGGAAGAGGTAATTGTTGAACAACCTCCTGGGTTTGTCTCTTCAACTCAACCCTCATATGTTTACAAGTTGCAAAAAGCTCTTTATGGACTTAAACAAGCACCCAGAGCCTGGTATGAGACTCTAGCTAGTTTCCTGTTAGAGCACAACTTTGTTAGGGGAGTAGTTGATAGAACCTTCTTCGTTAAGCACCACAAGGACACCATCCTGTTAGTTTAAGTGTATGTGGATGATATTATTTTTGGCTCCACTGATCCCAAACTGTGCAAAAAGTTCTCTGACCTGATGCATTCTAAGTTTGAGATGAGTAGTATGGGTGAGCTGTCTTACTTTCTTGGTCTCCAAGTAAAGCAAGATGCTGATGGCATTTTCATCTCCCAATCCAAATATGCCAAGGAATTGGTAAAGAAGTTTGGGATGGCTGATGCTTCAGCAATGCATACACCTATGGCTACTAATGTAGTTATAGATTCTGATGATCAGGGTAAGCCAGTTGATCAGAAAAACTATAGGGCCATTGTTGGTTCCCTATTATACTTAACTGCAAGTAGACCAGATATAATGTTTGCCACATGCCTATGTGCTAGATTCTAGGTCAACTCCAAGGAATCTCATTTGATTCTTCTCAAGAGAATTTTGAGATACCTGAAGGGTTGTCCAAATTTAGGACTATGGTACCCAGCTGAATCAAAATTTGAGTTAATTGGATACTCTGATTCTGACTATGCTGGTTGTAGAGTTGATAGGAAAAACACCTCAGGAACTTGTCAGTTCCAGGGAGAGAGATTGGTCTCTTGGTTCTGTAAGAAGCAGTCTTCTATCTCAACTTCAACTGCAGAGGCTGAATATATAGCAGCTGCTAGTTGTTGTTCACAGATCTTGTGGATTCAAAACCAGCTTTTGGATTATGGGTACACACAAAAGAACACAAAAATCATGTGTGACAGTACCAGTGCTATCTCCATTGCACAAAATCCTGTGCACCACTCTAGAACAAAGCACATTGAGATTAGACACCATTTCTTGAGAGATTGTGTGGAAAATAATAAGATCAGCCTTGAGTTCATATCCACTGACCTTCAGAGAGGTGATATTTTCACCAAGCCCTTAGATGAACAGAAGCATCTGTTCTTTTTGGTTCAACTAGGCATGATTAATGGAAAAGACTAAGTGTGACTTCTGCCTTTGTTGAAATCTGTTTGAAGATCGTCGAACGACGTTCGACGATAGTCGAACAGGTTGAGCCTATCGTCGACCTACGGGCGACGACAACTTATTTGTTTGTGAAGACAAAAATAGTCGAACGATTGATCGACTACTCTACTTCAGGAAACGATCGTCGAACGACCGTTCGACCATCGTCTCCAGTATCTGTTAAAATAGATCGACGATTGTTGTTTTAATATAAAACCGATGGTCGACCTAGGTTAATAGATCGTCGACGGAGCCCGTCTTTTCGTATTCCGTCTTTCTGTTTGAGCTCTTCCTCGCGCTCTCTGCCGTTTCGCTTTCGTTGTCTCTCTCGTCTTCTCCAACCCAATCAATGGCGATTGCTCCAGCTCTTCTGTTAGTGATGAAGTTCGACGCTGGCTTCAGCGTAGATTTTGACTCCTTCAGCGCCTGTGATTCAGAGATTGTAGAAATCCTCCAGCTCTGCAAGGAACAAGGACTGGAATGGCTAATGTCCATAAGGATCAAGATAAACATCCCAGAGATTAAAGAGTGGGCCTTCACTTCGTCTTCTAGTGACGAATCTATGACTGGGACGATTGGCGGCGAAGAGGTAAGCTTGACTCCTGCCGTATTAACTGACATTTTCAGATTACTGAATGGTGAAGTGGAATATGAACAAGATACTCCAGAGTTTGGGAGGATGTTGATCGAATTAGGACATGCAGAAGGCATTCCTTCTAAATTGCTAAAGGTTAATTTTCCGTTATGGATAAAGTTCTTGGCTGAACTAGTTGGAAAAGTGCTTTTGGGCAAGCACTCTGCTCATGATAACATCACTAGGCAACAGTTTGCCTTGATGTGTGCAATAGTAAATAAGAAACAGATAAATTGGGCAGGAATTATGTTTGATTTGATAAGAAAGAAGAATAATAAGAAGGAAGTAACCCTGGGTAGGGTACTTGGGATATTTCTAAGAGAGAAATATCCCCAACTGTTAGTTACAGTCTCAATATCCATCAATGCCAGTAAGAAGATGGATCCAACATTGTTTGTGAAGTGGAAAAGGAGCTTTTAGAAGCCTTCTCCAGTAGGGGTAGCTCCAGTTGTGTCTGAGAGCACAAGGACTGTTCCAGTCTCTCTCCACCTACATGAAGAAGGCTCATCCATTCTCTCCATTCCATCCACTTCTTCTGCATTACCATCCACTTCTACTGAAGTGTCATCCACATCTGCTTTACCATCTACTTCAATTGAAGTACCATCTACTGCCTCTCTTCTTCTTGATTCCTCCACAATTCTCCATGCATCACCAGCATCTCCTCTTCCCTCTCATCTTGCTAGGATTTCTCATCCTAGTTTTGATTTATTGGTTTCTGAGCTATCCACTCCTCCTCAGTCACCAATTCCTCATTCAGATCATATTGATCTTCATGCATCCACCCATCAATCACCAGTTCACACTCCATCTCATCAGGAGTACACCATCCCTGATGATCATCCATCTATTGTGATTCCCCCACCATCATTTGAAATCACACCAGCCTTCATCTCAAACATCTTGGAGCTAATTACTCCTTCAATCAAAATCATGATTGAAGAAGCAATTGTCCCTCTCGTTTCTTCCATCTCTACCTTGTCATCTTCCATCTTATCCCTCTCAAAATCTGCTGAGCCATCTTCAGTTAGGGGCCTGACTTCAGTTTCTACTGAAATCAGGCAGGGGGAGATGTTCGAGGAAGATGCCTCAGGACTGCCCTTGTTTCTCGTCCAGCAGAGCCCCAAGCTGAGATTCAAGAAGTAACAGCAGCTCCAGTTGACATTGCAACATCCTCTGCAGTTCCAGCACCAGTTTAGAAGCCTTCCGATATCATAATGGAAGCAGAATTTGCGTTCAAAGTATGCCTCGAAGAAGCTTCTACTCCCTTTGTTGCCCTTTTCCTAGAAGGAGTCATTACCTCCTTTCTAGATGACTTGTGGGAGTTAGGAAATTCTGAGGAAATCCTGAAGGTAATTCATTTACTCATTTTCTTGACATGTTAACTGACATGCTAGTATGTGAATACCTAGAAGGGATGTTTCAATTTCTTTTAGCAAATCTGTGTTCCTGATACTACAGATCTAGTGGAAAAAGTTCAAGAACCTTCTCAACAACTAGTGCAAGAACCTGCTATTCAAGATCATGTATCTTCTCCTCCAGCTCAGGTAGCTGTGAATGATGAACTGGTCCTCATGACAGTTGCAGTTGAGAAAGAAACAGTTTCAGATGTTCAAGAAGAAAAGTCTACAGTCTGGGATGACACCCCAGGACTAGATCTAGATACTCTTCTGGCACAGGATGCCTTAGAAGAAGAGAAAGAGAAAGCTTCTTTAAAAGATAAAGAAAAACTGTGCAAGAGGCCTTTGATCCTTATGATCAACCTCAATCATCTCAATCTGATGATGAAGATGACTCTGATGATTCAGAAGAATCCAAGAAGAAGAAATCTGCTAAAAGGAAAAGGAAAGCTGCTGCTCCTCCTCCATCTAATCCTGATCATGATATTCCTTATTATATCTTGAATGGAATAGATCCCAAGTCCAAATAATATCAGCACTGGATGGGATTCTCCAAGAATCAGCAAAAGCAAAGAAAGAAATCCAAAAGATATGGTAGTCCAGCACTTAAGTGGAATCCTAGAGGTCCTCCTCCTCCACCTCCTAGTGCAGGAGCATCTGAAAATATTTCTGCAAATCCTTCAGCCCCATCTGCTAGATTCACTCCATCTCAATCTCATCAAAGAGAAATCAATCCTGGATATCAAAGCAGATCCCTATCTGGATATCAAAGGCAAGATGCTGATACAAGAGAGCAAGTAAAGGAGGTAGTATATCAGAAACCAACTTTTTCTCCTCCTCCTTCTCCCAAGAGAAGAGCATCACCTTCCAAAGAAACCAAAAGTATATCTTCCTCAAATCCAGCTCAAGCAAAGAAAACTGATTCAAAAGGTAAAAGGATTATTTTCTCTGAAAAATCAAGTAAGAAATATGTTAAGTTTGCTCCTCCATCTTCCTTAGTTATTCAAGAAAATAGAGAACCAGCTACAAGCATGTTAGAACTATCTACAAAATTTAAAGCTGTAAAACCTTTAGATTCAACTGATGAAAATGAATATGAAAGTCAAGAGCTTAATCCTGATTTCAGGATGGCTAGATTTCTTGAACTAGTTGGATCAGCTAAAATCAGAAAAGCCAAAGCTGAAGGAAAAGATATTACAGGCTTAACTACTATGTCTAAATTCAGAAAGAAGGAGCTAGACAAATTCCAGGTTAGACCTGAGGTCTTTGATCCTTCTAAATATATGGAAAAGCACCCTAAAGCAGTAGTAACAAGAACAGGAGAATCCAGAATTATTGGAGAATAAGATTTAAAGACATCAAAGAAAGAAGCTTTAGATCCTTTCAGAAAAATTTCTTTTCTTCCTGGTTCCTCTGTATCTAAACCAGATTCTGATGCTTCTTAAGTTTCATTGATTGACAGTTGTTTATTTGTCTGTTTGATTGATGTTATTTGCTGCTTAGATATTTCTTTTCCTGAATTATATTTATTTCCAGTAGTTTGTTTTGTTTATTTTGTTATTGAGAGACTTAACCCAAATAGGGGGAGATTGTTGGTACCCTAGTTTGGATTTGAGTTTAGTCTTCTCATTTAGTTTCTTGACCGGAGATTTATCTATGGTCAAAGGTTAGTTGTTTAGTTAGATTGCTCTAATTGTAGAGTTGTCACTTATCCAGATGAAAATTTGGTTAAGTTGTTTTTGGTTCGACTATGGTCGAACGCCACTCGACTATCGTCTATCGACTGGTCGACGATCGTCTATCAGTTGGTCGACGTTTGTCTGTCAGCAGATCGTCTATCTCTGAGTTAGTTCAACTCTTGTTAGCTCGACGATCTGTGGTATCTGCCTCGTCGATCGTCGAACCCCGCTCGACTTCTTTTGACCAGACAGATTTCCTGATAGTTCGACTATCTGCCTTGGATAGTTCAACTATCTGATAGTTCGACTATCTATCCTGATAGGTCGACTATCTGTTCTGCTTGATAGTTCGACTATCTGCTTGGATAGTTCAACTATCTGATAGCTCGACTATCTGTTTGATAGGTCGACTATCTGCTTTGCTTGATAGTTTGACTATCTGTCTTGATAGGTCGACTATCTGTTCTGTTTGATAATTCAACTATCTGTCTTGGATAGTTCAACTATCTGATAGCTCAACTATCTGTTTGATAGGTCGACTATCTGTTTTACTTGATAGTTCGACTATCTGCCTTGATAGTTCGACTATCTGATAGCTCGACTATCTGTTCTGATAGTTCGACTATCTGTTGTGGTAGTTCGACTATCTGCTTTGATAGTTTGACTATCTGTGTCGTTCGATTATCTGTTCTGATAGGTCGACGATCTCTGTGCCTCGTTCGACGAGCTTCGAGGATTGTTCGACGTTATTTTGTCTGCCTGTAGTAATTTTGTACTCCTTCTGTTCTATGATTTAATTCCTGTTTATTTAGCATATTTTATTAAAGATCATTTCATTGATTTTGTGCATACATCTCAATGCAATCTTTGCCCCATCCTTTGTGCATAAGTCAAGCTTTATCTGACAAAGTTTTTTTTTGTCTTATTAGTTGAAATATCTTTTTTGCTTTATTCTGCCATGCTGTCCTTTATAGCCGTTAGACACAAAAGTCTTCTTTGGTCATAAAGAGTTTAGTTTGATGTGACTTTCTTTAGTACTCCTTTTATCAGATTGGATTTGCAGCTTCTTAGAAAGCTTTATCCCCTTGTAGCATGTCTACCTGCAGGATATGTTTTGCTTTATGCTTTTTGCAGCCCAGATTGCAGATTTCAGAAGAAGACAAAATTCAAACAAAGATTAGAGCCGTTGCAAAGACCAATATATAAAGTGCTTTCAAAACAACAAGAAGATATACAGATACACACAGAATAGAGATCAACACAGATTCAAAGCAAGAAGAAATCTACAGCTCTCAGAAATTTACATTCAACTGAGAAGATCATCTCTCTTCAACATTCTTCTTCAACCCTGAGTCCATCCTGCTTACAGGAACATCTACTCAGTGCCTAGAAGAAGAAGAAGAAGAAGAAGAAGAAGAAGAAGAAGAAGAAAGGAAGCTGATTAAAGAAGAACAACCTATTACAAATCAAGAGTCTTCTTCAAGCTTCTCCTTCAGAATTTCAAGATAGTTCTCTGTCAAGAATTCAGAAGAGTTCCTGCACCCTGAAGCAAGACTTCTTCCTGGATATTCTCTAAGCCAGGGGGAGCTTTGATTCTTTAGAGCTTTCTAGCTCTGTGCAATCCACTAGCTTCTCTAATCTGTTTTAACAATAGAGAAGAAACTTTAACTCTCTCAACCTCCTGTATAAAGGGTTATTACTCCCTTCAAAAGTGAACTTTGGTGGCAGGGCACCTGATCAAAAACCTGTGTTGGATTTTGAGCTCCTGATCAAAAGCTCAAAGGGTCTACTTGATCTACCTGAAGCAGATCAGTTGGTGACAGGGCACCTGAACAAAAACTTGTAGTGGATTCCTACCAGGGTGGTAGAAGAGTGGACGTACCTATTTAGAGGGAACCACTATAAACTTCTTGTGTCGTCTGTGTTGCTTCATTTAATTCATTGCACTGTGGCTGTGAATAGAAATAACTAGGATTGCTAGTTGCTGTGATAGGACCAAAGCTCAACTGTAATTACAGTTAGCTTTCTCTAGTGCACTTCACTTTGTGTTACGCTCTAGGGTTTCAAATATCTATAAACTCATTCCGCAAATTAACTCTAAGGGAGTTGAGTAGGGTGTCATAATTTTTGAATACTCTATTCACCCCCCTCTAGAGTTGTATCTATCCTCACTTTCAGTTTAGCCCGCACCAGTTTAAAGCATCCTTTACCATGGATGGTAGTATGTCATCTTCATCCTTGATCTTTGGAAGTTGGAGTGCTTTCCTGAGCGTATTCAGCATAAGTTTTACCCTGGAATCTTGTACAGTGGCTTTCATCTTCTTTCCATCTGTGTCTACAGTTGCAGATGAATAAAACTCCATGACTTCCTTCTTCCAAATTTTCATTGGTTCTGAAACCAAGAATTCCAATCCATTTTCCGAAATTAGGGTAATGACACCCTGAATTTCTGATGATGCTGCCGTGAAACCACCATGAACCAGCTCATACCCTTCGTTCACTTTGTCTTCCTAACGAGGCGCCATTACCGGAAGAGAGAGATGGAAGGGAAAAGAAGAGAAAGTCTTTGTCGACAGAAGGTGCAGAGCCAAGAAATTTGAAAGCGTAGTGAAACAGATTTTTGCTTCACCTATTTATAGTCTAAGTGTAAAGGGTAATTCAAAAGACGCGCCTTAGCTCTAAGACTAGTCGACAAAATTTTATATGTGTTGACAGAATAGATCTAGGTCTCGACAATACTTAGGTTTAGTCGACACATCTATGTGTTGACATTCTTAAGTCAGTGTCGACATGGATGTCGACATGTCTCGACACAGAGTGTCGACTTTGATTTTTGTGCGTCGACACAAAAATTAGCTATCTGAAAGTCTCGACATAGTTGTGTCGACACCAATTCTTGTGTGTCGACATAAAAGTCCTCTAGTTATATGGTCTCGACAAAGTTGTGTCGACACAGATAATATTTCTACGTCGATACATCCTTTTACTTTGTCGACACAACATACTGAGTGAGTCGACACAAAGTCTACTTGTGTCGACACAAACTTTGTACTTAGCCAAATTTCTTGATAAATCTTGTGCTGACATATTCTACTTAAGGTAGCTTGTACAAACCTATTCTAGGTTCAACATTCCTAAGTCATAATCTTCTAAACCTATATACATAATAGTGGAATTCTACTTACCTTGATGTCATAATCTTCTAGTTGGTGCTTTATCCACAATAATTGTGCACAACAGCTGTCTGCTGCTACATATTCAGACTCAGTTGTAGATATAGCTACACTGGTCTGCTTCTTGCTGCACCATGACACCAGTCTTCCTCCTAGGAATTGACAGGTTCCTGTAGTACTTTTCCTGTCTTCTTTGTATCCTGCAAAGTCTGCATCTGAGAAACCAGTTAGTGTAAAATCTCGATTCTTAGGGTACCAAAGGCCTAGATTAGGTGTGCCCTTAAGATATCTCAAAATTCTCTTGACTGCAGTATAATGAGATTCCTTTGGGCATGCTTGGTACCTAGCACAGACACATATTGCATACTTGATGTCAGGTCTACTAGCAGTCAAGTAGAGTAGGGAGCCAATTATCCCTCTAAACAAAGACTCATCAATAGGTTTCCCTACCTCATCTTTGTCTATAGCCATACTTGTTCCCATTGGAGTTTTCATGGTGGAGGATGAGTTCATTCCATATTTCTTAATCAACTTCTTGGTGAACTTTGACTAAGATATGGATAATCCATTAGCAGTCTGTTTGATTTGAAGTCCCAAAAAGAACTTCAGCTCACCCATACTGCTCATTTCAAACTTCCCTTGCATAAGTTTGGCAAACTTTCTACAAAGGTTGTTCTCAGTAGATCCAAAGATAATGTCATCAACATATATCTAGACTAGGATTATCTTGCCTTTGGATTCCCTAAAGAATAGAGTTTTATCTATCTTTTCCCTTGAGAATTTATTCTCAATAAGAAAAGTAGACAAGGTTTCATACCAAGCCCTGGGGGCTTGTTTCAAACCATATAGAGCTTTCCTAAACCTATATACATAATCAGGATAGTGAGAATCTACAAAACCTGAGGGTTGTTCAACATAGACTTCCTCTTTCAAGTTACCATTGAGAAATGCTGACTTTACATCCATTTGATATACCTTGAACCCCTGATAGGCAGCATAGACCAGGAACATCCTTATAGCCTCCAGTCTTGCTACTGGGGCAAATGTTTGATCAAAGTCAATTCCTTCCTATTGTCTGTAGCCTTTTGCTAACAGCCTGGCCTTGTTCTTGATAATTGTTCTATTTTCATCAAGTTTGTTTCTGTAGATCCACTTGGTTCCTATGATATTATGATATTTAGGTTTATGAACCAGTTCCCAGACTTTGCATCTCCTGAATTAATTCAGTTCTTCTTGCATTGCATCAACCTAGTTAGCATCTAGCATGACTTCTTCAAACTTTTGGGTTCTATTTGAGATAAGAAGCTAGAACACAAAATTGTGTTCATGCTCTTGCTCCTTGTTAGAACACCTTGACTTGCATCTCCAATTATCTGGTGAGCTAGATGATCCTTCAGGTGTCTTCTTGCTGGAGGAAACCTGTCAATCTCATGGCCTTCTTCATTTTCCTCCACCTGATGCTCCTCATTGTCTTCATCATTTAGTGTGTTTTGTTCTCCCCCTGGACAACATGCCTCTTTTTCATCATCCATCCTGGCAGGAGCTTCATTATAGATGGTCATCTTGTCCAGCCTGTCTGTTAAACCTGTAGAACTAACTGAAGAACTAGACAATTCATTGTTAATCAATCTAGACTCATCAAAAACAACATGAACTGACTCTTCTACAACTTGGGTTGTCAAGTTGTAGACCATGTATGCCTACTGTTATTACTGTACCCAACAAATATCCCTTCTAGGGATTTGGCAGCAAACTTTATTTGGTAGTGCTTACCATTAACTAGGACATAACACTTGCTATCAAAGATTCTGAAATAAGAAATGTTTGGTTTTCTGTCTTTCAAAATCTGATAGGGAGTCAACTTAAATTTCTTATTTATGAATGCTCTATTGAGAACATGACAAGCAGTATTAACTGCCTCAGCCCAGAAATATTCAGGGAGAGTAGTGTCACTGAGTAGAGTTCTACTAGCCTTAATAAAAGTTATATTCTTTCTTTCAGCAATTCCATTTTGCTAAGGTGTTCTAGGTGAGGAGAACTCCTGATGGATCCCAAGTTCTTCACAGAATTTTGTCATACATTCAGACTGAAATTCAGTTCCATGATCACTTCTAATTTTGACCACTGAATTGTTAAATTCATTCTGAACTTGTCTAATAAAAGTCTGGAAGACACTAGGGGTTTCAGATTTCTGCCTCAAGAAGAACACTCATGTATATCTAGAATAGTCATCCACAATAACTAGTGTGTATGCTTTCCTACCAAGACTTAAAACTGGCATATGACCAAACAAATCCATATGCAAGAGATACAATCATCTCAATAAATCTTTGGTATCTAGTGCAGGAAAAGAGGACTTGGTCTGTTTGCCCTTTTGGCAAGCTGAACACACTCCCTCTTTAATGTACTTGACTTGAGGACCATTCCTCACCAAACCCATGCTAAACAGCAGTCCTATGGACTTATAGTTTAGATGAGCTAGCCTCTTGTGCCATTTGACACATTGTGAAGCTTTCTCATCTACAATTAGGCAAATGGGTGAGTTATTTAACTCACAATCTAGGTTAAGACAATATACATTTCCTCTCCTAGTGCCAGTCAAAATGATCTCTTGATCACTTGACCTCTTAATTTGGCACTCCCCTTTGTGAAAGGAGATGTCATAACCTAGATCACTAAGTTGACTTATGCTAATCAGGTTATGTTTTAAACCCTTCATATAAGCCACTTTAGTGATAGTAATTGAGTCACTAGAAATATTACCAAATCCTTTGATGACTCCTTTTTCTGATCCACCAAAGATGACTTTGGGACCATTTTCTAAGAGTATAAAGTCCCTCAACATTCTTCTTGTTCCAGTCATGTGTCTAGAACATCCACTATCCAAGTACCATATAGGAGTATGGTCACTTGAATTCAGCTGCATCAAATAAAGAATTACTTATCCTTAGAACCCAAGTTATTTTTGAGTCCTAGGTTCTTGTTAGTTTTGGGAAATAACATGTTTACCTACAGATTTTCTGATAGGTAAACTACTCTTGGTTTTAACACTTGTGTTAAACCAGCAATCCATGGAAAATTGTTCTACCTTGCCACAACACCAACACTCAAATCTATTATACCTTCTATTTGGTACAGACTTCACAGCCTTGTTGCAAGCAGTCCTATTAAGTGTGGGTGCTGGAGCAGCAAACCCCAAGAATTTCTTTTGAATCTGATGGGCTTGCCTATAAAGTGGCCTTTTTTACATTTGCACACTTGCCAAGGTGATCTCCATACTCACAGTGACCATAAGTAATTTCATGATCATACCAGTTTGTAGGTTGCAACACCTTCCTAAAGAAAATAGGGGGCTTAGGGGCTAGTGGCTGAACTAGGGCCTTACCTTTTCCATGTGAATTGGTGGCCCTTGTTCTTCCCATAAAGCCTAGACTAGTCTTTCCTTTTTGAGAAATGAAGTTGTCAATTAAAGGAAAGATAGATTTTGGCTTAGAGAATTTAGCCACTAATTCTTTCTCTTTCTGAATTTTTGCCTCCAGATTCTTAATGTGATTTTCCTTGAAAGAAATTATGCCCATCTGAATAACAGTTATGTTTTTCAGTTTAGCAACTTCTTTCAGTTTCAAATCCATCAGCTTAGCTAATTCAAATGCAGCCTGCTTAAGAGATTCAATCTCCTTGGCCTGCTCCTTGACAAGAAGTTTGCTTCTCTTTAGAGCTTGCAATAGCCCACCATACTCATCAATGAGTTGGTGTATATCCCCCTCAGACTCTGAACCATCCACATCTCTTGATGTAGATGCTTCTGATTTTGATCCACTAAAATAATCAGATGCTAAGGGAGAATTGTGTACCTTACTAGGACCTGCTTGATCCTGGCACTGGTCATTTTTTGATAGGGCCATCAGCCCTCTACAGCAATATTCTTCCACTCCATTTATGGAGTCCAGCATCTGTAGGAATTTTGTCTCCTTAGAATCCTCTTCAGTTGAGAATAGCCCAACATATGCTTCAGCATCTTCTTCTCCTCCTGATCTTGATGATGAAGAGTCTGTCCAGCTCTTCTGCTTCTGGACAACAAAAGATTTCTCCTTCTTGCCCTTCATTTGTTGCTTCTTCTTGTCCTTTGATTCAGCCCTCTTGTCTGGACAGTATGCTATGACATGTCCTTGCTTGTTGCAATAATAGCAAACAATCTTAGAATTAGGTTGTTTACTAGGTTTAGAAGCATACCTGTCCTTCTTGGGAGTCTTCTTTTTCTTGTAATACTCATCCTTGGAAAAGAATGTAGAAGGTCTGGTTCTCCACTTTTTCTTTTTCATGAATCTTTGGAACTGCCTTGTGAAGGCTGCAAAGTCCTCATAAAAAGTGTGGCTGTCTGATGAGGTGTTGTCAGGAAAACCTTCTTCAGCCTCAACACTCCTTCTAGGAGGAGAAGGAGATTTTCTCCTACTCTTTCTTGTGCCTTCAGTCTTGAAGGCAACTGACTTATCCTTGTGTTCAGATCTGCAGCTCTTCTCTTCCTCCTTCCTAGCTGTAAGCTGCATTTCATATAATAGCAGCTCTCCAAACAGTATAGGAGGAGGTGTATCTGCAAGCTTGGCCACCTCTCTGATGGCACAAATCTTTGTGTCACAATCCTTTGTCAGAGATCTAAGAAACTTTTCATTCAGTTTATAAGTGCTGAAGACTCTTCCATAAGTCATCAACTCATTTACAATCCTGAAGAATTTCTTATAGCATTCAGCTATGTTGTCATTCTTGGCTTGTCTAAATCTCTCATACTCCTGATTCAGCATAGATTTTCTGTCTTCTCTAACTTCTTCTATTCCCTCCATGTAGACAATAAGAGTGTCCCACATTTCCTTAGAAGTTTTACAGTGCATCAGATTCTAAAAGGTGGCATCATCTATGATACTTACAATGATATTCTGTGCCCTTTTGTCTAGAGTTGTCAGGATGATTTCATCCTTTGTCATTCCATAATAGCTCTTAGGGGTCTTCATATTTGCATCCAAAGCTGATACTTTCATTGGAATGAAGGGTCCTTCCTGTACAGTGATGTAAATTCTTGAATCAGAAGCTTCCATAAACAATCTGACCCTTTCCTTCCAAATGCCAAAGCATTCCTTCATGCAGATTGGCAGTTTCATAGATTCAAATTCTTTTTGAGTCTCACTTGAACCCATTCTTGAAATCTGATAATTGCCTAGGAGATTCACTCAAACTGTTAAGTCAATCTTTGAGTAACCTCCCTCTGATATCACTTGAAAAACTTAATTCAAGAGCCTAGACACCTAAAGGGGGGTGAATAGGTTCTAATTTTTCCTTTAATATTTTAGGCAATTAAACAGTGCTTTCTTGACACAATTAATGTAAAACATAACACAAAAAACTCACAGCACAGAGATACCAGATTTATAGTGATTCTCCAAGGTATGGGTACGTCCACTTTCCCCCTTCGCCTATCCAGTAGTAAACTGGATTCTGCCTAACTTCTTTCCTCTTCCTCAGATCCAAAGATCTTACAACTCATAACCAGAAAGGACGTTTCTACACCTCAGACTTTTGCAAGTCCTACCTCAGATCCTTCCCCAAG
Organism: Platanthera zijinensis; assembly: GCA_039513925.1. NCBI lineage: Eukaryota > Viridiplantae > Streptophyta > Magnoliopsida > Asparagales > Orchidaceae > Platanthera > Platanthera zijinensis. The sequence goes on from CM077082.1 coordinate 50,685,904, forward strand.
AATCCTACCTAAGGCCTCAGCCCTACCTCAGCCTTTATCACTAGGCTTACAACTCAGACTTCACAAGTCCTACCACTAAGGCTCACAGCCCTACCTCAGCCTTTATAATTATAGGCTTACAACTCAGATCTTAAAACAGATCCTACAAGAAATCTAGTAATAAAAGAGATGCAAAAGATTTCACCAGATAGATCCCTCTATAGGTGTGCTTCTTGATCAGTTCTTGATCTTCAGTTCCAACCAGACTTAGCTGTTTCAAGGCTTCTTGATAGAACAAAATAAGGTTGAACTGTACTTGATGTAGAAGTTGATCTCCTGTCAGCTCCTTCCTTGAATTCAGAATGAGATCTGAATCTTCTCTGCAGACTGTTCTGGATCTGCCTTCTTAAGGGTTTCCCCTTTTCTTGTTGTGGATTTCTCTCTTAGTTGTTGGCTTTTCTGGCCTTCTATTGTACACTCTTGTTGTCAAGGATCAATCCTTTATATAGAGTTTCCTCAAGGTTACCGACTGATCCGGTCTGTAATAATCTTCCGACATTTCTCACAAAGGTGTCAGAACAGTTGGTTATGACAGTTGTTGATCCTTCAGTCATGACAGTTTATTCCATAGAGATCTTACAACTCAGCACAATCCACTCAGCACAATCCACTCAGCAATCTGCTTCACATGTGTCGACACAAGTAGACTAAGTGTCGACACAAGTCTTGATGATGTCGACACAGTACTCAAAGTGTCGACACAGTCATCCTTCTGCTTCTCGACACAGCTTTTGCTAGATGTGTCGACACAAGTCCTGTGTGTCGACACAATTCCTTCAGGTCTTGACACAACACTTGTTGAGAGTTGATGTTGACACAAGTCCAGTGTGTCGACACATTTCATCCTAGTCTTGACATAGCTGTTGTTGAGAGTTGATGTGTCAACACAAGTCTAGTGTGTCGACATAATTCCTTCTGGCATCGATATAGCTCCTTAATGTCGACACAGTTTCTTCTTTCAGGTGTCGACACAATCCCTGTCTCAGGTGTTGACATAAGTCCTGCTTTCAAGTATCGACACAATTCCTGCCTTTGGTGTCGACATAGCTTCTGGTTCAAAGTGTCGACACAATTTCATCCTTAGGTGTCGACACAGCTTCTTGGTGTCGACAAAGTTCCTGAGTGTCGACACAAAATCTAGGTGTCGACACAGTTCCTGGGTGTCGACACAAAATCTGGGTGTCGAGACAAGTCTGGCTTCTGGTGTCGACATAAGCCCTGGGTGTCGACACAACTTCTGCTGCAGGTGTCGACACAACTTTTAGGTGTCAACACAATGCTTTGCTTCTGGTGTCGACATAATTCTTCACAAGTGTCGACACTTGTACTTAGAATATTTTTCTTCCACTTCTTAAACCTGTATAAGGAAACTTAAACATCCATCAAATACATATCAATGTATATCATTGACTAAGATGAGGCTTCTCCAAATCTGGTACATACTTCCAGTGTACCCAACACTTCATCGTCTAGGAAGCCCTAGTCATTGGAGGCTATTATCTGCAAGATCAAGTAGGAGAGCAGCTGGGAGGTACCTGGAGCGGGGATGACCTGAAAAGGTTCTATCCCTAGTGGTAACATGTGTCTTCTTTGTAATCATATTGATATGAATATAATAATTACGACAAGCTTGTTTCTCTCTATGTGCTAATCTATCTCAAGACTTCTGAAGGCTTTAAGGACCAGCCCCGCGATCGACTCCAGAAACCAGTGGTCAACCTGTTCCTCCTAAATAGCCCAGTGCGGATGATGGGACAATGCCTCAGAACTTAAGGGCTCTTGTAAGACCGAGCCTCTGCATTGACGGTCGAGATCATCTCCCCTTGCATGTCGGTCTATGGATCCCCGATTGCATCTCTCCTCCGACTGGAGGAACTATCAAGAACAGGACTAGATGCTAACCTCCTGGACTCGATAAGGGGCCGATCTCACCAAGCAATCACTAATCTAGGCATCTCAGCTTTTGCCAAAGAAGGATAACCTGTCGAAGTAGGGGCAAGCACAAGCCCAAGGGAAGATGTTGGCCTCGAGTGCGTCTTGAAGGACCCTCGGAGGAACATTAACCTTCGCCCATGCACTAGCACTCGCAGCCAGGTGGCATGGCCGAAAGCAATCTCCGCTATTGGATTGGAATACGAGCCTTCGACCCGTTCCTCCTAAATAGCCCTGTGCGGATGATAGGACGATGTCTCGGGACTTAAGCGCTCTTGTAAGACCGAGCCTCTACACTAACGGCCGAGATCAGATCCCCCTGCATGTCGGCATATGTCTCCCTGACTGCATCTCTCCTCCGGCTGGAAATTTTTTTAAGAACAGGTCTGGATGCCAACTTCCCGATTTGGCAGCTTCAAGGTCATCTCTTTTTAAAGATATCCTTCGTATTACTAAAACATCAGTGCAGCTAACACATCTGTCGCCTTTCAAGTAATAGGATGAAATCTCTCCAACAATGATTGAAGTCCTCGAGCGGTAGTGTTATCATAAGTCTGAGTCCCTGCACGAGCTCCTCTCCTACACATCGGCCAATGACCTCCTCTGGTGAAACAAAGTTCCTCATTGGAGTGTTGTCGTGGTCCGTGATCTCTGTACGAGCTCCCCTCCTGCAGATCGACTACTTGCCTCCCCGATTCGACTCACACCACTCCAGTTGAGCCCGACTCCTGAGAGCTATCGACTCCAACAAAGTTCCTCGTTGGAGTGTTGTCGTAGTCCGTGATCTCTATACGAGCTCCCCTCTTGTAGACCGACTATTTGCCTCCCCGAGTCGACTCACACCACTCCAATTGAGCTCGGCTCATGAGAGCTATCGACTCCAACAAAGTTCCTCATTGGAGTGATGTCGTAGTCCGTGATCTCTATACGAGCTCCCCTCCTGCAGACCGATTACTTGCCTTCCCGAGTCGACTCACACCACTCCAGTTGAGCCCGGCTCCTGAGAGCTGTCGACTCCAACTAAGTTCCTCATTGGAGTGATGTCGTAGTCCGTGATCTGCATGAGCTCCCCTCCTGCAGACCGACTACTTGCCTCCCCAAATCGACTCATACCACTCAAGTTGAGCCCGACTCCTGAGAGCTGTCGACTCCAACAAAGTTCCTCGTTGGAGTGATGTCGTAGTCCGTGATCTCTGTACGAGCTCCCCTCCTGCAGACCGACTAATTGCCTCCCCGAGTCGACTCACACCACTCCAGTTGAGCCCGGCTCCTGAGAGCTGTTGACTCCAACAAAGTTCCTCGTTGGAGTGTTGCCGTAGTCCGTGATCTCTGTACGAGCTCCCCTCCTGCAGACCGACTACTTGACTCCCTGAGTCGACTCACACCACTCCAGTTGAGCCCGTCTCCTGAGAGCTGTCGACTCCATCAAAGTTCCTCATTTGAGTGATGTCGTAGTCCGTGATCTCTGTACGAGCTTCCCTCCTGTAGACCGACTACTTGTCTCCCGAGTCAACCTCCACCCCCAGTTGAGCTTGGCGTCTGCTGGGTGTCGACTACTTCTCACCACTAGCCGAGCTCAGCTCCTGATGGGTGTCAGATTTGGTCTCCAAGCCAGTCAGGTCTGACTCCGGCGAGATAAACAATTAGGCAGGTGCGAGTATGCCTTGACAAGCATGCGAGTATGTGATGGCGAGTATACAAACAAACACCCATGCGGGCATCGTTGTGCGAATTGCTGGAGCGAGTATGACCGTGCGAGTAACAATTGTGCGACTATGACCGACGTCAATGCGCGGGTAAGCGTCACAAACACTCATCCTCCCCGAGCCTATGAGCCTAGCGAGCGATATCAACCAACAAACATGCGAGTAAAGAATGACAAAGAATGAAATAACTTGTATAAATATATGTTAAAATTTTACAAGTTACAAAAATTTGTCAAAAATCTGTTATATGCGAGCATGACAAAGATCGACGAGCAACTAGGACTCGTCGTCGCCAGTATCAGACCGATATTGGTTATCTCCGATGTCAGCATCTTCTTCTTCCTCACCACCTTCATCGTTTTCCTCCCCTTCGATACTCTCATCGTTGCCGCTGCTAGAGCCCGATGTCGAACAAGGGACGCGATCGGGCGACGTAGGCTCCTCGGAAAGCAGTTCAGGGATAAGCTCGTCGACGGTGAGCTGCTTCTCACCCACGACGAGCTGGCCGTTAATCCTCAGCCGAGCAAGCATGATGTTCCCCGCCGCTCTCGCTATCTCGCGGCGGACTGACGACCTCTCCTCCAAAAGAGTGAGGGACCACTTGACGGCCCACTATGGATCGTCCTCTAGCCGCGACGCCTCTGACAAGAGAACTGAAGAGCTCACACGATATTCAGCGGCAACCATCCGAGTTTCCATCTCGGCGGCGCGAATCTGGGCCGCCTCCAGCTCCGCCAGAAAGTTGGTGAGTTTCTCCTCGCACTCAGAGAGCTTCTTCGCGGCCTCGATCTCGACGGCCTGAGATAAAACAACCGTCAGCAAAATAACTCCAAGTCCAAGGTCACCAATGTCGCATATGGGAGGCGACTTACCTCATAATTTTTCCAACGGACCGACTGCATTTCGAGATCTATGAACTTCTTGGTGACAACCTTCAAGGCCTCCGTCGTCTCCAACAGCTTCCTGGCTGAATAATGCCCTAGCTCGGCAGCTCGCGCAAGTGAGCATACAGTTTGCTGGGCGAGTTCCGTCGGGCTGAGCTCCAGCATGGACTCGGCGTCAACCCGCCCATATAAAGTATGGAGGACTGCAAAGGCCTCCCCTTGTCCTCCCAATCTGCAGACTAGGAGGGGAGGTTGGTGCTCAATGACACCAAGTGATCGTCTGCCGACTAGGTCACCAGCGGGCGATCATAAACATCCACCGATCTTCGCCCAAGGTTGAAATTTGGGTGGAAGTGAGGGGCCCGAGCTTCTAGCGGCGACTCTTGGTCGCCAGACTGAGACGACGATACATTTTGCCCTCTTACTCGCAGAGCCCAGTGATTTGACCTTCGCCTTCCCTTTAGCGAGCTTCTTCTTCTCACCAACATCAGGCGGGGGTTGGGATTCCAGGAGGGATGTGGCGATTTCCTTCGTCGGAGGAAGCGGCTTCTCTGGAAGCTCGTTAGCCACTACAAACATCGCGCGACATGTTATTACCGAGTTATAATAAGTGGGAACGAGCAGGCGAGCATACATAATTCTCGCTCAAGTCTTACCCTCGTTGGGATGGATCTCTTTGAGCATGTTGACATTGAGCCGCCAGTGGATAACGTCAAAGCGGTGACCTCGGAAGGACTCGAATAACTGCTCGCGAACGCCTTCCAAGATCGGCGAGATGAAGGCGACGTCGACAGGTTGATGCGACCTTCCATGAACGCCCTCAAAGTCACCGCCGACGATGACCAGTTGCTCGCTCCACCGACGAACCTTGCTCGCCGTCCCCACCAAGGTGCAGACGTGGCTGCTGAAGTAAACGACCCCCTTTGGCGGCTGCGGCGAAGGCGAATATATTTTGGAAGACGGAAAGGTCGAAGACTATCCTCTCTTCTCGCATGTAACAAAGGAATCCCATGATGATCTCCACACCATTAGGATTGATTTGCGCGGGGACAATCCCGAAGTACCACAGGATCTCGCGATATTCTGGAAAAAGGGAAGTCGCAGGCCGGTGTCAAAATGACGGAGCGACAATACCGTGGCCCCCCTCGATATAGGTGTTCAGTCATTCGCTCCGAGTAGGAAGTCTCGCTGAATAGCCGTCCGGAAGAAGCCGCTCCCTGAACGTTTCCAAATTTCACTCTGTCGTGATCAATTTCTTAAAAGCCACGTCGGCGAAATTCGCGGTGTGGGCCTTTCGACGAGCACTCACATCGTCCCAGACCATCTTCAGCGAGTGGGATTGACGAGAAGAGAAAGAAGGCGAGAAGGGAAGGAAGACAGAGACACACGAGCAAAAGAAGAGATTCGCGAGGTGAAGTTATAAAATTGCAGCAGCGTACTTAAGACTCACCTACCCCTTCTATTTATAGGCGGAGGTAAGGGGGGTGTATATCCGTTTCGGCGAGTATTGCCCTAAGTCGTGACCTAAATGATTGGACAGATCCCCGACATTAGCCCTATCTCGCACAACACGACAAGAAATATCGCAACTCCGTCAAAACCTGCAAAATAAGCTCGGCACATCGCAGAATAATAGCGAGCAAAACAACGAATGACAGAAAGACAGAAATTAAGGGCGAGATGCGAACTCGCTTATTACAAATATAATACCGTTTATTACAAATTAGCATCAACGACGAGTTCAAAATAAAGAGGAAGAAAGAGGAAATAATCCTAAGTTCTAGGTGGCCGCTCTGGAGGATGAGGATGTCGCCCGGCCCAGCCCATCTAGTGCGCTCGCCGATAATGCTCCATCGCCACCGCCATCGCATCATCACCCAAACACAGCTGCTCCTCCATCCTCGTTAGTCGCCCCACAGAGCCCATATTTGCCTGGATGTCGGCCAGCTTGTCGAGAACGAGCTGCAGGCGATGGTTATTTATCGCCAGCTAGCGATCGTTCTCCTTCACTATGTGGAAGCGAGTCTCGTAGCTCTCCAGGGTGGTCCGAAGTTTTTCTATATTCGCCACTCGCACCTCCAGAGCTTAGATCCGGCGATGAGGCTCGCAGATAGCAAGCTGATCGAACTTTCTCTCCAGCTCCATATAGGCGCGAGCAGCAGCATGACGATACTCGCTCCCGGATAACCCGATGGCGTCGATGAAGGCCGCCCCAGGAGTCGTCGGGCGATCTGTCAAAACAAATAGAAAGTCGTCAGATCAGAACTGAACGCCTAAGTGATCGAACGAAGCAACACTGACAAAAATTAACACGACGAGTAGACTGAGATCGACGAGGAAAAATGTCGTGACCTGGGGCATCTCATGTAAGACCCCATTTTTTTTTCGATTCCAATTCCCGGGGTCTTATGCCCAGAACCGCCGCTTTGCGGTGACACCTTCGCACCCGGGAAGGTAGTCACTGCAACGCGCCGATCCTGCCGGCCTTTTCGATCACAATCAAGTAGCAAGTAGAACAGTAAAGAGAAATGCAGTCCACAATATAATATCACATATAAATAAAAACTCCACGAGGGGAGCGTCCACAGTATAACATCAGAGTAAAAACAGAGTACTGAAAGGAAATGGACTTAAGCCCGGTACAACAACACCTCACTACATGGTCACTCAACGGAAGCTGAACTAAAACTAAGAGTCACTGTAACTGTCACTGAACCAAGAGCACCCAAGCTTGACTGGTCCATCTCCACCGACCCCATAATCTGCTGGTGCTGCATCTCTGGGTGCTTCCTCCTTTTCGACCTGCAGTCCCCGCCTCGCAATCCACGTCTGCGTCTGCGTCTTCGGCCTCCTGACTGCTGAGCTGGTGGGATCCCACCCATCAAGGGGCATTTGACCCGTGTATGTCCCGGCTGGTGACAATGGTAACATGGTCGCGGGGTCAACTCCGTCAGAAACTACAAAACCCGTGGCCCTTCCATAGGGTACACCTAAAATGTTGTGGTCCGAAAACCGTTAGTCTATAAGACTAAGCCCTATCATCCCCCACCCCTTCCCCCATGCCCTAAGGCACCGAGCGGAGAGGAAGAAAGGGGAGGACATGAAAGTGGAGAGTAGTCAAAAGCAGATGACGGTGGACCTAACTTGCAGTTGTGTATTCGGGGAGCAATTAATCTTAAGTGTTGTAATAGGTCAAACAAGAAGGAAAATAAGTAAGGTAATTTAAACCTTCACTTATGTGAGTACACATAAGCGAAGCGATCTTTTGCAAGGCTCCCATCGTATAAAGTGTCCCATACCACTTATACGTTGGGGTGTCGGTTATCAAACAGCAGCATATATATATATATATTGAAATTAACCTTTGATTTATAAACTTGCCCACACAAGCTTATAGACCAAGGGGTCGTTTTGCAAGTCCTAAAATATAAGCGACCCATTCCACTTATACTTTAGGTGTCAAGGTTGTTATGAATGATTATGGCATGCAGCTATATGGTGGGTATGATGATCAAGCAGTGCAACTCACACACCCAACTTTGTGTACACAAACCTTTAGTTCCCCCTTTCTGGAGATAACTCCCAGGATACTCCCGTAGTGGCAGACGGAAGCGGTGGGTTGGGCCTCGCCCACCTCAAAACCAGTAAAAGCACCACTGGTCTGACCTATCGTACGCCCTCAACGCCTGGTGCACGAGGCGGACTCCTGCGTACTCTTGCCGACTGGACCGCCGGACTTAACCTTGGCTAAGTGCTAGTCACCTTGCCGAGTCAACGATATCGGTGTCAGTGCAATCGAACTCCCCGATATCGAAAACCCACCACCTTAATCTTTCCTATTTTTATGCGCATGCAGCAGTTTAATATATAACAATTTTTAAAGTGTCGAACTCCCGGACTAAACCGTCCGTATAAACCACTTCCGAGACCAAATTCCCCGGACTAAACCGTCCGGCTCATCTCCAGAATTCATCCCTTAGAACACCACGGAACAGCGCCCCCTTGAACACCTCGGGACGACTTAACCATTACCAACCCTAACTAATGAGTGTGTGCAATGTGAATCCCTATTAGGCTAATTACTCTTTCGTTTGTTTAAAGATTTACGTTAGCCCAGGACTGCCCCCGGCATACCCCGTGAAGGGCTCTCAAAGGGCACTAAGAACCAAGACGGCGGCATTACGACCCGAAGTTCCCTTTCGCAAGGCACTTATTGTTATTGGTTGTTTTTCCCTTACCCGTTCCCTCTATAAATTGCATCAATCTAAACCTAGGGTGAATTTGACTCTTCACTCCTATGGGGACGACGATCTTTCGTCGGTCCCACGCACCTTCTACCACAACCACTCACTTCTAGTCACTCCTTAGAACCTTCCATGACAACCTATCTAAATCCATCCCAATCAGCACATTGAGAAACTCCAACATTGCCCTAAGTCGTCTCCAAATGCGATCTTTTACGAAAACGCTAAATGCAGACCAGCCTACACTATATGATGACCTTGATAGGATGTCCTTTGTGTTTTCTTCCATGCGGCCTAAGTTAATTTCTGGGGACCTATCATGACATTATTGAATCGATTTTTCTGATAATAACAATTTTTCCAATTAACCTAATAATTAATTAATTTTTATTAAACCCAAGGTCTTCCAAATTTGTACAAGGATCATACTTTTCAGTCATGTATAAATCATAATAAATTTAAGACAAATATTAGTGTATCTAAAAAATAACATATCCAAGGTTTGGCAATTTTCCCTATGGTCTAAGGGGCCTAAACTTAATTTTGCAATAATCCAATTTCTTCATGTCTAATGAATAAACTACATCAAATACTCTTCCAAATAGTTTAGATTAATTACAGGGTACTAGAAATACTATGAAAACAGTACTATAAAGGTTTCATAATTTTCTTGCTAGAAATTAATTTATAATAAATCATTTACCCAAAAACCCTAATCTAGCATGCTTGTGAATCAAGTACTAAATCCATAACTCCAAAAATCCAGAGAAAAATACCACTGATTCATAATGATTTCAAAACACTAATTACCAACTTTCATAATTTTCCAAAAATTATTTATGCCATAAAATATTTTTGAAACATAGAGCCCTTTAATAATACTTGTGAAGGAACTATTCTATTTAATCAACATAAAATTGAACTAAAAATTCATGGGCATTCCTACTGGCCAACAACATCTAATTCCAGAGTTTTAAGGGGGCCTTATTTGAATTAAAAATCTTTAATAAATAAAACCTCAAAAAGGGCTATAACCACATTCATGAATGAAGTACTAGAAATACCTATCCAAAAATTCTAGAAAAAATTATCCAAGGGTCCTAACTACCCTAGAAACACACTACCCCAATTTCCTGGTTTTTAAAAGAGTTTAAGATACTATTTGGACCTAAAATCCCTTCTACACTAAAACTAGGGTTTAAGTTTTGAGGTAGCTACCTACATCAAAATTATCTAACATTACAACCAGAGAGTTACAAACTCATTAACAACCTCTCCACTAAATCTCAAGTCCATACAAGGGCATTTGCCCCTATGTCCTTCACAAACTCCCAAAGTCCACCTTTAGGGTTTTAACCTGGGCCCTAGGGTAAACTTACCCTAAATCATCCCATCTTCCCTAAGGACAATCTTAGGACCAAAATAAACCAGTGGTCATAATCTCAACCTCTGTTGAGGTGAGATGATCATTCAAGAGTGCAAGGAACCTTCTCACTAAGCTTCCTTCTACTAGGTCAAAACTAGGGTTTAGAGGATTCCTAATCAAAACTCAACCAAATGAGTTGAAATTTGAACCAGACCTAGATACCTATACCAGGGACACCTCACCAAAACTTGGGAGGGTTTGGAGGTCATTTGACCCTTCAACTACATTACCATAGCTTTTCTAGGTTTAGGGCAGAACCCTAAGTTACACTATCCCAAATGGTCTCAAATTTTTACAGGAGTTAGGTATATTTGATATTGAGTCCCTGTCTAAATTTCAAAGCATTTGGACCAAGGATTAGGTGTGGGGAATTTTTCAAAGATTTGCCCTATTTGTAGGACCTACCATAGAAAAATGACCCTACAGGTCAGAATACTTGTCCTAAAATTTTCCATAACATATCAAACTGTAGATAATTAAAAATCCTACAACATTCATGTTGATCAAATTTGTTGGACAAGCTTCTAAAGGGCCTAAATAATTTTTAGAAGAAAACTACCCTAGTTGTAGGACATACCCTTACTAAAAAGGCTCTACAGGGCAGTCCCCTCATCCAATTTTTCACCACTACATATCAAATTGTAGGTATTAAAAATACCTACAACTTTCATGTTATGACCTTTTTCAGTAGGTGTCCATAAGGGGCCTAAATTTAATTTACAGTAAAACTGTTTTATTAAATACAGAAAATCCGAAAAATATGAGTTTATAAGTATTTATTTTGATCCTGCACGAATCTTAAAGCGATCGGACGGCAGCTGTACTTCGTCTTCTCCAAATGGACTGAACCAGAACCCGTGAAAATGACTTTCACGGGCCTTTTTCCGGCCACCATGGGCGGCGCCACCACCGGGAAACAACTCCTACATGTTCCCGATGGTGGGGGCTAACCTTGCCGGTGGCTAGGGCGGCCGGAGGTGGCGGCGCCGCCCTACCCGAGAGCTTCAAAAACTCCATAAAAAATGGAAATTTCTGAAATTTTAAGCTTTTGCTCCGGTTCGTTTGAGCATGAACTCAACTCCTAAACAATCCTAGGATCTAAACATGAGAGAAAAGGTGAGGGAGGACCTGATTTCGGGCTTGGATGCGAGTTGAACGGCGGGATGCCATGGTGGCGGCGGTGGCGGCGTTTCTCTCCTTGGTGGCTCCGGCAAGCCTCTCTCCTCCTTCTCTGGTTCGAAAATGGTCTCCCCTCTCTCCTAAGTGAGTATATAAAGAGGAGAGGGGGAGAGGGGCGGTTTTCTCCAAGAGGCAAAACACCTCTTCATGTGTGGGGGGGGGGGTGGTTAGAGGAGAGAGAGGGTGGAAACACCTCTTGATGGCCGGGAAAAGGGTGGGGGGAGGAGGTGTCAACCTCTAGGTGGTTGTTGGCCCCTCTTTGGCCGAACTCATGCCTCCTCTCTCTTCAAAACACCTCTTCACCTCTCCACCACCTTTTGTCTCTCCTCTATATAACCAAATACTTATTTTTTTCTCTCTCCTAGTCATCCTCACGAAATTTCTTCCCCTAGAAGCCTAAAGCCATCCCATAAAATTAATATTAAAACCTTAAATGCCATATGAGAGGGGGGCTCACCATTCTATCATGAAAATACCCTTAATTCACACTTTCTCTCTCCTATATTTAGCCTATTTCTCTCTTCTTTCTCTCTCCTAATCAACATGTTGGCTAGCCTAGGGTTTAGGCTATAGGCAGCCATAATAACTCCTAATATAACCCTATGAGTCTACATGAGGCGGCTTGAGCTTGAGTTAACCCAATTGAGCTAGGTTTGACTTGATTTGGGTTTAGGGTTGACTTGGTCAATTTGACCTTCCGAGTCAACATCAATAGACCCCTAGGGACCCATTGACCTTCCCTAAGGCCTAGGTATGGTTAGGTAGGGTAGACTTGGCATAAAGAGGGTGAGTTGATCCAGGGCAGGGTTACTTTGGCCTAACTAGGGCTTAAGTTGACTTGGGTCAACTTAGCCACTAGGTTTGCACCCAATGGGTCCTTGGTGACCCATTGATCTCATATTAGGTCTAGGAATGCCTTGGAGTCAGATTGAACCCACTAGGCCTCCAAAATCAGGGTTTTAAGATTTTACTATTTGCAGCCCAAGTGAGTCTCAACTAACTAGTTGGGTCACTTGACCTCCTAGGTTTAACCTAGGACTTGTTATGACCTAGGAATGTTCAAGTCACTCCTAAGGGGGGGTCTAATTGAAAAATGGGATGTTACAAATCCCAATAAACAAAACAAAAATTTCGTCCCCGAAATTAAGGTTAAGTCTATGGGAGCTTTTCTACCGGGTTATCTTAAGCTTGTAACATCCCACAAGGGTTGAATTGCTTAACCAAGGTTAATAAATAAGGGCTAGCCCCAATAAACAAAGGATTAGCCTCTAATCTTAGGTGATACTCCGGTGTAAAACAAGTAGGGAAAAATAATTACAAGCATCTTGAGAAGTTAGAAGATATTACCTGGCTAAACAACTCCGGGTACTTCTCTCGCATCAAGTCCTCGGGTTCCCAAGTATGCTCCTCTTGCCCATGATTCCTCCACAAGACTTTGACTAGCGGGATCTTCTTGCGGCGCAAGACCCGTATCCCCTGGTCGTCAATCCGTATCGGCTCCACCTGTACGGACCGATCTGTAGCTACCGGCCCATCCGTGGTGGTAATCTGTAGCTCCGGGCGTAGTAGAGCCCTCCTGAGTGAAGATACGTGGAGCACGTCGTGTAGGCCGGACAGCTCCTGCGATAGCTCCAGTCTGTAAGCTAATGGACTGATCCGCTCCAGGATCCTGAAAGGCCCCATGTATCTCGGACTGAGCTTCTTCTGCCGACCACGTACTCGTGAAACCCCATGCATCGGCCAGATCTTCAAGAATACCCGGTCCCCAACCTGAAACTCCACCTGACGATGTCAGGCGTCATAGTACTTAGCTTGTCTGCTCTGGGCCTCTAATATCCTGTCTCTGATCAGCCTTACCTGAGCCTGCCTAAGTAAGCCTGCACGGATCTCCACTCCCTGGAAGTGAACCGGCCATCCCGATCCGACACAATCGTCTTGGGCACCCCGTGATAACGAACAGCTACTCACAATTCTTATGAAACACCCACGAGAGTTTTCTTTCGGGTCGGGGTGACCCCAACTACCTCGTTCAGTCTTATCTTCATCCGATGATGCAACATAGCGATTTAGTCTTATCTTCATCCGAATAATGTCGAACTATATTAAATTCAATCTCACTATGTTTGTTACGCCACATTCCCTAAATTAGGTCTAAGGAAACCCAAGTCAATCCTATTTGCCCAATAAACAAAAGACAAGCCCCCAATAAACAAAAGATAAGCCCCTATCTTCCTTGGGCTAAGTATCTTTGATATTACCATGTTATATCCGTCCTAGCTGGGTGTACAATCCCCGGGCTTCAATCTTCGACTTGGGGTTCCACCCTGAAACTCGTCGATATACCCCATACTTAAAACTCTTTAAGACACATTTTTGACAACCTTATCTGGGTCAAAATGTTCCCAATCCCAAATATATATCATCTGAATTTGAATTCATATCCCACCCTTGGTGTTTGTCTTTGTGGTTGTCTCCGAGAAATCTTGTTACATGTACGAGGGTTAAGACCACTTATCTTCTACCATTCTGCTAATGGCTTATTGGTCCCAACTCTCCTTAAAGCAGTCTACTGATTTGAGTAATCCTTGATAGAGACCATAAGGTCACCTGAGTTTATCTATTAGGTTGTCATTCTCACGTTAAACTCTTCCTTTTATTCTGTTTGGGTACATCCTTACCTTAAACAAGTTCATACCCAGGGTCTATTTCGAACTAGGGAATGTTATAAGTCGTCATGGTTGGTCATGTGTCCTAATGGGTTGAGTCTAACTCATTGACCTAGGAATTATAAGATGAGGTCTTTGCAGCTGGAGGTACTCTCTGTTGGGGGAAGGGTTTGCCTCAAGCTACAAAGAAGAATTCCATTTGTTAAAGAAGTGGACAATTTATATGTGATCACCATATGGGCACACCACTGCTTCCGCTGCTTAGTTTGTCCCCAAACTAAACTCGTGCAGGGGTGACCCAGGGTTTGTGGACTGCTACTTTTTCGATCGTGATTACGCTCTGATACCACTTGTAAGACCCCTTTTTTTTCGATTCCAATTCCCGGGGTCTTATGCCCAGAACCGCCGCTTTGCGGTGACACCTTCGCACCCGGGAAGGTAGTCACTACAACGCGCCGATTCTGCCGGCCTTTTCGATCACAATCAAGTAGCAAGTAGAACAGTAAAGAGAAATGCAGTCCACAATATAATATCACATATAAATAAAAACTCCACGAGGGGAGCGTCCATAGTATAACATCAGAGTAAAAACAGAGTACTGAAAGGAAAAGGACTTAAGCCCGGTACAACAACGCCTCACTACATGGTCACTCAACGGAAGCTGAACTAAAACTAAGAGTCACTGTAACTTTCACTGAACCAAGAGCACCCAAGCTTGACTGGTCCATCTCCACCGACCCCATAATCTGCTGGTGCTGCATCTCTGGGTGCTTCCTCCTTTTCGACCTGCAGTCCCCGCCTCGCAATCCACGTCTGCGTCTGCGTCTTCGGCCTCCTGACTGCTGAGCTGGTGGGATCCCACCCATCAAGGGGCATTTGACCCGTGTATGTCCCGGCTGGTGACAATGGTAACATGGTCGCGGGGTCAACTCCGTCAGAAACTGCAAAACCCGTGGCCCTTCCATAGGGTACACCTAAAATGTTGTGGTCCGAAAACCGTTAGTCTATAAGACTAAGCCCTATCATCCCCCACCCCTTCCCCCATGCCCTAAGGCACCGAGCGGAGAGGAAGAAAGGGGAGGACATGAAAGTGGAGAGTAGTCAAAAGCAGATGACGGTGGACCTAACTTGCAGTTGTGTATTCGGGGAGCAATTAATCTTAAGTGTTGTAATAGGTCAAACAAGAAGGAAAATAAGTAAGGTAATTTAAACCTTCACTTATGTGAGTACACATAAGCCAAGCGATCTTTTGCAAGGCTCCCATCGTATAAAGTGTCCCATACCACTTAACGTTGGGGTGTCGGTTATCAAACAGCAGCATATATATATATTGAAATTAACCTTTGATTTATAAACTTGCCCACACAAGCTTATAGACCAAGGGGTCGTTTTGCAAGTCCTAAAGTATAAGCGTCCCATTCCACTTATACTTTAGGTGTCAAGGTTGTTATGAATGATTATGGCATGCAGCTATATGGTGGGTATGATGATCAAGCAGTGCAACTCACACACCCAACTTTGTGTACACAAACCTTTAGTTCCCCCTTTCTGGAGATAACTCCCAGGATACTCCCGTAGTGGCAGACGGAAGCGGTGGGTTGGGCCTCGCCCACCTCAAAACCAGTAAAAGCACCACTAGTCTGACCTATCGTACGCCCTCAACGCCTGGTGCACGAGGCGGACTCCTGCGTACTCTTGCCGACTGGACCGCCGGACTTAACCTTGGCTAAGTGCTAGTCACCTTGCCGAGTCAACGATATCGGTGTCGGTGCAATCGAACTCCCCGATATCGAAAACCCACCACCTTAATCTTTCCTATTTTTATGCACATGCAGCAGTTTAATATATAACAATTTTTAAAGTGTCGAACTCCCGGACTAAACCGTCCGTATAAACCACTTCCGAGACCAAATTCCCCGGACTAAACCGTCCGGCTCATCTCCAGAATTCATCCCTTAGAACACCACGGAACAGCGCCCCCTTGAACACCTCGGGACGACTTAACCATTACCAACCCTAACTAATGAGTGTGTGCAATGTGAATCCCTATTAGGCTAATTACTCTTTCGTTTGTTTTAAGATTTACGTTAGCCCAGGACTGCCCCCGGCATACCCCGTGAAGGGCTCTCAAAGGGCACTAGGAACCAAGACGGCGGCATTACGGCCCGAAGTTCCCTTTCGCAAGGCACTTATTGTTATTGGTTGTTTTTCCCTTACCCATTCCCTCTATAAATTGCATCAATCTAAACCTAGGGTGAATTTGACTCTTCACTCCTATGGGGACGACGATCTTTCGTCGGTCCCACGCACCTTCTACCACAACCACTCACTTCTAGTCACTCCTTAGAACCTTCCATGACAACCTATCTAAATCCATCCCAATCAGCACATTGAAAAACTCCAACATTGCCCTAAGTCGTCTCCAAATGCGATCTTTTACGAAAACGCTAAATGCAGACCAGCCTACACTATATGATGACCTTGATAGGATGTCCTTTGTGTTTTCTTCCATACGGCCTAAGTTAATTTCTGGGGGCCTATCATGACATTATTGAATCGATTTTTCTGATAATAACAATTTTTCCAATTAACCTAATAATTAATTAATTTTTATTAAACCCAAGGTCTTCCAAATTTGTACAAGGATCATACTTTTCAGTCATGTATAAATCATAATAAATTTAAGACAAATATTAGTGTATCTAAAAAATAACATATCCAAGGTTTGGCAATTTTCCCTATGGTCTAAGGGGCCTAAACTTAATTTTGCAATAATCCAATTTCTTCATGTCTAATGAATAAACTACATCAAATACTCTTCCAAATAGTTTAGATTAATTACAGGGTACTAGAAATACTATGAAAACAGTACTATAAAGGTTTCATAATTTTCTTGCTGGAAATTAATTTATAATAAATCATTTACCCAAAAACCCTAATCTAGCATGCTTGTGAATCAAGTACTAAATCCATAACTCCAAAAATCCAGAGAAAATTACCACTGATTCATAATGATTTCAAAACACTAATTACCAACTTTCATAATTTTCCAGAAATTATTTATGCCATAAAATATTTTTGAAACATAGAGCCCTTTAATAATACTTGTGAAGGAACTATTCTATTTAATCAACATAAAATTGAACTAAAAATTCATGGGCATTCCTACTGGCCAACAACATCTAATTCCAGAGTTTCAAGGGGGTCTTATTTGAATTAAAAATCTTTAATAAATAAAACCTCAAAAAGGGCTATAACCACATTCATGAATGAAGTACTAGAAATACCTATCCAAAAATTCTAGAAAAAATTATCCAAGGGTCCTAACTACCCTAGAAACACACTACCCCAATTTCCTGGTTTTTAAAAGAGTTTAAGATACTGTTTGGACCTAAAATCCCTTCTACACTAAAACTAGGGTTTAAGTTTTGAGGTGGCTACCTACATCAAAATTATCTAACATTACAACCAGAGAGTTACAAACTCATTAAAAACCTCTCCACTAAATCTCAAGGCCATACAAGGGCATTTGCCCCTATGTCCTTCACAAACTCCCAAAGTCCACCTTTAGGGTTTTAACCTGGGCCCTAGGGTAAACATATCCTAAATCATCCCATCTTCCCTAAGGACAATCTTAGGACCAAAATAAACCAGTGGTCATAATCTCAACCTCTGTTGAGGTGAGATGATCATACCAGAGTGCAAGGAACCTTCTCACTAAGCTTCCTTCTACTAGGTCAAAACTAGGGTTTAGAGAATTCCTAATCAAAAATCAACCAAATGAGTTGAAATTTGAACCAGACCTAGATACCTATACCAGGGACACCTCACCAAAACTTGGGAGGGTTTGGAGGTCATTTGACCCTTCAACTACATTACCCTAGCTTTTCTAGGTTTAGGGCAGAACCCTAAGTTACACTATACCAAATGGTCTCAAATTTTTACAGGAGTTAGGTATATTTTATATTGAGTCGCTGTCCAAATTTCAAAGCATTTGGACCAAGGATTAGGTGTGGGGAATTTTTCAAAGATTTGCCCTATTTGTAGGACCTACCCTAGAAAAATGACCCTACAGGTCAGAATACTTGTCCTAAAATTTTCCATAACATATCAAACTGTAGATAATTAAAAATCCTACAACATTTATGTTGATCAAATTTGATGGACAAGCTTCTAAAGGGCCTAAATAATTTTTAGAAGAAAACTACCCTAGTTGTAGGACATACCCTTACTAAAAAGGCTCTACAGGGAAGTCCCCTCATCCAATTTTTCACCATTACATATAAAATTGTAGGTATTAAAAATACCTACAACTTTCATGCTATGACCTTTTTCAGTAGGTGTCCATAAGGGGCCTAAATTTAATTTACAGTAAAACAATTTTATTAAATACAGAAAATCCGAAAAATATGAGTTTATAAGTATTTATTTTGATCCTGCACGAATCTTAAAGCGATCGGACGGCAGCTGTACTTCGTCTTCTCCAAATGGACTGAACCAGAACCCGTGAAAATGACTTTCACGGGCCTTTTTCCGGCCACCATGGGCGGCGCCACCACCGGGAAACAACTCCTACATGTTCCCGGTGGTGGGGGCTAACCTTGCCGGCGGCTAGGGCGGCCGGAGGTGGCGGCGCCGCCCTACCCGAGAGCTTCAAAAACTCCATAAAAAATGGAAATTTCTGAAATTTTAAGCTTTTGCTCCTGTTCGTTTGAGCATGAACTCAACTCCTAAACAATCCTAGGATCTAAACATGAGAGAAAAGGTAAGGGAGGACCTGATTTCGGGCTTGGATGCGAGTTGAACGGCGGGATGCCATGGTGGCGGCGGTGGCGGCGTTTCTCTCCTTGGTGGCTCCGGCAAGCCTCTCTCCTCCTTCTCTGGTTCGAAAATGGTCTCCCCTCTCTCCTAAGTGAGTATATAAAGAGGAGAGGGGGAGAGGGGCGGTTTTCTCCAAGAGGCAAAACACCTCTTCATGTGGGGGGGGGGTGGTTAGAGGAGAGAGAGGGTGGAAACACCTTTTGATGGCCGGGAAAAGGGTGGGGGGAGGAGGTGTCAACCTCTAGGTGGCTGTTGGCCCCTCTTTGGCCGAATTCATGCCTCCTCTCTCTTCAAAACACCTCTTCACCTCTCCACCACCTTTTCTCTCTCCTCTATATAACCAAATACTTATTTTTTTTCTCTCTCCTAGTCATCCTTGTTGGGTCCGGCGTTCCTTCACTTGACCCGTGGCGCTCTGCTACTTATATAAAAAATTAAGTAGCGCCCTCTCCAACAGTCCGGGCTTTTGGTGTAGTTGGGTATGCGCTTGATCCTTCAATTGGTATCAGAGGGAGGTTACGGGTTCAAGACCGGGGGGGCGCTATTAAATCCTGATTTTTCCCTTCTACCTGTGTGGGTCCGGTGGGTCAGGCAACCGTGGACATGTGGTAACCCCACCTCTGAGCCGTGTGGGCCATGTGGTAACCCCACCTCTGAGCCGACGGGTTGTGCTGGACGCCGGGGGGGGGGGGGGATTGTTGGGTCCGGCGTTCCTTCACTTGACCCGTGGCGCTCTGCTACTTATATAAAAAATTAAGTAGCGCCCTCTCCAACAGTCCGGGCTTTTGGTGTAGTTGGGTATGCGCTTGATCCTTCAATCCTCACGAAATTTCTTCCCCTAGAAGCCTAAAGCCATCCCATAAAATTAATATTAAAACCTTAAATGCCATATGAGAGGGGGGGCTCACCATTCTATCATGAAAATACCCTTAATTCACACTTTCTCTCTCCTATATTTAGCCTATTTCTCTCTTCTTTCTCTCTCCTAGTCAACATGTTGGCTAGCCTAGGGTTTAGGCTATAGGAAGCCATAATAACTCCTAATAAAACCCTATGAGTCTACATGAGGCGGCTTGAGCTTGAGTTAACCCAATTGAGCTAGGTTTGACTTGATTTGGGTTTAGGGTTGACTTGGTCAATTTGACCTTTCGAGTCAACATCAATAGACCCCTAGGGACCCATTGACCTCCCCTAAGGCCTAGGTATGGTTAGGTAGGGTAGACTTGGCATAAAGAGGGTGAGTTGATCCAGGGCAGGGTTACTTTGGCCTAACTAGGGCTTAAGTTGACTTGGGTCAACTTAGCCACTAGGTTTGCACCCAATGGGTCCTTGGTGACCCATTGATCTCATATTAGGTCTAGGAATGCCTTGGAGTCAGATTGAACCCACTAGGCCTCCAAAATCAGGGTTTTAAGATTTTACTATTTGCAGCCCAAGTGAGTCTCAACTAACTAGTTGGGTCACTTGACCTCCTAGGTTCAACCTAGGACTTGTTATGACCTAGGAATGTTCAAGTCACTCCTAAGGGGGGGTCTAATTGAAAAATGGGATGTTACATCTCACCGACCAGAAGATGGACCACCTGCATGATCGACTGATCTACCCTGCCCACGACCTCCATGATCGGGGTCCCCGACTCGCGACGAGAAGTAGCTCGGCCGCGGTTTATCCTGTTTTTAGGCCAAAGTAATCGACATAGGCGGCGGGGGCTGCGAAGGGCTCGCCGGCTGATGCAAGGTCTTCAACGGAGGAGGCGGGGGAGGCCGCGGCAGGTCAGCTTGTTGCTGAGCGGTCAGAGGCGGAGGTGGCAGTAAAGAAGTACTCGCCGCCTGGAGAGAGGCTACATTCCGAGGCGGTGGCGGCAATAGGGAACTCACCGCTGGTAGTGTAGAATCTTGCACGGGAGCGGGAGCGACCTTGCTCGTCGGAAGGTCCTTGGTTCCTAGAGGGTCCTTTTTCGCCGGAAGGTCCTTCGCTGGTGATTCCTTGCTCGCCGTGGGGTTTTCCTTTGCCGAAGGAGTCGAATCTTTCGACGATTTCTTGGCGCCGAGATTAATCCGAACAATGTGTGCGGGCCAAAGCGGTTTATCGGCTGCGAGGGCGAGCAACAACGCGGACTTCAGGGGAGCGACATCCAGAGCCGCATCTGCGACATCCGGTGGAGAGTCTGCGAACAAAGAAAATGTATCAGCGAGAAGCGAATGACGACCAACTGCTTTAGAAGAATGGTTTGACAAAGCAGCGACCTGGCAGGGAGACGACTTCAATTCGGTTTTGCGCCGATGCGTTGGCGACTTCAGGAGTTTTTAGCGGGCTGAGGAGGCTTGAGCCCGAGGCGGCCAGGTTGGGGACGTCATCTAGCCCAAGGTCGCTGAGAAGCTTCAAGGTGCTAGCGGAGTGCACGAGATTGCTGGTCGAAGCCGCGACTTGCTCAGGTGGTCGAAGCGGATCAACCACATTGGAGGCGGGTATCTTTTTGGGCTTATTAGTCTTCTTCTTTTTTTGGGGGGGGGGATAAGTCGACGACGACGTCTTCCTCCCGCGGCCTTTTAGATTTGGCAATGCCGAGAAGGCCGGACAGAGAGGTGAGGCTGTCTTGAAGGAGTTTCTCGTTAGCGTTCGACATAATGAGCGAGTCCTGGATATCCGCCTCAGAAACCAGGCCCCCCTATTTATAGAGTTCGTCAGGAAGTCGCCGGATGCGAGCAACTCTGATACTCGGCATAGCAGCTCGCCGAATAAGGGTTGGATGTTTCTTTCCAAGCTCCTACGTCGCTCAAAAAGAGCGGGGATTGTGCACAACCCGTATTTGTCAAAGATGGGTCCCACCGCATCCAGGTCAGCAGAAGTCGAGGTCAACGAGTCAAGATGGAAGTCAAAGTCAGCGTCCAAGACCACAGAAGGCTTGGGCGAGTATGGCGAGCTCCCCTCGCATACTCGCCAGGTAGGCGACTAGGCGAGATACTCGCCCAGCCCGCACGAGTTCTCTTGGAAGTCGCCTGGTCGCCAGGGGGTGGGGTATAAATATGACCCCCCATCTCTCCTTGGTTTTCCCTATAAATAGGACCCCAGGGGTACGAGGAGAGGCACTTGAAATGCTCTACAGGATACTCGCGAGCTTTTCCTTTCGGATACAAGCTGAACCTTGGGATTTCTTTTCCTTAGAGACCAGGTTGCGACCTTGCGATTGGTTTGCCAGCTAGTATTCCTCGTACCCTGCTCGTTCATTTTGGTTGTGGAGGGGTTGCTTCCTCAAAGCATCCGGGTACGTGGTGGGACCTCCCTGTCGCAGCATCCGAGGTCCTGTTTGTTGCCGACGTTCTTCATCCTTGTCATCTTAGCCGTCAGGCCTTACCTCTGAGCCGGTAACCTTAGGCGGCCTTGATCCAAATTCTGAGGTCGGAAAATTTTCTTGGCTTCAACAATGGTCTTTGAGCATAACAAGAAACCTTTGATGGTCTTCCTCGGCGGCTTTACTCTAGCAAAGCATCTTCTCCGGCTTCTCCCCATCAGCTTTGTCACCCACGTAAAGATCAAACACATCATCGGAGTCACGACGGCCTCTTCCACCCCTAAACCTATCCCCTCTCCCTCTCCCTCTTCCGACCATTCCCTTAATCATGGTGATGTAGGATTTTTAAGCTCGATAAGTGCGAAATAAGATTAGCATGAGAACAATAATTATGCCCGGGATGCCGAGAGGAGCAATGTTTGAGATTCCTCCTTCAGATTATCCACCGATATCCGCCCTGCCCTCCCTTGGCAACAACACTACCGTGTCTCCGCAGATTTCTATTTTCAAAACCGGTGAAAATGGACCTCGCTAGGACTATTTTGGGGAGCAGTAATTTTAGAAGAAATGAAAACAACTCGCTTTCAACTTACAAACAAAACGACAAAAAATGTAGCCAAATGAACGCCAAATTTTGATTTTCAAATTCTCAAAAACGAAAATAGAAGGTCAAAGTAACGCTAACGAACACAATCTTAGGGTTCGTTCATTTCAACGACATTGATATTAAAGTATTGGCTTTAAGAAAATGATAGTCATTTCCGCTGTTCGTATCAACAATTGTAGAGTGGAATTGACTTTCTGGTGGAAAGTCGTAGATATTCACACAAAACTAAAAACTCATTGGTTCAATGTCCATCTCCAGGTGCGGATATTGAGATTGCAGATATCGACTTTTCAAATGAAGAGTAATTTTTTCTGCATAAATGCGATTTTTTTGGACCAGACATGATTTTTTCTTCCGAACGCAACTTTTTTGCACGGACGCGATTTTGTGGTCACGATGCTATTTTTTCGCCAGGACGCGATTTTTTCGCCCGAACGCGTTTTTTCGCCCGGACGCATTTTTTACGCCTGGAAGTGATTTTTTTGCCCGGGTGCGATTTTTTCGCCCGGACGCGATTTTTTCGTCCGGGCGCGATTTTTTTGCACGGAAGAGATTTTTTTCGCCCCGAGGTGTTTTTTTCGCCCGTGGGCGTTTTTTTTCGTCCGGAAGCGATTTTTCGCCCGGACGCGATTTTTTCGCACGAACGCGATTTTTTCGCCTGTGGACGTTTTTTCCCCCGGAAGTGATTTTTCTGCCAGGGCACGATTTTTTCGCCCGGAAGTGATTTTTCCGCCCGGGGCGCGATTTTTCCGTCCGAGTGTGATTTTTCGGCCGGACGCGACTTTTTCGGCCGGTCGCGACTTTTCCCCCGGACGCGATTTTTTTGCCCGGACTCATTTTTTTGCCCCGACGCGACTATTTTGCGTCGGGGCGAAAAAATTTAGTCCAGGCAAAAAAAATCGCGTCCAGGCAAAAAAGTCGCGCCCGGGCGAAAAATTGCTTCCGGACAAAAAAATCACATCCGGTCGAAAAAATCGCGTCCGGGCGAAAAATCACGTCGGGTACATTGAAATTGCTTGATATGAATCTTTCATTGAAAAAAGGGAAGAAGAAAACCCCGTTCGAAAATCGCGTCGAGTGAAAAAATCGCGTATAGTGAAAAAAATCGCGTCCGAGCAAAAAAGTCGCGTCTGGGCGAAAAAATCGCGTCCGGGATTAAATGTCGCGTCCGCGCGAAAAAGTATTGTCGGAGGGAAAAATTTGAGTTCGGGCGGAAAAATTCCATCCGTGCAAAAAAATTGCGTCGCGGCGAAAAAATCGAATTCGGACGAAAAATTTCGTGTTCGGGACGAAAAATTTAAGCGCGGGTAAAAACATCACGTCCTGACGAAAAAATCGTGTCCGGGCGATAAAATTGATGCCGGAGAAAAAATCCGCGTTTGTTATTTTTAATTGGGAGCATTGACCAATACCAATTCTTATGGTTGAAAATCTTTCTACAAACAAACAATAAAAAGTGATTAATGTCAATTCCTATGATAGAAAGTCATCGTGCGGCCGAACAAAAGAATTGGATTTAAACTCAATGTCATTTCCCATATGTATTAATATTGGATTAAAAGCCAATACTTCAATATCAATATCGTTGAAACAAACGAATCCTTAGAGATTTTGGAGGAATGATGGAGGTAATCAAGCAAATGGGCGTTGGAGATGTCTGATGACTAAAATTTGAAAATGGATTTTTGGAGTTAAATACTTAAATCTATGTAAATGAAAAGCTGATTGGATGACTATTATAATCGTGATGTATTCAATAGCTTGCTAAATCTATAATTCCAATATTTATTTTTAATGGTATATCTTTATTTTTACCATAATATATAAAAAAATAATGTAATCTCGGAGACTCGGAATATTATAAGTTTAAAATTTCAAAAGTCGTTGAATTTGTTTGCGGAAATTATTTGTCCTCTGATATACCTTAATAAATCAGCTTTCTCGCTACATTTTTGAAGACTTGAATAGCTTGCTAAATCTATAAATCCTGATCGGACGGCTATATGAGTTTTTTTTTTTGCAGGTGCTTGGGAGAGGGCGATTTCAGCAACTGGTGCTAGGGTTTTACTGGAGTCGACGCCGGTGTGTCAGACGGCGATGCCAGTGGAGTCGGATCCGTCATGGATGGTGGTGCGTCGCTCGGGGTGAGGGGCGGTCTCTCTTATGCAGCTGTTGCGGGTAAGGTAGATACTTCCCCTTTGTTAGGTATTCTGCTAAAACCCTTTGTTTCTGCAACTTATGGCCGGGTGTGTACAGGATTTACTCGGGAAGATATCTGTAAGGCCGCCGCGCCTCTGTGCTTTACTCATAGTTGCCAAATGTTCCTACGGGAGGCCTCCCCTGTCCTCGCTCAAGGGTTTTTTCTCATCTCTTTTTAAGCTGGCCGGTGATTTTCAGATTGCCCACCTGAATGCTAGACATATTCTGCTTAGCTTTGATAAAGAACAAGATTTCCCGAAGGTCTGGTTAAAAGAATACATCACTTTAGAAAGCTTCCTTTTCAGATTCTTAAAATGGTCGTCTGAATACAATCTTTGTCGAGGTGACCTTGTTTCTAACACAAATGGCAGTATGCAAAATGCTTGTGAAATTGATTTATAGGGAAGATGTTAGGGTTTAAGAGTTTGATCCATGGGTCTCAGCTTCTTCGTCTAAATCAACGACATATTTTGGTGACAACACAAAAGCTTTGTACTGTTCGTGACAACTGTTTCAGCAAGAAAAAGACAAGCCAATCCAAGGGACGAGGTTCATCATTGACCAGATCAGGGGACAAAATTTATCATCAGCCATCAGGAAGCGTGTGCCACAGGACCCTTTCAACGATCCAGATTAGCTATCTATTAGAATCATTTCAAAATTAGTGAGCCATTGATAACAACGGGTATATTGTAATTAGTGCTACAAATAGATTAAGAATGCTGTAAGGCCCCGTTCGTTTCGCAAGTTTTGTTTGACAAGAATTGATTTTGTTTGAAAACTAAAATTGGAAGGTTTTAGTTTTCTGTCAAAACCAATTCTGCTGTTCGTTTGCAAGAAGGTTTTCAGGCCCAGAAATTGATAAATGTCAAATTTTCTGTTCGTCTATTGGAAGGTTTTCGGGCACAGGAATTGATTTTTAAATTAACAAACCAATCTATTACTGGATGCCTAAAGTTGCCATGCTTGATGCTTTAAAAATCCTAACTACATAATAACGCGCACTTGAAAAAATAGAGTGAAAAAGTCAGACGCCTTCAGTGTGTGGAGAACAAACACTTGAAGCATAGGTCGGTGGTGGTTGCCGGATTTTCGTGCTTCCGTCGCTGTCGTGGAAGCGTGGGAGAGGCCAATACCGAAGCCTGTTCGCTCGATCGAGAGGGAGAAGAAATCGGCGGGATGAAAACCAAGCTATCAAGGTCGGTGGTGGTCGCCGGATTTTCATGCTTCCGTCGCTGGCGTCATGGAATCGTTGGAGAGGAGGAAACTGAAGCCTGTCGCTCGATCGGGAGGGAGAAGAAAGCGGCGGATGAAAACCGAGCTGTCAGGGTAAGTTTTGGGGCTAGTTATTTTTTATCCCCCTTAAAACCGATCGGTTTTCATACAAAACCAAAAATTGGGTTCAAAGTGGCTAAACGAACTTTATTTTTGGTTTTCATGTAAGTAAAACCAAAACCGACGTATCAAAACCTGCGAAACAAACAGGGCCTAATATGTTTTTGATGGAATTGATGGAAATAGTTATGAATTCATCTCTTTTCCTTGCCCCACCGTCTCTTCTCCCTCCGGCCACCGTCTAGGCCTTTTATCTATCTCCTTCTTCCTCATCTCCGGCCAACTTCTTGGCATTCTTCGGTCACACTACTCCAGCAGGATCACGGGATCGTTACATTTGGTGCTCTCGTTCACCGAACTCAAAGCGGCGCTGCAAGCCGAACAGACTAATCGAACAACCCAAATGGAAGAAATGCATTAGAGAATCATCGCAGAATTGACGCAACACACTAATCGGATTCAACAACAATTCACCACCGAGTTACAAACTAAGGAAAATAGCTTATCAAGACAAATTTTGGAGGCAAAAGAATCATCGGCGGATCAGATAGCAGATCAGATGACAACGCTTAGACGGGATATGATCTTACAGTTCGAGAGCCTACATAGGACGATAGGCATGTGAAACAGCCAGATCACTATGTGCTACCCATTATTGAAGAGACACATAGTAATCAACGAATTCCAGAACCATTTCCAGGATCTTCTTCAAACGACATTCTGGGGCCGGCTCCACCAGCACCATAAACCCATGTAGTTTCTAACCAAACTAGTAAATTGGAAATTAGTTGTCCCAGGTTTTCTGATGGAGATCCGACCGATTAGCTCTATGAGCTTCGACGTTATTTTGAATATAATGAAATAAGAGTTCAGGATTATATTTTAATTGCTTCTTTTCATTTAGATAAATCCACTTCAAAATGGTATCAAGTCACCCTTAAGGATCATTCGACACTCACATTTCCTTTATTTGTAGATGCACTACAGAAACATGTTGGACCTTTATATATAAGACCAGCTGGATTATTAACAAAATTACAAAAAATTACAACAGTAACCCAATATAAAACTGAGTTTGAAGAGTTAGGTTATGTTTGTTTGGGCGTTTCGCTGCTCCGTTTTGGACAAACGCCGCCGGAAGGAGGGTAAACAAATGAACCTCCGGCGGCGTTTGCTCCGTTTCCACCCTCCCGCCTTGAGGAACGCCCCAAAAAGCTCCGTTTGGAGCAGCCACCTCCCTCCTCTAGTTCAAACACTCCGTTTTCACCCGCCGGATCGACCCGCCACTGCCGAACCAAATGGAGCCTTAATCACTAAGGTGTCTGGGCTCCAACCACAATTCATTACATATATGTTTGTTTCCGGCCTTAAAGAAGACATTAGGGGACCCGTTCTTTTGGCCAGAATGTATGAGGACCAGCTAAATAAAAACCAATGGAATATATTTCCAAATTTTCGACCCAACCAACAAAGAGTCTGGAGAATAACAAGGTCGCAATAAATAATTATAGAACTAAATTACCCCCCATCAAAAGACTATCTCCCACAAAGTTACAAGCCAAACAAGTAAAGGAATTATACTACAACTGCAACGAGAAATATCGAGTGGGGCATAAATGTAAGGGAAATGGGGCCTTATTATATTTAGTGGGCACAAAAGAAGAAGAAGAAATCGAAGAAAATTTAGAATTTATCCAAACTGAAGAAGAAGCACCTTGAACAATGATTTGCCTTCAATCTTTGATAGGAGCACTCCCAAATCATGGATTGAGGATGACCGGTTATATATGTAATAAACCCCTAGAGTTATTGATAGACGAGGGAAGCACACACAATTTTATTTCAACTAGGATGACCGAATACCTTAAATTGCCAATTCTATCGGTTAATAAATTTCCATTTTTCATGGGGAATGGGTCAACTTGAACGTATAAAGGCAAGCGCAAAGACACTTCGCTGCTCATCCAGACCCACCATTACATTGTCTACTTGTATGTATTGGATATTGAAGGCGCCGATCTCATTTTAGGACAAAGTTGGTTAAGGACCTTAGGTCCAGTAACAATGGATTATACCCCGCTCACATTATCCTACTCAGAGAATTGAGGACAACACTTGTAGGTCATCAAATAGATTCCCAGGTGGGCCAAGTCTCATCATCGCAGCATATGCGAATGGTGGCACTAAAACCATCCGCACTGTGTTTACTAATCGCAAAGGGTAACCCGAGAAAAGAAGTGAATCCATAGACTTTAGGAGATTGGGGAGGGAAATTACCACTAATTTCCAAGATTTACTTTCAGATTATGCCCAATTATTCGAGGAACCTAGTTGTCTACCACCCCAACGAGAAATAGACCATAAGATAAATCTCCAAAGTGAGGCGGCAACACCCAATTTATGACTTTTCCATTACCCATACCACCAAAAGACTGAAATTTAAAAAATGGCGATGAAAATGCTTAAAAACGGACAAAGTCGACCTAAAACCTCAGTTTTCAGTTCTCCCGTTCTTTTAGTAAAAAAAGATGGGACGTGGAGGTTTTGTGTGGACTATAAGGCCCTTAATAAGATTGCAATAAGAGATAAATTCCCTATACCCACCATCGATTAGTTACTTGATGAGTTATACCTAGCTCGTTTTTTTTCAAAATTAGATTTAAGGCCTGGTTACCGCCAAATTAAAATGGCTGAGTCAGATATTCATAAAGCATCGTTTAGGACCCATCAAGGGAATTACGAGTTTCTCGTAATGCCATTTGGCTTGACAAACACTCCATCGACGTTCTAAGCTTTAATAAATACAATATTCCAACTGTTCTTACAAAAATTCGTTGTCATATTTTTTGATGATATCTTAATATACAGTGCTTCAAAGGAGGAACATTTAGAGCACCTTAAAATAACTTTAAAATTTTTAAAAGAAAATACTTTATTCATCAAGCTATCTATATGCTGTTTCTTGTCCTCAGAGGTGGAATTTCTGGGCCATACGATCCCCGACGGGATAGTATGCCCCAACAAGAACAACATTGAGGTGATTGGGCAGTTTCCCTTACCAATGAGCCAAAAACATATTAGGGCTTTCCTAGGATTAATGATAGTTTTACTTTCAAGACTACCTAAACACCTAGAGGGGGGGGTGAATATGTTCTAATTCTTGTTTTAACTTAAGGCAGAATATAACTACAATTCTTTGTATAAATCAGATATTTCTTATAGCTAACATAGCACAACAATCACAAACATACACACATCACAGATTGCACACAGATTTATAGTGGTTCCCCAAGGTCTGGGTACATCCACTTTCTCCCTTCACCTATCTAGCAGTATGCTAGAGTCGGCCTAACTTCTTCCTTTAACTCAGATCCTCAGATCCTACAGCTCAAAATCTAGAAGGATTCCTACAACTCAGGCTAACAAGTCCTACCTCAGCCTTGTCCCAAGGCCTACAACTCAGATAAAACCTTCTCCTACAACTCAGGCATAAACAACCCTACCTCAGCCTTGACACAAGGCCTACAACTCAGAGAATACCTTCTCCTACACTCATCCTTTATAAATTAGACTTATAACTCAGAACTATGAATAGATTCTACAGAATTTGATAAGGAATTTTTGTAATCTCTTACCCCTGTTGAGGAGAAGGGATAAAGACTTTCTTGATCAGCTTCTTGAAGAGGCTGATGACTGAAATCAACTTGATCTTAGCTTTCTTCAAAGCTTCTTGAATATGAACTTAGTTGGGTTGATTTCCTTTTAATATCACTGACTAACAGCTTCCTTCTTAGACTCCAGAATTAGATCTGAATCGTCTTGACAGATTAGTTCAGCATTTGCTCCTTGAGAGACCTGTGATTGTCTCCTGCTTGCCTTCAAATAGCTGGATCTCTCTCTATCCAAACCTTCTTGAAGATACTTCTGAATTCTGATTGAATTCAACTTAGACAGAATCTGAATAGAGAACTTCTTCAGATCGTCTTCTTAGATCTTCTCTCGAAGATCTTCTTCTTTGTTACTTGTACTTTCTTGATCAGAGATAAATCTCTAATTGTGTTAGTGGTGGCAATACTTCTTCTATATGTATTAACTATCTTCCTTCTTCTGAATCCATCTATATATAGACTTCATCCATGGCAACCGGCTGATCAGGTTTATAACTAACTTCTGATAAGTCTGACAGCTTCAGTAAACCTGTCATAACCCACAGCTTTCAAGTCTTCAAACAGTTCTTGAACCTTTGACTCTGTCAGCAAAGCGTCGAGTCTGTCTGCCATAAAGTGTTGAGACCATCTGTCAATGTGTGTCGACATAAGTGACTTAAGTGTCGACACAGCCTTTGGTGATGTCGACACAGCTTCTTGATACTGCAACTTGAGAATGTGTCGACACTGATTATTTGTGTCGACACAAACACTTCACCATTCATCAGTAATCAACTTGGTCTAGACTCAGCTGTGTGTCGACACAAGTCCTGTGTGTCGACACAGTTGATGTAGACTCTGAACATAGCGTGTGTCAACACTGCCTCCAGGTGTCGACACAGTTGTTGTCGACTCTGCCTCTGTGTCGACACTGCCTCCTGGTGTCGACACAGTCGATGTCGACTATAATCTTCTGTGTGTCGACACTGCCTCCCGGTGTCGACACAAATTCTCTGAAGTATCGACACAGCTATTTCCAAGTGTCGACACAATCTTACTGAAGTGTCGACACAGCTTCCTCAGGTGTCGACTCATGGACTTAGAATATTTTTCCTGCATTCTAGCATATTCTTAACCTGCACATATAAACTCAAAATAACATCAAATACACCTTGATGTATATCATTGAGCTAAGTGAGGCTTTTCCAAATCAGGTACACATTTTCCAATGTACCCAACAATCTCCCCCTATTTGGAGAAGTCATAACCCTTTAGCCAATGATATACACCACTTAGAAAATAAACATGATGATGTATATAGGCATTATATGACAGAGTACTATATAAACAAAACACATAACTTTGTTACATCACAGAATAAAGATGTAAAAGTAAAAGATCACAGAACAATGTTTTGTATATCAACTTAAAGATGTTTGTTACCAAAGGTTTACATTGATGTCACTAACAAACAAATACTATACATAGTTCTTGAACAAAACAAAAAATTAGTAAAGCTAAGACTAAGGCTGGGCTGACTCCTTGATGACTATCCCTTTGCCTGATTGAATCTGAGCCTGCACAATAGGTTCTTTATCTTCCATAAGCTTTTTGCCTTTCAAATAAGTCTTTTTCTGTGCCTCAACCTTGATTCTTTGCCTTTCAAAATAATGAAAAGGCTTGGGATAATACTTGCTAGGCTCCTGAGCATCAGGAAAGAGCTTCCCCATCTTAACCTTTCTCCTGTATTGTACTATGACCTCCTGCCTGGCTTTATGCTTTTGCCATTCTTGCTCATTGTACCATTTTCCTCTTTCATGTACTTGGTCTTTGACAGCTTTCCATGCAGTTAAAATGATATTCCTTGATGTAGGGCTCCACTGCTCAAAGTCTGGCTTTAATTCTGCTTGCTCTCTAAATCTTTTCTTTGATAATAGAGCATCTTGCTGAGCTTGCAGACCAGATTCTGGCATATCAACCTTTTCAATAATAACATTTGTAACTGGTGGAGGAGGGCTGTACATAGACTCAACTTGTTGATGTATCATGTCAATATCTGCAGGAGGGTAAATGACTTGGGCAACCTCAGGTTGATCACCTTGAAGTAGAATTGGTTGCACCCCTGACTCAGCCATATTATCATCATCACACAAGGGAGGATATCCAAGAGTGGCTCTAATGCTGTTAGTTACCCATTTGGCATGATCAGACCCAGCATAGACCAACACCCTCTCCCCCTTTATGACTTCTCTGGTCATATGATCTCTTAAGTCCTCCTTCTGAAATCTGATTTGTCCATCCAGATAGTTGATTCCATCTTTAAAGAAGAACTTTAACTTTTGAAGCTTTTCACTAATCAACTTCTCTGATGAAGTGATAACAGTTTTAACTGATTCTAGGGCAGCCTGGAGCTTTTGATCATATTCTTCTTTTTTCCTTAGCCCTTGCAGCATTCAGTGCAACAACATTGTTTGTGAACTCAGTAACTATCACATTATGTGATTCAGTCAGATTTTCATTCATTCTTATTTGATTCTCAAAGACATAGCCTTGTTTTACAGCCATCTCATCCACTGGCTTCTTAATGTCAGCTTGTTGCTTTGCAAGGAATACCACAGCATTGCCTCCCTTGTGGAAGCAATCTGTTATCTCTCTTTTATTCTGATTAACTTCAAATCTTATAGATTTTATATCATGTGCCAAATCAAATTGAAGAGCCTTTTGACTTTCATCCACATACTTTTCAAGAAGTAATCTCTGCTCATCCACTTTGACTTGTAAATATATCATAAATTTAGTGTAATTAAAATCAGTAGTAGCTTGGCGAGTTGTTGTCTGGAGAGCTTTCTTATAGCTGTGACTTCTTCTTTTGAAGACCATTAGTATTCTTTTCTTAGCCTCCCTGACCTCTGCATTTTCAGATTCTGAAGTACTTTCAATATGAACTCTTTCTAGAGGAGTGGTAGGAATTTCTTTCTCAGCACCATGTTGCTCCCCCTCAACATGTACTTGCTCCCCCTCAACAGCACCTTGCTCCCCCTCAACTCCAAGGGTTTCATCCTTATCAGCTGCCTCTCCAATGTCAGGAAACAACTCTTCTAGAGTGTATTCCTTTTGTGCTTGAGTAGGAGATGATACATTGTTTCCTCTAGCAGAATCATCAATTTCAGCAGTGTGCAAATCTTCTGATAAGTTTATTCTTGCTTCCTCTTGTACTTGTGCAGTAATTTGCTCCCCCTGCACCTGTGCTGATATAGTCTCTTCCTGGACTATAGTAGACCTAGTCTGGTCCTCAGTTTGCTCTCTAACTTGTTCTGCTTGATTTGGTGGATAACCCTAATCATGCACATGAAGGTCATGTCCTGGTGATTTCTCAGTTGTCTCCTGTCTGTCCATATCAGGCAAATCTTTTGATAGAACTCTATCCCACCTGAAGAACAACCTCATGTCCATTCTCCTCATATGGTTGATCTTGGATCCAGGAATCTGTTGCATTACCTCTGGAATGATTCCAGCCAGGTAGAGACTCAAAATTCTAGCCAAGTTTGATTTCTTGATTCCTTCTGTAATCTTATCAAACAGTACAGCAAACCAATTTGTTTTAATCGTAAAGATCACCCTAGTCATCAGACTGAACATATAGGCTGAGATCCTATCATGTCCACCTGGTTTACATAAGATTACTTTTTCTATGATTTCAGATAAGAATTTCTCCTGAGGATTCATGCCCTTCCTGTTGATGGCCGATCCTATCTTTATGGTTGGATCCAATCCACACCATTGAAGCGTTTCCCTTGATTTTGAGGCTGGAACCTCTTCCTCATCTTGGACCCTGGGAAGATGTAGAATTTTGCTCAATCTTTTCTGAGTCAGCTTGACTCGTTCTCCATGGACGGTTGATTTGATCTTTAATTTGGTTGAATCCACGGATGCACCGGTATAGAACTCAAGGACTTCTTTCTTCCATATTTTCGTAGGCTCAGAGACAAGATAGTCTAATCCGTTGTCATTGAGAAGAGAAATAACTTGCTTGATCTCCGTATCTACATAATTGAATGCATGTTGAACCAACTCATATCCCTCGTTGATTGCATCTTCAATCTTGGGCGCCATTGGAACGAAGAAAAAGCTTGGAAAGAGAGAAGAGAGATTGTCGACACAAGGTTTTTGTCTCGAAACCCTGGTGAGCGTGTCGACAGAATATGTGTTTGAACTATTTATACTCTTCTAAGCAAAAAAGGTCAAAAGGCGGACAAAAACTGTCAAATTGTGTCGATACAGTTGGAATGTGTCGACACATACTCCTAAAGTCTCGACATCAATATGGACTACTTTGTGTCGACACCAATTGATGATGTGTCGACACTTGACTTAAGTTGACAAAGAACAGAAATTCTATGTCGACACCGATTCTTTGTGTCGACACAAATTCTGAGTGAGTCGACACCACTCCTCTGGTTGTGTCGACATAACTTTCCTGAATGTGTCGACACAATATCCCTGATGTGTCGACACCTCTACTCTGAATGTGTCGACGCCATTACTTAGCCAATTTTTGGTAAACTAACCTATGGTCAGCATTCCTAATTCAATTTTAAATCTATTGAATTTAGTTTCATCCAGAGGCTTAGTAAATACATCTGCAATTTGAAAATCAGTTTTAACAAATTCTAATGAGATGTCTCCTTTTTCTACATGTTCTCTAAGAAAATAGTATTTTATCTCTATGTGCTTAGTCCTACTATGTGAAACAGGATTGTTTGCAATAGAAATATCACTTTTAGAATCACACAATAAAAGTGTTCTACTCACTTGAATACCATAATCCCTTAGCTGATGCTGAATCCACAATAGTTGTGCACAACAACTTCCAACTGCAACATATTCAGACTCAGCTGTGGATATTGCCACACTAGTCTGCTTCTTACTGCTCCAGGATATCAATCTTTCTCCCAAGAATTTACATGTACCTGTAGTACTATTTTTATCTTCTCTACAGCCTGCAAAATCTGCATCTGAATAACCTGTTAGTAGAAAATCTCCCTTCCTAAGGTACCAAAGGCCTAGATTAGGTGTGCCCTTTAGATATCTCAAAATCCTCTTGACTTCAGTATAATGTGATTCTTTAGGGCATTCTTGGTACCTAGCACAGACACATGTTGCATACATAATGTCTGGTCTACTAGCAGTTAGATATAATAGAGAGCCAATTATTCCTCTATACAAAGACTCATCTACAGGTTTACCTGCATCATCTTTGCATATAGGCATACTTGTTCCCATAGGAGTTCTCATGGTGGAGGATGATTCCATACCATACTTCTTAATTAACTCCTTGGTGAACTTAGACTGAGATATGGATAAGCCATCATCAGTCTGTCTTACTTGGAGTCCCAAGAAGAACTTAAGTTCCCCCATACTGCTCATTTCAAACTTCCCTTGCATAAGTTTGACAAACTTCTTGCAAAGGTTGTTCTCTGTAGACCCAAAGATTATGTCATCTACATATATCTGAAGTAAGATTATCTTCCCTTAAGAATAGAGTTTTGTCTATTTTACCTCTTGAGAATTTGTTCTCAATAAGAAAAGTAGACATGGTTTCATACCAAGCCCTTGGGGCTTGCTTTAACCCATACAATGCTTTCCTAAGTCTATAGACATAACCAGGTTTAAGAGAATCTATAAAACCTGATGGCTGCTCTACATAGACTTATTCTTTTAGATCACCATTCAGAAATGCTGATTTCACATCCATTTGATATACTTTGAAGCCTTGATATGCTGCATAGGCAAGGAACATTCTGATTGATTCCAGTCTTGCTACTAGGGCAAATGTTTGATCAAAGTTTATTTTCTTTTCCTGCCTGTACCCTTTTGCAACCAATCTTGCTTTATTCTTCACAATAACTCCATTCTCATCCAGCTTGTTCCTAAAAATCCACTTTGTACCAATGATGTTGTGGTCTTTTGGTTTAGGAACCAACTCCCAGACCTTGCATCTTCTAAACTGATTAAGCTCCTCTTGCATAGCATTAATCCTGTGTTGGTCTTGGATAGCTTCTTCAAATTTCTTTGACTCCAGTTGAGATAGAAAGCTTGAGTGAAAGAGTGTATTCAGATTTCTACTTCTGGTTTGCACTCTATGTCTTGGATCACCAATTATCTGATTTACAAGATGATCCTTTAGATGTCTTACAGCTGGAGGTAAAATTCCTTTTGGCTGAACACCTCCAGTTTCTTCATTATGCTGCACAACTTGGTTGTCATCAGCTTCTAGAGAGTCTTGTACACCCCCTGGACAGTAGCCATCATTTTCCAATCCTTCATCTGCAATTGTGCCTTCTGCAATGGAAAGCTTGTCCATTCTATTGCTTATACCTGTTGGACTGCATGAACTACAAGGCAACTCACTGTTGATTAATCTTGTTTCATTAAATACAACATATACAGATTCTTCTACAACCTGAGTAATCAAGTTGTAGACTCTATAAGCCTTACTATTGTTGCTGTACCCAACAAATATCCCATCTTGGGATTTGGCAGCAAACTTAGTTAAATAAGACTTGCCATTGTTAAGGATATAACACTTGCAATCAAAGATTCTAAAATAGGATAAATTTGGTTTTCTACCTTTCATGATCTCATAGGGTGTCTTTTTGTGGCTTTTGGTAATAGAGGCCCTATTGATCACATGACATGCAGTACTAACTGCCTCAGCCCAGAAATATTCTGGGAGAGAAGTGTCACTCAATAGAGTTCTACCAGCTTCAATCAATGTCCTATTCTTTCTTTCAGCAATACCATTTTGCTGAGGTGTTCTAGGTGAGGAGAATTCTTGAAAATTCCCAAACTCTTCACACAATCTTGTCATACTTTCAGATTGAAATTCAGTGTCATGGTCACTTCTGATTTTGACCACTGTACTGTTCAGTTCATTCTGAATTTATTTGACAAAACTATGTAAAACACTTGGGGTTTCAGATTTCTGTCTCAGAAAGAACACCCAGGAATATCTAGAATAGTAATCTACAACCACAAAAGTGTAGACCTTCCTACCTAGACTATGAACTGGCATAGGACCAAAAAGATCCATATGTAAGAGGTATAGACACCTCACTGAATCCTTGTTTTCAAGGCTATGAAAGAGGGATTTTGTCTGCTTGCCCTTTTGACAAGCTGAACATATCTCTTCCTTTATACACTTAACTTGAGGACCATTCCTCACTAACTCTTTGCTAAAGAGTTGACCAGTTGTCTTGTAGTTAAGATGAGCCAGCTTCTTGTGCCATTTGACACAATGAGATGCTTTCTCATCAGCTACAAGTCAAATAGGAGAACCTTTGTTCTTACACCCAAAATTAAGACAATAAACATTTCTCTTTCTATACCCAGTTAATATGACTTTATGATTACTTGACCTTTTGATATGACATTCATTCTTGACAAATGAAATGTCATATCCTAGATCACTCAGCTGACTTATGCTTATCAGGTTGTGTTTCAAACCTTTTACATAAGCCACTTGAGTGATGGTAATTTGGTTGGAAGAGATGTTACTAAATCCTTTGATGATTACTCTTTCAGATCCACCAAAGATTACTTTAGGCCCATCCTTGATGGATGTGTACTCCTTCAACAACCCTTTTGTTCCAGTCATGTGCCTGGAACATCCACTTTCCAAGTACTATATAGGGGCATGACAACTTGGACTTTCATGCAACACAGAATTACTTTCCCTTAGAACCCAAGTAAGTCTTGGGTCCTTGGTTCAAGTTAGCTTCCTTCATATCAGATCTACCAGCAGCTCTTCTAACTGGTAGACTGTTGTTCCTGCTGACACTTATATTATGCCAGCAGTCTAAGGCAAAATGGTCTGTCTTGCCACAACACCAGCATTCATACTTGTTGTATCTAGGTCTAGATACATTCTTGACAGAAGAATTTCTGTCCTGTGCTGGTGCTGCTGTAGCTACACCCACCGGTTTCTTATAACCATGGGGTTTATGAACATGGACTGACTTGTTGGCATTAACACCCTTGTTATTCAGAACATCAGTCTTATTATGACCTTGAGTATTCTCAAAGTCATACTTGTTAGAAGACTCATGCACCTTTCTAAAAACTATAGGGACTTTAAAATTCAATGGCTGAACAGAGGCTTTACCCTTTCTCTTGAAATGGGCAGCCCTGGTGTTACCTTTATAGCCTATTCCAGCCTTACCCTTTTGAGCCACAAACTCATCAATTAAGGGTAGGACTGATTTTGGCTTAGAGTAGCTAGCCATCAAATCTTTCTCTACTTGAAGTCTGACTTCCAGACTTTTAATTAGATCATGTTTATATATGATTGTGCCCATCTGAATAACAGTAATAGTTTTCAGCTTGACAACCTCATTCATTTGTTGATCCAATTCTTTCTCTAAACCAGATGCAGTCATCTTAAGATCTGCAATCTTCTTAGCCTGAGTTTTGACCAGTATTTTGCTTTTCTTAAGTGCCTGCAATAAGTCCTCATATTCATCTATCAACTGATGAATATCTCCTTCAGATTCTGATCCATCCTCATAACTTGATGAAGATGAATCTGACTCTGAACCAGTGCTGTAATCAGAAATTCTAGAATTACTTTGTACCTTACTGGGACCAGGCTGATCCTGACACTTGTTGTCTTCTGATTCAGCCATCAGTCCCATGCACTGATGGTCTTCTTGTTCATTGATGGAGTCCAGCAATTGCATAAACTCCTCTTCTTCACTAGCTGCATACAATCCAATGTATGCTTCAGCTTCAGATTCTGACTCTGAGGAGGATTGTTTTGTGAGACTCTTCTCCTTCTTAGTAACAAAGGATTTCTCCTTCTTGCCCTTTTGTTGAGTCTTTTTTTCTGTCTGCTGACTCCTTCCTCTTTTCTGGACACTCAGCCACCACATGTCCTGGCCTATTGCAGCAATAGCAAATAATTTTTTATGTTGTAGCTTTGCTGGGCTTAAACTTGCTCCTTTTCTTTCTTGATGATTTTCTCTTTTGATAATAGTCATCAACTTGCTGTGATGTGGAGGGCCTTGACTTCCACTGCTTCTTCTTCAAGAACCTCTGAAACTGTCTTGTAAAGGCAGCAAAATCTGCATCTGAATCACTGCTATCTGTGTTCTGATTGTCTGAATTTTCTGAGATAACTTCAGCAACTTCCTTAGGAGGTGATGGAGACATCCTCCTGCTCTTTCTAGTGGCTTTAACCTTGAAGGCCACTGACTTTTCTCTATGCTCTCCTTTTGTATTTCTCTCTTCCTCCTTCCTAGCCATTAGTTGCATTTTATATGATAGCAACTTTCCAAAAAAGGTTGGAGGAGAAATGTCAGCTAGTTTGGCCACTTCTCTAATGACACAAATCTTGGTATCCCAATCCTTTGTCAAGGATCTTAGGAATTTGTCATTCAGCTCATAAGTACTGAAGACTCTTCCATAGGACATCAGTTCATTCACTATCCTGTAGAATTTCTTGTAGCATTCAGATATGCTATCAGACTTCCCTTGTCTGAAACTCTCATATTCTTGGTTGAGAATAGACTTCCTGTCTTGTCTAACTTCTTCAGAACCCTCCATGTAGACAATCAAGGTGTCCCCCATTTCCTTGGAGGTTTTGCAGTTAATCAAATTTTAGAAAGTAGAATCATCTATGACACTCACTATGATATTCTGAGCCATTTTATCCATAGTTGCCAATATTATCTCATCCTTGATCATTTCAGAAAAATCCTTAGGGGTTCTCTGATTTGCATCTAAAACTGACACATGCATAGGGATATATGAACTTTCTTTTACTGTGATATATATTCTAGGGTCAGAGGCCTCCATAAACAATCTAATCATTTCTTTCCAGATTCCAAAAATCTCTTTTCTGCATATGAGTAATTTCATTGACCCTAGTTCCTTGTGATTTTCTCCAGAACCCATTTTCTTGATTCTTGATTCTGCCTTAGGGGTCTAACTCAGACTGTTAAGTCCTTCTTTGAGCAACCTCCCTCTGATACCACTTGATAGTTTTACTTTCAAGACAACCTAAACACCCAAAGGGGGGGTGAATATGTTCTAATTCTTGTTTTAATTTAAGGCAGAATATAACTACTATTCTTTGTATAAATCAGATATTTCTTATAGCTAACACAGCACAGCAATCACAAACATACACACATCACAGATTGCACACAGATTTATAGTGGTTCCCCAAGGTCTGGGTACATCCACTTTCCTCCTTCACCTATCTAGCAGTATGCTAGAGTCGGCCTAACTTCTTCCTTTAACTCAGATCCTCAGATCCTACAGCTCAGAATTCAGAAGGATTCATACAACTCAGGCTAACAAGCCCTACCTCAGCCTTGCCCCAAGGCCTACAACTCAGAGAAAACTTTCTCCTACAACTCAGACGTAAACAGCCCTACCTCAGCCTTGACACAAGGCCTACAACTCAGAGAATACCTTCTCCTACACTCATCCTTTATAAATTAGGCTTACAACTCAGATCTATGAATAGATCCTACAGAATTTGATAAGGAATTTTTGTAATCTCTTACCCCTGTTGAGAGAGAAGGGATAAGGACTTTCTTGATCAGCTTCTTGAAGAGGCTGATGGCTGAAATCAACTTGATCTTAGCTTTCTTCAAAGCTTCTTGAATCTGAACTTAGTTGTGTTGATTTTCTTTGAATATCACTGACTAGCAGCTTCCTTCTTAGACTCCAGAATTAGATCTGAATCGTCTTGACAGATTAGTTCAGCATCTGCTCCTTGAGAGACCTGTGATTGTCTCCTGCTTGCCTTCAAATAGCTGGATCTCTCTCTATCCAAACCTTCTTGAAGATACTTCTGAATTCTGATTGAATTCAACTTAGACAGAATCTGAATAGAGAACTTCTTCAGATCGTCTTATTAGATCTTCTCTCGAAGATCTTCTTTTTTGTTACTTGTACTTTCTTGATCAGAGATAAATATCTAATTGTGTTAGTGGTGACAGTACTTCTTCTATATGTATTAGCTATCTTCCTTCTTCTTAATCCATCTATATATAGATTTCATCCATTGCAACCGGCTGATCAGGTTTATAACTAACTTCTGATAAGTCTGACAGCTTCAGTAAACCTGTCATAACCCACAACTGTCAAGTCTTCAAACAGTTCTTGAACTTTTGACTCTGTCAGCAAAGCGTCGAGTCTGTCTGCCATAAAGTGTTGAGATCATCTGTCAATGTGTGTCGACACAAGTGACTTAAGTGTCGACATAGCCTTTGGTCATGTCGACAAAGCTGCCTTGATGTCGACACAGATTCTTGATACTGCAACTTGAGAATGTGTCGACACTGATTATTTGTGTCGACACAAACACTTCACCATTCATCAGCAATCAACTTGGTCTAGACTCAGCTGTGTGTCGACACAAGTCCTGTGTGTCGACACAGTTGATGTAGACTCTGAACATAGCGTGTGTCGACACTGCCTCCAGGTGTCGACACAGTTGTTGTCGACTCTGCCTCTGTGTGTCGACACTGCCTCCTGGTGTCGACACAGTCGATGTCGACTATAATCTTCTGTGTGTCGACACTGCCTCCCGGTGTCGACACAAATTCTCTGAAGTGTCGACACAGCTATTTCCAAGTGTCGACACAATCTTACTGAAGTGTCGACATAGCTATTTCCAAGTGTCGACACAATCTTACTGAAGTGTCGACACAGCTTCCTCAGGTGTCGACTCATGGACTTAGAATATTTTTCCTGCATTCTAGCATATTCTTAACCTGCACATATAAACTCAAAATAACATCAAATACACCTTGATGTATATCATTGAGCTAAGTGAGGCTTCTCCAAATCAGGTACACATTTTCCAATGTACCCAACAATTAACATGTTATTATAGAAAGTATTGAGGACTATGCAAAAATAGTGTTTCCTCTAACAGAATTATTAAAGAACAATTCTTTAATTTGGACTACTAAAACCCTCGAAGCTTTTAACAGTCTGAAAGAAAAACTACTTTCCTACTCTATCTTAGCATTTGCCAAATTTCGCAGAAGAGTTTATTTTGGAAACCGACGCATCAGGAACCTACATAGGGGCAATTCTTAGACAGTCTCACGGAACCATAGCTTATTTTAGGAAGAAACTCTCACCCATGATGCAAAAAAAAATCAACATATATTAGAGAGCTGTTCGCAGTTACAACCACAGTATCAAAATGACGACAATATTTACTGGGTCATCAGTTCAAAATATTAACAGACCACCAAAGTTTGCATTATCTGCTAACCCAGCAAATACAAACCCCCGAATAACAAATTTTTCTTTCAAAACTTTTGAGGTATGATTTTATTATACAATATAAAGCAGGGAAAAATAATCAAGCATCTCATTCCTTATCCAGGATACCAGAAAATTCAGCTTGCCCCTCAATTATAAACCTTCATATGATTACTAACCCACTTTCTACTATACTGGATGGATTGGAAAATGACTATACAACTGACGAATTAGCTACCATAATTAGAAAGGAACCTCATAAATGTTGATGCAAAAAATGCGCCTCCGGGCTCTGTGAATAGAAAGGAGGGTCGAGGACTGTCGAGTAGTCGGTTACTGGCGGTTAGGGCGAGCGGTTAAGGCCGAGAGGGGAGAGAGAAGAGAGGGAGGCCGCTGGCACCGACAACATCAGAGTTCGCCTTCCACGGCTAAATGCCACTCCTGCGACGGGCTTCCTTTGATTAAGAAAAGAATCGGTTACAACGGTTAAAACTGAGAACCCGAGCGAACAGGTATCCGCTAGAGGAAGAGTTCGAGACCGCTGCCTAGGCCGAGAGGATGCTGTCCGCAGAGCTTGGGGCTTGCCGCGAGCGGGAAAGGATTGTTCGGGATCAAATCGCGACTCAGGCGAGGCGACTTCAAAAATCTTAGGAGGATGCCGCCCACTACAGGAAAAGATACCATTAGGCGATGGGAAGAGAAAAGAGCCGGCGACATGATTTCGCGGGTTCGGAGAAATCGCGACAATCAGATCACGGCTCCGCTAGGGGGGAGACCTCTGCCCCGGTGTCCGGACAGGCCACCCCACCCGTGCGGCCTCGCGAACAGGTAGCTTTTAATGAGCCAACCGTTCCGATTAGTTGCATAGTT
This sequence comes from Platanthera zijinensis, assembly GCA_039513925.1. Taxonomy (NCBI): domain Eukaryota; kingdom Viridiplantae; phylum Streptophyta; class Magnoliopsida; order Asparagales; family Orchidaceae; genus Platanthera; species Platanthera zijinensis. Next base: position 50,729,039 of record CM077082.1, read on the forward strand.
CGAGACGCTTCCTGACGCTGGGAAGAGAGAAGAGCCGGCGATCTGATTTCACAGGTTCGGAGAAATCGCGATAATCAGATCACGGCTCCGCTAGGGGGGAGACCTCTGCTCCGGTGATCGGACAGACCACCCTACCCGCGCGGTCTCGCGAACAGGTAGCTTTTAATGAGCCAATCGTTCCGATTAGCCGCATAGTTCGGGACGCTTCCAGGATACATCGAGCTCAGAGCGTCTTGAATTCACCACTTGGTAGTCGTGCTGTCAGTTTTACTGCAAGTTAGTGACCAAGTGTCTAATCTCGGCAGGGACCCCATAGAATGAGGTGAGGAGCGACGAGACGAAAGAGATCACAAATTGTAAATAAGGAGTTTGAGCGGGCTGACCTAGTGGTCGTTGTTACATTGATATTTTTTAATACCTTTTAATCTCTTGCGATTTGATTTACTTTGTCTGCACGATTTGTGATGCTTGAACTGTTTGGAACGATATCTTGTCGCTGCGAATATTGCGGTTAAACTCTTCTGTCTGCAGGAAACTGATCTGCAGGTACTAAATACTTAAACGCGCGGCTTCGTTGTCTAGTTGCGCGACTAGATATTTGCTTGCAGGTTCTATAAATAGAGCTCGACTCCGCATTCTATGGAAGAATATCAAGATATCAATTTCTGCGGCTAGATTTAATGGCGCCCGCGCGAGCTTCTGCTGTCGCTGCTGCCTTCCTTGATGCTGAACATAAGCGATCTGAGATAACGGAAACGGAATTAGATCGTTTCGTCGCCACCCACATGGCTAACCCTGACGTAGTCGCGCGACTACCACAGGAAGACGAGCGGATAAATACCTCTGGAAGGAACTTAGTAGCCATCCCGATCGACCATTTCGTTTGCGGTTTCACCTTGCCGACGCTAATCGAATTTGTCGAAATCCTGGACTTCTTTGACATCATTCCCGGTGAACTCTCACCGAATACCGTGACCTCGATGATGAGTTTTATAATATATCTGCGGACGGAGCGGGTAAAGTTCACGATGGATCTTTTTCGCCATTGCTTTGTAATCCGCTCGATCACATCCGGTAAGAAGGATAACTGGATCTTCAAAGGAGTGGTCTTCTTTGGCTGCATAGGTATGAAGGCGGTGAACTTACCAAACAAGTTTCCGAATTGGTCCACCAGATTCCTCATGTTCGAGGGGAATCTGAGTCTTCTGCCTGTCCGCCCACAAGTTCGGGAGGCAAACCTATTCGAGCGGTTCGACGTCGATGGAGTCGAGAAGGAAATCGCCGGATTCCTTGCCGGATCACGGCTAGACATCCGACACTACATCCCCATGCTTTCAGTGGTGACCGAATGACCTATAGAAGATAGTAAGTATTTCAAGCGGTTAGTTAATAATTAACCGACTTACCGGACGACTAACAACTTTTCCCTATGCAGCTACTCTGAAAGTTCCGACGAACAAGCCGGAGACGCCTGAAGGGCCCGTCCTCACCCAGAGTGAGGTGCGAAAGAAGATAGAGGTTAGCCACCGCGAGAAGAAGGATGTCGCCGTGGGCTACGACTCGGGCGAATCCTTCACTCCCTTGGGGATCGGCGAGAAGCTAAAGGATCTCCATGGCAAGGCGGTAATGAAATGGCACCGCCGCGGCAAGCGTGTCCAGGTATCCACCGCTCTTCCCTTGTGGAAGGGCAAGAAGATAACAAAGCATGCTTGCGCGGTTGGTTGGGCTCTATTCGGTAAGAAAAATCTGGCCGACCTGCGGTCAATACCAACAGAAAAACTTCCCGCTCTAGCCGTACAAGTTCACGCGAGGTGCTTTGTTACCGACCATTTCGTGGCTGAGGCTCTCGGCGAAGTGCTCACTGAGAACGAGTGGCTAGAGGAGGAGATTGAGAAGCTCAAGGAAGAAAACAAGAAGTTAAAGGGGGCTAATGCGGTAAGATTTTACCCGGTGGTCTTTACGGTTTGTTTGAGTTTAACCGCAAATTTACCTTGTTTAACTATTTTGCAGAAAGCCTACGATCCAAGAAATCCGGCCTTACTGAACGAGATCGCCGTTCATTTGCGGGAAGGGGGAGAGGACATGCTAGATATTCTCAGGGAGCGGCAAACTTTCAAAGCTGAACACGAGAATGTTTCCTTTGATGAGCTGTTCCCCGCGTTCCAGGAAGTGGAGGCCGCGCGAGATGAGGCGACAAGGGCTGCAATAGATGAAATCCTGGTAGAGGATGTCGAAGTCAATGACGAACAAGACAATCTACCTGTCGAGACCGCTGCGGATAGAAGTTCCGGCCAAAGCAGCAGCTCGAGCGAGGAAGAATCTTTGAGTTCAAGATCGACTAAGTCGAGTAGCTCTCCGAGTTCGTCAGGATCAGACGATTCAGAGCCACAACAGAAGGAAAAGAAAGTTGTATTAGTTTTCTGCTTTTCAGGACCCGGCGGTAAGAATATTTTGTAAACCGCGTGGGTATAGGACTTGTACTATTTTTTGATAATAGAAATAATATTTCAGATTCACACTCTGTTTGATTTATGATGACCGATAAATATGTATGTATCCGAGCGGTTAACCTTTCTTTCTTGTCGCGCGAGAATGTTGCTTTAATAAAATGTATCTTTATAACCTGTTAAACTTAATTGGAAAGAGTTAGAAGTCTGCAGGGCGAATAGAGTAATAAACATAGGCAGATAGCATTGATGAGTCGCTGAGATTAACGTGGAAGCAAATAAAAATATCTAGCCGTGCTGTCCGCCATAATTCATTATGAAATCAATCTGCGATGATAAAAATCAAGGTCATAATTATAATCACTGCAACGCTTGCTGTACTTTCTGGCTTGTCACAGATGAAATTAATTCAGATAGAATTCTGTGTCCGCTGCGGTTTTGAATAACCTGAAATGACATTTTACTCCAGGAAGTGGAGGCCGCGCGAGATGAGGCGGCAAGGGATGCAATAGATGAAATCCAGACAGAGGATGTCGAAGTCATTGGCGAACAAGACAATATACCCGCCGAGCCATCATGCTTATATTTTTCTCAACATGTGGTATTTTGACAAACTTTTCATAGCATCCTATTTTTCTTCTCTACATAGAAAAAATAATATTTGTTGCATACACTCTCCTCTACCCTCTTTTAAACTTTTAAAGGGGGAGAATATCTTGTATAAATCTATTAATTTAGGAGGAGTACATTAAATTTTTCCATAGAAAGCATCTATGTAAGGGGAGTAATCATATATGAGGTATATACTTTAGCGTGCAACGCATGAGGAGATAAAATACGATTAGAGTATTAATGTCGCTCAGAAAGATTAAGTTTAGCAGGTTATGAAGATACATTTTGTTAAAGCAACATTCTCGCGTGACAACGAAATGTTAACCGCTCAGATACATATATATTTATCGGCCATCATAAATCAAAGAGAGACTGAATCTGAAATATCATTTCTATTATCAAAAAATAGTACAAGTCCTATACCTGTGCGGTTTATAAAATATTCTTATCGTCGGGTCCTAAAGAGCAGAAAATTTATACAACTTTCTTTTTCTTCTGTTGTGGCTCCGAATCGTTTGATGTTGACGAACTCGGAGAGCTACTCGACTTAGTCGATCTTGAACTCAGAGATTCTTCCTCGCTCGAGCTGCTGCTTTGGCCGGAACTTCTATCCACAACGGTCTCGGCGGGTAGATTGTCTTGTTCGCCATTGACTTCGACATCCTCTGCCAGGATTTTATCTATTACAGCCCTTGCCGCCTCATCTCGCGCGACCTCCATTTCCTGGAATGCAGGGAACATCTCATCAAAGGAAACATTCTCGTGTTCAGCTTTGAAAGCTTGCCGCTCCTTGAGGATATCCAGCATGTCCTCTCCGCCTTACCGCAAATGAATGGCGATCTCGTTCAGGAAGGCCGGATTTTCTGGATCGTAGGCTTTCTGCAAAAGAGTTAAACAAATTCGCGGTTAAACTTAAACTAACCGTAAAGACCGCCAGGTAAAATCTTACCGCATTAGCCCCCTTTAACTTCTTGTTTTCTTCCTTAAGCTTCTCAATCTCCTCCTCTAGCCGCTCGTTCTCGGGGAGCACTTCGCCGAGAGCCTTGACCACGAAATGGTCGGTAACATAGCTTCTCGCGCGAACTTGTGCGGCTACAGAGGGAAGTTTTTCTGTTGCTATTGACTGCAGGTCGGCCAGATTTTTCTTGCCGAATAGATCCCAACCAACCGCGCGAGCATACTTTGTTATATTCTCGATCTTCCAGAAGGGAAGAACGGTGGATACTTGGACATGCTTGCTGCGGCGGTGCCATTTCATTACCGCCTTGCCGCGGAAATCCTTCAGTTTCTCGCCGATCCCCAGGGGAGTGAAGGATTCGTCCGAGTCGTAGCCCGCGACGACATCCTTCTTCTCGCGGCGGCTAACCTCTCTCTTCTTGTGCACCTCACTCTGGGTGAGGACGGGCCCTTCAGGCGTCTCCGGCTTATTCGCCGGAACTTTCAGAGTAGCTGCAAGGGAAAAGCTGTTAGTCGCCCGGTAAGTCGGTTAATTATTAACTAGCCGTTTGAAATACTTACTCTCTTCTATAGGCCATTCGGCCACCACTAGAAGCATGAGGATGTAGTGCTGGATGTCTAGCTGTGATCCGGCAAGGAATCCGACGATTTCCTTCTCGACTCCATCGACGCCGAACCGGTCGAATAGGTTTGCCGCCCGAACTTGTGGGCGGACAGGCATAAGACCCAGATTCCCCTCGAACATGAGGAATCTGGTAGACCAATTCGGGAACTTGTTCTGCAAGTTCACCGCCTTCATACTTGTGCAGCCAAAGTAGACCACTCCTTTGAAGATCCGGTTATCCTTCTTACCGGATGTGATCGAGCGGATTACAAAGCAATGGCGGAAAAGATCCATCGTGAACTTTACCCGCTCCGTCCGCAGATATATTATAAAACTCATCACCGAGGCCACAATATTCGGTGAGAGTTGATCGGGAACGATGTCAAAGAAGTCCAGGATTTCGATAAATTCGATTAGCGGCGGCAAGGTGAAACCGTAATCGAAATGGTCGATCGGGATGACTACTAAGTTCTTGCCAGAGGTATTTATCCGCTCGTCTTCCCGTGGTAGTCGCGCGACTACGTCAGGGTTAGCCATGTGGGTGGCGACGAAGAGGTCTAGTTCCGTTTCCGTTATCTCAGATCGCTTATGTTCAGCATCAAGGAAGGCAGCAACAACAGTAGCTCGCGCGGGCGCCATTAATTCTAGCCACAGAAATTGATATCTTTATATTCTTCCGTAGAATGCGGAGTCGAGCTCTATTTATAGAACCTGCAAACAAGCATCTAGCCACGCGACTAAACAACGAAGCCGCGTGGTTAAGTATTTAGTTACTGCAGATCAGTTTCCTGCAGACAGAAGAGTTTAACCGCAATAGTCGCAGCAACAAGATATCGTTCCAAGTAGTTCAAACATCACAAATCGTGTGGACAAAGTAAATCAAATCGTAAGAGATTAAAAGGTATTAAAAAAATATCAATGTAACAACGACCACAAGGTCAGTCTGCTTGAACTCCTTATTTACAATTCTCGATCTCTTTCGTCTCGTCGCTCCTCACCTCGTTCTATGGGGTCCCTGCCACAATGAGACTCTTGGTTGCTAACTTGTAGTAAAACTGACAGGGCGGCTACCAAGTGGTGATTCAAGACGCTCTGATCCCGATGTATCCGGGAAGCGTCTCGAACTATGCGGCTAATCAGAACAGTTGGCTCGTTAAAAGCTACCTGTTCGCGTGGCCGCACGGGCAGGGTGGCCTGTCCGACCACCAGGGCAGAGGTCTCCCCCCTAGCGGAGCCGTGATTTGATTGCCGCGGTTTCTTCAAACCCGCGAAATCAGGTCGTCGGCTCTTCTTTCTTCCCATCGCCTAATAACATCTTTTCCTGTAATGGGAGGCATCCTCCTCAGATTTTTGAAGTCGCCTCGCCTGAGTCGCGACTTGATCCCGAACAATCCTTTCTCGCTCGCGACAATCCTCAAGCTCTGCGGACAACATCCTCTCCCTCCTGCGGCTTGCCTCCAGCTCCGCGGATGCCGCTCTTATCCGCTTCTCAGAAGCCTCCTCGGAAGCTTTCCGCGATTCCTCTTCGACCGCGAGCTTCGCCTTTAGCCGCTCGAAATCCACGAATAGCCGGGAGAAGGTGTTCGGGCCTTCGTCGTCCCGAAGTCGCCGCGCGGACTTATCCAGGACAGCCAGAGAGTTTAGTACTCCAACATCTGCAACACAAAGCGAACAAGCGGTAAAAGTCAAGTTTGTCGAGGGGCAAAGGCAACATAGTAGCACTGCTTTGGGATAAGGCACCAGAGCTGAGATTCTCGTCTTCTCTAGTCGCGACAACGACTAGGCGGCTGGGAAACACAGGTCGCCTCAACCTCTCTGGATCAATCTTCTTCAGGTGTTGGTCCCTCAGAAGTTGCTCGGTTCGCCCGTTCTTCTCAAGCTCCTCGCGCAACACTAGTATGTCGTTGATCTCGGTGATTACGCGGATAGATCTCTTTATCCGCGGTGGTTCCTTGTAAGGTGGAGGAATTCTTATGACCTTTGGGGTAGGTTTGAGCATACCTGTCCGCAGAAGCTCGGCGGCCATCTGGCGGTCAGCTTCAACTTGTTCTTCGGAACTGACCGGGTGACCGCTGGATTCTTCGCCAACGATCAGTAGCTTCTTCTCGGCGAGCAACCTTTCTCGCAGCTTCACCTTCTCATCTCCCTCAGAAGGTGTTGGGGCTTCTCTTCCAAGTTTCACCGACAAGACCTCCAGGTCAGTGTCGTTCTCGACGGCTTGCTGGCGATTAACTATTTCTACGATCTCCTGCAAGAAACCGCAGTTAGCGGGATGAATAAAGTTAATCTCAAAGCCATCCTCTGCTTCAAGGAAGTGTTCAAGCTCAGTCAACGCGGTTACCTCCTCTGATCGCGCGGTTATCTCAGTTTGGCTAGCGGCCACCTTGAGAGCCGAGGCTCTCTTGCTCTCTTCTTTTGCCGGAGAGTCTCCTCTACCCTCTCCACCACAGTCGAAGGTGGCCTGAATTTTCGTTTCTTCATTGGGATCGCGGCCATCACTACGTCCATATTTTCCCTCAGCTTGTTGGCAGAGCTCTTGACCGCCTTCTTCGTCTTGCTGATCGTGTCGACAACTTCTCCGGCTTCCCATTCGGTTACTCCAGCAGAATCCGCCTTGCCGTCGGCTTCACTTGATGGAGTTGTGGTGATGTCAACATCCGGGGTGGTCGATGGCTGAGGAGTTGTGGCCGGGACGGTTTCCAGAAGCTTGTTACCCGCCAAGTTCTCGGGCAGCTCTTCAGCAGGCTTTTCCGCAACCTTCTCGGCAGGTTACTCCGGAATTCACTCGGCTAGCTTCTCTGTAGCACTGCTCGCAGATTGTCCAACCTCGGTGGACTTCGCCTCTAGTTTTCCCAGTAGCTCTTCGCTTAACCGACGCTGTTTTAGCGAAACTATTGTGGCCGTTTTCATCTTGGGTGACTTCTCGCCAGCCTCACGGCTAGTCAACTCCTCGCGCGGAGATTTGGTCGCGGCAAGGCTCTTGCCGCCCATCCTAGCTAAGACATTCTTCCTCGCAGACATTTCAGATAGCAAAGTGTTAACCACAGTAGGGGAGAAGGGACCTGTCTTGAAAGCTGTTTTCTGAAAACAACTTCATCAGAGGTATTTATTGCTTCTGGAGCATTTACTGCGTTCGCGGTCCAGCAGTTAACTTGTACATTTCGAAATTCCTTAGAATTTAAAAATGTGCGGGGATGATGTTAATCTAGATTGACCGCTCTCCTGGATTTCCTCAAGTCTAGGCGGCAAGAACTTATCTAGCTGCCTGCCCTCCTTCTCGCAGGGTATCCTCGACCTAGCAGCCGCCGAGGAGGCGCCGATCAGTTGCAGGTCCGACCACCTTGCCAGCGGTTAGCGGTCTCTTTTCTTTCTGTTCCCCCTGTATCTGGTCACCGCTGCCCGCTTCTCCTGTACACTGGCAACCGGTATTTTTAGCCCTGCCCGTTTGGGCAGGCCCCCGAGCCTATAAATATGCGTGAATAGTACAACCTAGAGGAGCAAGTTCGAATCCCAAAGCTAGCCGCTTGTGGTAGTGGACTCGAACTCTTCCTCTAGCGGGTACCTGTTCACTCGGGCTATGGAGCACAGATACTTCCCCGAAGGCAGCGTACCCGTACCGGATACGTATCCGGTACCGGTACGTACCCGATTCTCGACGGATACACCTATGTGAACACATTTTGACTTAGCACGTCATTTTACATATTGTGATAGGAGTCTGTTTTTCTAGAGTAAACAAAAGTTGGCTCTATGATAGGAAGTGTTGGTACATCCAATTAAGTTGTGTATCTGTACCAAGTATGTTTCTGGTACTAGTACGTTTCTATTACAAGTACGTGTATTGAACGTGTTGATACGACACAAGTTATTAACAAAATGGCTAACTTGTCTCTAGACTAACCGAAGATTGAAGATGTTGATCTCCAACAATGAAGAAAAAAAAAGAATGATGAGTAGACTTAAGTTTAAACATATAAGTTGTTAACTTTTATAATATTTATGATTGCTTAATGTTTGAAAACTTCATGTTATGTTGCATTGATTTGCGTACTTGTACTTTAAGTTATGATATATGTTTGATGTTTCGATGTTTTGAGAACTATTTAATGCACTTGTGATATATATATAATATTTGTTATAACGTATCATGTCGTACCCGTATCCATGGGTTTAAAATTTTGGCGTACCGTCATACCGGGTAGGTATCGTACCCGGAACCCGTACCCGTATCGATGCTTCCTAGCCCTCGGGTTCTCAGTTTTAACCGCTGTAACCGATTCTTTTCTTAATGAAAGGAAACCCCGTCGCAGGAGTGACATTTAACCGCGGCGGGCGAACTCTGGTGTTGCCGCTGCCAGCGGCCTCCCTCTCTTCTCTCTCCCCTCTCACCCTTAACCGCTCGCTCTAACCGCCAGTAACCGACTACTCGACAGTCCTCGACCCTCATTTCTATTCGCAGAACCCGGAGGCGAATTTCTTGCATCAACCGATTCTTTTCTTAATCAAAGGAAAGCCCGTCGCAGGAGTGACATTTAGCCGCGGCGGGCGAACTCTGGTGTTGCTGCTGCCAGCGGCCTCCCTCTCTTCTCTCTCCCCTCTCGGCCTTAACCCTCTCCCTAACCGCCAGCAACCGACCACTCGACAGTCCTCGACTCTCCTTTCTATTCGCAGAGCCCGAAGGTGCATTTCTTGCATCAACAATAAATACCCTGAATGGCAACAACAGGGCAACTATGCAACATATAAACATAGAATTTATATCCCAGACCATTTAGACATTAAGAAAAAAATTATTGTAGAGGATCATACCAGTTTGTGGGGAGGACATTAAGGTATTAAAGGAACCCTGTATAGAGTCAAGACCCAATTTATTTTTTTTGGCATAAAATAAAAGAGGAAGTCACCAAATTTATAAACCAATGCGATATCTGCCAAAAAGCTACGGCTTCCAAACGCTTACCCTATGGACTTTTGCAGCCCTTACCAACCCCGCAAAGATTGTCGGCAGATATCACAATGGACTTCATTATAGATCTTCCAAACTCAAAGGGGTACACTATAATATTAGTTATTGTAGGCAGATTTTCTAAAACAGCCCATTTTGCACCCCTTAAACATCCAATTTTAGGCCCCACTGTAGCAAGTGAGTTCTGGAATTGTGTTGGAAAACTACATGAGATACTTGAGACCATCATAACAAATAGGGGCAATATTTTCCTAAGTAACTTCTGGGTTGAATTTTTTTAACAAGGAAAAATACTCAAGTATAGCTCCTCGTACCACCCACAAACAAACGGCCTAACTGAAAGGGTTAACAAGTGTTTAGAACAATATTTAAGAGCTTATTGTCATGAAAACCCTAATAAATGGTCTATGCACTTAAATTTTGTTGAATACCATTATAATACTTCGTATAACTTTTCGACCAACATGAACCCTTTTGAGGTCATGTTTGGTCGACCACCCCCTGGTTTGTTTAATTTTTGTGCAGGTAAAACAAACAATGAAGCAATGGAGAGCACATTCCAAATCAGGGAAGAGATAATACATTGTATCAAGGACAACTTAGCAAAGTCACAATAAAGAATGAAGAGCCAGACAGATAAAAAGAGGAAAGAATTGAAACTGGAGAAAGACGATTGGGTACTGCTCAAGTTGCATCACTACAGACAACTAACAGTAACAAGACCGAAGGGAAGGAAACCGAGCCTTAAGTATTTTGGTCCCTATTAGGTGACCACGATCATTGGGGAAGCGGCGGATCACTTACTTCTCCTTCCCAGATAAAAAATACACCCAGTGTTCCGTGCATCCATACTCAAAACATATGAAGGTGACCCTCGAATACAGATAGTTGAACTACCAGAACTCAGCCAGGAGAACAACCCAGTACATCAACCATTGACCATCATCAACACATGGAGAATCATGCGGCAAGGTCAACAAATACCACAAGCACTAATACAGTGGCATGGATTATCTCCTGCCGACAATACGTGGGAGGACGTGCAGGATTTCAGAGACAAACAACAGAGCAATGACCCAAAATCAAAGATCTACATGGAAAACAAAAAAACAAGTAGTAGAAAAGCTGAAAACAAAGACGACGAATCTTCCATACGGAAATTGCCGACTTGGGGAAAACATAAAGCACAAAAAAATACAGGAAAAAACGATGCTAGACACATTTCAGATCCAGATGTTAGAAGAAGGAGATGATTTATCACATTTTTTCTGGCTCCACAGTTGAAACAACGTGTTACATCTCTCAGACGTTGTTACCTTCCCAGCCCGTCATCACCACTGCCATCTCCGATGTTTTAACATGGATCTATGAAAGAGTAGAATCATAACTCCAAGAGTTAATAGGCGACATTAGCTTTCCGGCGATCTCATTCCAAACACAGGGGAGGAGAAATGAAAAAAAAAAAACTAAGCACTGCGGACAATGCTTTTAAAGGAGACAACAATTTTGGGTTTTAGAGTGTGATCCAACGGTCTCAGCTTCTTCGTCTAAATCAACGACATATTTTGGTGACAACACAAAAGCTTTGTACCGTTCGTGAGAGCTGTTTTAGCAAGGAAAAGACAAAAGCCAATCCAAGGGACGAGATTCATCATTGACCGGATCAGGGGATAGAATTCATCATCAGCCATCAGGAAGCGTGGGCCACAAGATGCTTTCAACGATCCAGATTAGCTCCGTTAGAATCATTTCAAAATTAGTGAACAGTTCATAATTACGGTTATATTGTAATTAGTACTATAAATAGATTAAAAATGCTGTAATATGTTTTTGATGGAATTATTGGAAATGGTTATGAATTCATCTCTTTTCCTTGCCCCACCGTCTCTTCTCCCTCCGGCCACCGCCTAGGCCTGTCTATCTCCTTCCTCATCTCCGGCCAACTTCTTGGCATTCTCCGGTCACACCACTGCAGCTGGATCACGGGATCAAGACAACTTTTAAAGAGGACAGGAAGGTGGTGGAAATTCTTAAAAATAATATGAAGATGCTGAAGAGTGCTTCCATTGTGGAAGATCTGGGGTCTGAGGAAGTTCATATAGTCATTGAATTGGAGGAACCTAACATTGGATCAATTGGTGGAGGCGGTCCGGTGGCTCCACAGGGTTCTTATAAAGTAGGAAATAAATTATCTGTTCTTGAAAGCTCGGATTTTATCGACGCTCTGACTGATCTAGAGGTAGTGAATACAAATAGGTGCAACTCTCCTACTAGAAGTGGGCCAGTGGGGTAATAATTCCAAAGGGGGATGCTCTTCATCGAAGCCAAAATACAATATCTCAACTAGAAACGGGGACGTCCCCTGGCCTTGTAATGCGTTTTTATGTCGATGATGGTTTGGAACTGTCGGGGAGTTGCAAGCTGTAACACCCAAAATAAGATAAAATCGCTAACACGTTTGCATAACATCAATTGTGCCATGATTATCGAGCCCAAGCTTCCTGCTTCGGATGCTGTATCAGTTGCTTTACAACTTGGATTTCCTGGATGTATTTTGGATGAGAGGTCTCTAAATATTTGGATCATGTTCAAGGGGGATTGGTCTATTCAGTTACTCCACGCATCTGAACAAGTTCTGCACATTATGAGCACTGAGGGAGGCCGATCATTCGTGGTCTCGGTGGTTTACACGAGTTACTTATATATAAAAAGAAGACTTCTTTGGGATGAGATTACCCAATTTAGCAGCGCTATTAATCAACCCTGGGCGGTGATGGGGGACTTCAATTGAATTTCGTGTCTTAATGAAAAGAAGGCTCTGCTCAATTTTGCAATAGAGCTTTGCTGGAATTTAGGGAGATGACGGAGGACTCATCATTAATTGACATTGGTTATAGTGGTAATGATTACACTTGGACTAACATGCGGTCCGGAAGGTATCAGGTTTACGAGCGTCTAGATAGGATGCTTATTAACAGGAGTTGAGAATGCACAGAACCTAAAACTATGGTCACTCATTTTGCAAGGAGAGCTTGGATATTAACGACGGACAGAGCACAAGATCGATATATTAAGGTTAAAATACTAGGAGGACAGAACGATGCAGACGCACCATTCTTGGAGTGGCGGGTACGAAAAAAATTGATACATGAAGTCCATAATTTGATTGGGCAGATTTTAAAGGTTATATGGGATTGCAGTTAAGAACGAGGAAGAAAAGTGTATGCGGACTGGTTTTTACGTACGGACGGAGCAAGATTCCCCAATTCCGGAATGGCAAGTGGAGGTGGTGGTATTCGTAAGCCGGATGGGACTTTAATCGCTGGTTTTGCTCACTTCTACAGGTTGAAAACGCGGACGAGGCGGAAGGGTTAGCTCTTAGAAATGGGCTATTGCTCTGCCACTCTTTGATCATAAGACAAAATGCACATTTTGGTGAACTTGAAATTGATAATGGAATGTTTAAAAAAAAAAAAAATCATTTCCCCAATGGAGGCTTTGGGATCTGGGCAAGGAAATCCTTGAGATAGCCGAGTTGATGAGGTGCACTTGTGGTCTTACTTATAGGGAAGGGAATAGGCTGGCGGATGCAATGGCTAAATTTGCTCTAAGCATAAGATCAACAGTGGCTTTTCGAATGATCTTATCTCTAATATCTTACAAAAAATCATTTTTGAAGAGGCGGAAAACCACTTGGTAATCGGAGCTTCCAATGGGGACTCTTTTTTGGACGCACGCCACGCTACACACACACACCTGCTGATGCCAAATTGTGGGAGAGTACATGAATCTACTTAGGACACTCACGCACACACCCACATGCCACGCCACACCACGCCACGCCACGCCACCCACGTACACACCTGCTGATGGCGAATTGTGGAGAGTGCATGAATCTACTTAGAAAACTCACGCACCCACACACCCGCACACACCACACGCCGCACCGCACACACACACACACACACACACCTGCTGATGGCGATTTGTGGGAGATTGCATGAATCTACTTAGGACAGTCATGCACACACGCCACGCCACACCACGCCACGCCCCGCCCCGCCCGCCCGCCCCGCCCCGCCCCGCGTAAAAGCACAAGATCGATATGCGACCTGCTGATGGCGAATTGTGGGAGAGTGCATGAATCTACTTAGGACACTCACGACACACACATACACATGTGAAAGCACAAGATCGATATGCGACCTGCTGATGACGAATTGTGGGAGAGTGCATGAATCTACTTAGGACACTAACGACGTATGTAATATTAGCGCGTATGAGATAAAGTATATGAGTCTCCCAACCAATCGTTGGTACTATGAAAACATACACTTTCTCTCCACTAGTATCATCATCAATCTTGTGATTAGCCTCAATAGGTGTATCCACAAGAGCATACCCAAGCATCTCAGTTTTCTCCAGCAGATCAAGGGTATACTTTCTCTAATAGATGAAGATCCCCCGACGAAATCTTACTACAATTTTCAAGAAGTATTTCAACTTCCCCAGATCCTTGACTTCAAATTCTGTGCCCAATTGTTCTTTCAAGTGCATGATCTCCTCTAGCCTCTAGGTCATCTCCTGTAAAGATGATGTCATCTACGTACACAATAAATATTGATATTTGAGCTCCTCACCTCTTGATAAAAAGAATATGATCAGCTTGTCCTTGAGTATAGCCTAGTTGAAACGTGACTTTATTAAACCGTCCAAACTGGGCTCTAGGAGACTGCTTTAATAAACTAAAATATTAGAATAACACAGTGACAAACAATACAAAATCAAACAAAAATTGAGGAAGTACATAATAGTACACAGTAAATAGCCAAATAAAAACATAAAACTAAGCACTATCGCAGAATAGAGATCACATGGGTTGAGCACAAAAACGAGAAGATTCTGAGCAGGAAGGAGTTGTAGTATTGCGCCTATTGCGATTAGAAAGGTAGTCATGCATGCTTGTGGTTCCAACCCTCAACTTGTTGATAATCTTATACCGATTCCTTTGCAAGCCTATCCCTTGTTAATGAAGAAGCTGAAGAGCATCCTCAATCCGCTGTTGGATGCCGATAATGTTGGCTATCTGGGTAGCCATTGTCTTTTGAGTCTCCTCAATGTTCTTCCATCGGTCAAACCCTTGGGGATCTTTAAATCTATCTCCTGGAGCATGTGAGTCCTGACTGCACTCATGAATATCTATTAGAGCAGGATGAGTCTGTAGAACTAAAGGAGTTCTGCCTATCTTCATGAATACGCGGATCACCGAGTATACAACCTTTGATGTTGAAGAGTACTCCACTCTGCCTAATATTGCGAGCTAATGATCCCAATGACACTAGTGATTCCATTTAGATTGTAGTCATTCGAGATATGGTCTCCATTCGCGGAAGTCTGTTGAAAGACCCTAGTGCTTTGACAAGAAATGTAATGTATGGATTAATTCTTATAGAGGTGATATACACAGTCTTTCTGCTTGATCATTGATGCTCTGAAAGAGAAAGTACCCTATGTTAGGAATATTGATCACAAGATTCTTGATTTGAAGAAACAGATGACAATAAATACATTATGTATTTGATGTATTTGCTAGTTGTTGATGTGACATGTATAACTAAAATGCATGACTTATGTAGAGTTAGGTTTATGGTCACCTAAATAGGATTTTGCCCTTGTAATTCCTTAAAGTGCAAAACTCATGTTGATTTATGTTCTAATCCTATATTAGACATGCCATTATTCAAGAAAAGGTCAACTGGAGTAAAAGAAAATTTGAGATAAAGTCAAAGCTCTGCTAGGTAAAAATATCGCCTATATCGGCTGAATAATAAAAGTAAAATATCGACTGCATTGACTGGATGCTAAGAAGAAAATGCTGACTGCATCGCCTGGATGCAAAGTAAAAATATCGTTTACATCGGCTGGATGCTAAGTAAAAATAGCGTCTACATTGTCTGGATGCTCAAAAGAAAATGTCGACTGTATCGTCTAGATGTTAAGTAAAATGTCGAGCGCATCGACTGGATACAACAACACTCAAGTCTTTATCCCACTATAGTAGGGTCGGCTATATGAATCCTTTGTCGCCTGGATGATAGAAGAACATTGTATTAGCTAGATGATATTGGCTAAAGGTTTAAAGGACTGTATCGACCACATCGGCTAGAAATACAGTAGAAGGTCCATGCCCAACTATATTGGCTAGAAGATTTGTATAACGGTTGGATGCTTGAAGTAAGCCGCAAATCACGCGCTTATTCAAATTTCAT
Organism: Platanthera zijinensis; assembly: GCA_039513925.1. Taxonomy (NCBI): domain Eukaryota; kingdom Viridiplantae; phylum Streptophyta; class Magnoliopsida; order Asparagales; family Orchidaceae; genus Platanthera; species Platanthera zijinensis. The sequence continues at coordinate 50,744,894 of CM077082.1, forward strand.
TTTGAATCCCACTGTTTGGGGCACCAATCAGGGGGCCTCAAGTAAAAAGTTTTAAGTGCTAATTCTTGAATCTAGCCGTTGGCTGTGGATTCCTTATAAACATCTTAGAGTTTCATCGACTCAGACAAGTATAAAATGATTACACGTTTTGAAGGAAAAAAAACATATAGAGATATACAAGTATTCAAGCACTCACATATTCTTACCTAAGTCTTATCCAAGCGGCTAACCCTAATGAACAATCTTCCTAAGGCGCAACGAATCAATTTTTCCTAAAGATTACTCTCTCTCAAGAAGCATTCTTGATCCAAACTCAACCATTCTAAGAAGATACTTTATGAAATCTGATCAAGGAAGAAGAAACCTCACTGCTGTGCTTCTACAGAAGACTCAAGACAAGTTGCTTTTGAGTCTAGTGTCCTTGTAATTTTTCTTTCATTATTCCGAAATTGTAGGATCCTTTGAATCCGAGTGTTGTAGGATTTCAGTGGGAACCTGATTGTAAAATCATTGGGATCTGAGGTAGGATCTTTGAAGAAGATATGCTGGTAGATCTTTGGGTGCATGGATTAAGGTAAGACTTTGATAGGCTGAGGGTTTGTCTCGAGGGGTGTAGGATCTAGGGAGTTCTAAGTCTTGTTTGTGTTCCTGTTGGGGTTTGAAGTTCCGGGCCCACAAAGTTCTTGGAAGTCATTTCATTTATGCTTTTATAGGATGAGTGGGTAGATGAGAGGTTGTATTTATTAGGAGAGAGGTTTTGGCTGTTTTGCTTTGCCTAAGTTGGGAAATAGAGAGATAAACTCCCAAATTCTTATTTTAGAGAGAGAGAGAGAGAGAGCGCCGCAGCACTTTGTGTTCCTGCGCGAGTAGAAGCTGCCGCGCGAGTAGGGGCTCGCGGTTTGGTGCGGTTGGGAGTCAAGGACTCGCCGGACTGCCGATCTCGCCCGGGGTGTTTGCTCTCGCCAGCGAGAGGAGAACTCGCCGGGTGTAAGATGGGTCTCGCCGGCCTTGGTGTGTGTTTGCTGATTAAGTTGAGTCTGAGTTTGGATTGTGCGATCACACGTGGAGAAGTCAAGGACTGGTTGTAAGATTTTTGATCCGAGCCTAGCACACTGCTAGATAGGTGGTGGTGGGTAGGGGGGAATGGATGTATCAATAATTGTGGAATGACTATAAATCTTGGTGTGCTCTCTGTCATGTGTTTTATTCTTTCTTTGCTGTTCTAAAAATCAACATATTTTAAAAAGATCAAAAACAGTCAAACATCTATTCCCCTCTCTAGGTGATTAGACTACACTTAGGCTCCGTTTGGGAGGACTTATTTTCACTGGTCAAGCGGTCATGACCGCATGAACCGGGACTTAAATAAGTCATTTAAGTCCCGGTTCATGCGGTCATGATCGCTTGACCGGTGAAAATAAGTCCTCCCAAACGGTGCCTTAATCTTCCGTCCCACATTGATCTGGTAGTTGGCAAACGTGCTGTATAATAGGAGAACGCTCTTCTTGCTAAGAGCGGCGTTACTAATATCCGTTCCTGTGATAGATTGTCTGAGAAGACGGTGTAATATTCGTAATGTAGAATAATATAATTAAGAAGCATCTGTCTACTTATCCTGAAATTGTTCCTAGCACTAACTGAGTTTCTCCCAGCAATCACACACACTCATGTCCCCTGAGAAAATTACTGCCAGTGCTCAGATATCTTTCGGATCTGACGAAGTCGCTGCTATAGAATCCCATTATGATATTGAAGTCTGCCACTGTCAGAGTGTATTTTTACCTCTGAAGACAGAAACTGATTGTAGAATCGAATTCGAAAGGCCCCACAACATTGATGACACTCAATGTGCACAGAAAATCTAATGTCAATTAGTGCATAATAAGTGGCGTCTGACTTCATCAATCGTGAATAATAAGTGCATCCAACCTAGCAGGCAAGTGAGATCAACAATGTTTGGAGCAACCCATAAAACTATAAAAGCACATTCCAGTTGATCTTTCCACAATCTATAAATCGTGTGGTACTCAAGAGGAAATATCTTATCTTTGAGACAGTGGCTCCGTTTGACACTGTGGCGGCGGTTGTAAACGCATGAGTTAAACCGTCATTCGTTAAGGACCACCTAACAAACATCATCCGTTTGAACATAAAAGTGGATGAAGTTCCTTCGGTGGGTGTTAACGAATGAAAATTTAACCCTCATGTTCATGACTGTCACCACCGTGCCAAACAAAGCCTAAAATAAGGTCCGGTTCATGCGGTCGTAACCCTCGTCTGTTTATTTTTCATACTTCCTTTAAAACAATTTTAGGTCTTTTTGATTGATTGATTTATTTTCTCTTGCGATTTTTCATATCTAGCAGTCTCCACCTCCATCCTAGGGCAAGAATAACCTCTCCACTCAATTCCAAGATCAGTTGAGGGATATTCAAGAAGGCAGAGTGTTAAGTGGGGATCTGGCGCTTGAGCAAGTGGCATTTTGGAGGGGTGTGAAGAGAATATAGGTCATTAGGAGGACATTGACAGCGCCTCCCATATCCTGAACAGCCCAAGGTGTACCGTACATTGAGGGTGGATGACCATTCTACTCCTCTCTAGTGAAGTAGAGGAGATGGCTCTTCATTTCCATTGTAGCTTCGGTGCTATTCTTTCCTAACCCTTTCTTTCACCCTTGATTTCTCAAACTATTATGATGGAGTTGCTCATGTTTTATGTGTATAACTTGATAACCTTGTCTTTTTATGTGTTATCGTGCATGAATTGTATTTGATTTCATGTTTATATTTATTTTACGTGAATGTGATTATCCCTATAAATGGTGGTGGTTTATGACTTCCTTGTTGTGGAAATGTTATGGTTGTTTGTTGATTTGTACATGGTTTGTGATTACTCATGGTAGATTTCTTGTAGCTTAATTATTAGAAAATAGGAAAACTATTTTTTTAATTAATTGCTTACTAACCCATGGTTTAGGAAATCCTTTTATCTTCATCGGTGCTTCACGTGATTTGATACTTAGTGGGGAAACTAATCATTTTATATTACTTTGATTGATGCACTGCTGACGTTATTCCGCTAGGATAACAACCATGGTAGCTAACAATCAAATTTTTGGCTCCGCTGCCGGATAGCGCGGTGGATTTTCAGTTGGTCTAGGAAATATTTTACCTAGGTTTGACCAAGTATTTTTGATTTTATTTTTTGTTTAAAATTTTTTAATCTCCTGTTTCTCTATTTTTAATTTGACCTCTAGGTTTGCGTTTTTCTTAATTAATCTTGTGTAGTTAGGCGATTATGATATTTTCTTGAATCTCGTTCCAAACCATTATTGCTACCTTTCAACCTTGTCAGCGGTGCGATCCTTTGCACATTATCATTTTGTTTGTCCTAGGCAATATACAATTTATGATTTTTATGGTTCTTTTTTTGGTGAATAAAAATCTTTTAGTCCCCCGTGTAGAGAACCTGGTCATTATAACTTTGTGTCTCCATTACAAGCATCATTGTTGGGAAACATCCTATTGATTTAACTTGACAAATTAATCATAAATGAATTTACTCCTTAGGATTATTACTCATATGTATAGATATGGTAATTTGGTCATAGATGTCCCACAGAGTCAGTCAAGATAGAGTCATGAGAAAGATAAACTGAAATAGAGAAGAAAATCATCCAAAGTAATTATGCGTCGACTAGAAGTCGATGCAACGTTTACTGGAAGTCGACATAACTCTGATTGGATGTCAACGCTACTTTAGAAGTTAAGTCGACGCTCCTTCAAAGTAGAAGATGATGCATGCGTCGTTAAGACATCGATACTAACGTTGATTATTTAGTTAAGTCGATGAAGCTTCAATTCGTAGGCAGATCTCGACGCACCTTCTATTAGAAGTCTGTTGGGTACATTGGAAAATGTGTACCTGATTTGAAGAAGCCCAACTTAGCTCAATGATATACATCAAGGTGTATTTGATGTTGTTTTGAGTTGACATGTGCAGGTGAAGAAGTATTAAAGAATGCAGAAAAATATTCTAAGTCCATGTGTCGACACTTCAGAATATCGGTGTCGACACAGAGAAAGATAGTCGACCACATTTATGTCGACACTGAGAAGCAGTGTCGACACATAAAGAAAATCGTCGACCTCAGCACTGGGAAGCAGTGTCGACACAGTGAAAGATAGTCGACACCCAGAGAAAGTTAGTCGACCAGTGAAAGATAGTCGACTAGTGAAAGATAGTCGACCAGAGAAAGATAGTCGACCAGAGAAAGATAGTCGACTCACAGAAGAAGATAGTCGACCTCAACTGTGTCGACACAGGGAGGATGTGTCGATACCTTGAGATTGAGTCGACACATATTGGCAGAAGTCGACTATGCTTGTGTCGACACCAGAAGACTGAGTAGACACATTTTGGCAGAATTGAAGATTGCTGTGTCGACACCTGAAGGCTGAGTCGACACATACTGAGCTCTGAATCTACAACAACTGTGTCGACATACAGGACTTTTGTCGACACACTGCAGAGTCAAGACCAAGTTATTTTCTGAAGAAGCTGTGTCGACTTAAAGGCAACTTAGTCGACATCATCAAAGACTGTGTCAACACCAAAGTCACTTGTGTCGACACAGATAGACAGATTGGTCTCGACACTTTCTGACAGACTGTCTCGACATTTTGCTGTCCAAGGCTAAGGTACAGGAACTGTTTGAAGACTTGACAGCTGTGGGTTGCCACCGTTTAACTGAAGTTGTCAGACCTGTCAGAAAACAGTTAGAAACCGGATCAGCCGGTTACCATGAAGAAAGTCTATAAATAGACATATTCAGAAGAAAATATATAGAGAAGAAGATTTAAGAAGAAAAAAAAAGAAGGATTACGATCCTATTGAAGTTTCAATTCAAGAAAGTGCTAAGCTCTAAAGAAGATCTTCATCAGAAGATCTAAGAAGAAGAAGTCTGAAGTATCAGAAAAGGTGTTGGATAGAGAGGGATCCAGTCATCTTGAAGAAGAAGAAGGAAGCCATCAGTGGTTTCTCAAGAAGCTGTTTGGAAATCAACTCAGCTAAGTTCAGATTCAAGAAGCTTTGAAGAAAGCTCAGTTTCAGTTGATTTCATCAGCTGATCAAGAAGTGTCTTGTCCTCTTCTCTCTCAATAAAGGCAAGACATTAAAATATCTTTTCTAAATTTCTGTAGGATCTGTTTACACAGATCTGAGTTGTAAGCCTGTGTTATAAAGGCTGAGTGTAGGAGAGGTGATCTCTGAGTGGTAGGGCTATTTGCCTGAGTGTAGGAGAAGGTTCTTCTCTGAGTGGTAGGCCTTGAGGCAAGGCTGAGGTAGGGCTGTTGAGCCTGAGTTGTAGGAACCTATCCAGGTTCTGAGCTGTAGGATCTGCGGATCTGAGAATAGTGGAAGTTTGGCCGAATCTAGCATACTGCTAGATAGGTGGAGGGGGAAAGTGGATGTACCCAAACCTTGGGGAACCACTATAAAACATTATGCAATCTGTGATATTTCAATTTCTGTGATTGCTGTACTGGATGTTTTATTTATGCAATTGAATTCTGCCTAGAAGTATAAACAAACAATAAGAACCTATTCACCCCCCTCTAGGTGTTTAGGTTGTCTTGAAAGTAAAACTATCAAGTGGTATCAGAGGGAGGTTACTCAAAAAGGACTTAACAGTCTGAGGTAGATCTGAAAGGCAGAATCAAGATTCAAAAAGATGGGTTCTGGTGAGAATCATAAGGAGCTAGGATCTATGAAATTACCCATATGCAAGAAAGAAATTTTTGGAATTTGGAAAGAAAGAGTCAGATTGTTTATGGAGGCATCTGACCCAAGGATTTACATCACAGTACAGGAAGGCCCCTTCATTCCAATGAAGGTATCAGTTCTTGATGCAAATATCCAAACTCCAAAAAGTTATTCAGAAATGACCAAGGATGAAATCATCTTGGCAACCATGGATAAAAGAGCTCAGAACATTATTGTTAGTGCCATAGATGATTCAACATTTCAGAATCTGATTCACTGCAAGACCTCTAAAGAGATGTGAGACACATTGATTGTCTACATGGAGGGATCTGAAGAAGTAAGGCAGGACAGGAAATCTATGCTCAATCAGGAGTATGAAAGTTTTAGACAAGGAAAATCTGATAGCATAACTGAGTGCTACAAGAAATTCTATAGAATTGTGAATGAGCTTATGTCCTATGGAAGAGTCTTCAGTACTTATGAACTGAATGACAAATTCTTGAGATCCTTAACAAAGGATTGGGACACAAAGATCTGTGCCATAAGAGAAGTGGCTAAATTGGCAGAGATCTCTCCTCCCACCTTGTTTGGAAAGTTGCTATCCTATGAAATGCAACTTATGGTGAGGAAGGAGGAAGAAAAGAATTCAAGAGGAGAGCATAGAGAAAAGATTGTGGCATTCAATGCAGAAGCCACTAGAAAGAATAGGAGGAAATCACCATCTCCTCCTAAGGAAGTTGCAGAAGATAGTTCTGAAAATTCAGATAAGGGTTCAGAAAGCTGTGATTCAGATGCAGACTTTGCTGCATTCACAAGGCAATTCCAGAGGTTCTTGAAAAAAAAGCAATGGAAGTCTAGGCCTTCCACATCACAGCAAGTTGATGACTATTATCAGAAGAAAAGGTCATCAAGGAAAGTGAAGAGCAGATCAAAGCCCAGCAAAGCCACTACTTCAAAGATTGTCTGCTATTGTTGCAATAGGCCTGGACATGTAGTGGCTGACTGTCCTGATAAGAGAAAGGAGTCTTCAGACAAGAAGAAGACTCATCAGAAAGGCAAGAAGGAGAAATCCTTTGTTACAAAGAAAGATAAGAGTCTAACAGACCAGTCAACTTCAGAGTCAGAATCTGAAGCTGAAGCATATATTGGACTATATGCTGCATCTGAAGAAGAGGAGTTTCTGCAGTTGCTAGACTCCATCAATGAACAAAAGGATCATCAGTGTATGGGGCTGATGGCAGGATCAGAAGAGGACATATGCCAGAATCAGTCTGGTCCTAATAAGGTAAAATGTCCTTCTATTACATCTGTTTGTAGTACAAGTGAAGAATCAGCTACATCTGCATCAAGAGATGTAGATGCATCTGAATCTGAAGGAGATGTCTATCAATTGATAGACAAGTATGGGGACTTGTTGCAGGCCCTTAAGAAAAGCAAGAACCTGGTTAAATCTCAGGCTCAGGAAATTGCTGAACTAAAGGTTGCTACAACTGAGTTAGAGAAAGTTATTGATCAAAAATTAAATGAAATTGCCAAGCTGAAGAATATAACTATTATTCAGATGGGCACAATTAATTATACTAATGATCAAGTGAAGAGTCTGGAGGCCAGACTTAAAATTGAAAGAGAGTTAGTGGCTAGTTACTCTAAGACAAAATCTGTCTTACCCTTGATAGATGAATTTGTCACTCAAAAGGGTAAGGCTGGATTAGGATTTAAAGGTAACTCCAGGGCTGGCAGATTCAAGAGGAAAGGCAAAGCTCCTGTTCAGCCACTAAACCTTTCAGTCCCCATAAAGTTTAGTAAGGTGGAAGTGGCTTCTAACAAATATGATCATGAAGATATTCAAGGTCATATTAAGACTAATGTTCTGAAGAACAAGGGTGTAAATGCAAGCAGGCCTACCCATGGTCATAAACCAAATGGTTTTAAGAAATCAGTAGGTGAAGTTGCTGCAGCACCAGCAATGAACAGAAATTCTTCTGACAAGGATGTATCTAGATCTAGATACAATAAGTTTGAATGTTGGTGCTGTGGCAAGAGAGGCCATTTTGCACTAGACTGCTGGTATAACACAAGTGTTATAAAGAACAATAGTCTACCCGTTAGAAGAGGTTATGGTAGCTTTATTAATGCTAACCTGAACCAAGAACCCAAGACTTACTTGGGTTCTAAGGGTAAGTAATTCTGTGTTGCAGGATAGTCCAAGTGGCCATGCCCCTATATGGTACTTGGACAGTGGTTGTTCCAGGCACATGACTGGAACAAAGGGGCTGCTGAAGGAGTATTCATCTGTCAAAGATGGACCTAAAGTGATCTTTGGTGGATCTGAAAAAGGAGTCATCAAAGGGTTGGGTAACATTTCTTCTAACCTTATTACTATCACTCAAGTGGCTTATGTAAAAGGTTTGAAATATAATCTAATAAGCATAAGCCAGCTAAGTGATTTAGGATATGACATTTCATTTGTTAAAGATGGATGTCATATCAAAAGGTCAAGTGATCAAAAGATCATATTGACTGGGTATAGGAAGAGAAATGTATATTGTCTTAATTTTGAATGTGAGAATAAGGCTTCTTCTATCTGTCTTGTAGCTGATGATAATGCTTCTCATTGTGTTAAGTGGCACAAGAGATTGGCTCATCTAAACTACAAGACAATTGACCAACTCTTTAGCAAAGAGTTAGTGAGGAATGGACCTCAAGTTAAGTGTATAAAGGAAGGGATATGCTCAGCTTGTCAAAAGGGCAAGCAGACAAAATCCTCCTTTCAAAGTCTTGAAAACAAGGATTCTGTAAGGTGCTTATACCTCCTGCATATGGATCTTTTTGGTCCTATGCCAGTTCACAGTCTAGGTAGGAAAGTCTACACTTTTGTGGTTGTAGATGACTATTCTAGATTCACATGAGTGTTCTTTCTGAGACAGAAATCTGAAACCCCAAGTGTATTACTTAATTTTGTAAAGCAAATTCAGAATGAACTGAATAGTACAGTGGTCAAAATCAGAAGTGACCATGGTACTGAGTTTCAATCTGAAAGCATATCAAAATTGTGTAAAGACTTTGGGATTTTCCAAGAGTTCTCCTCACCTAGAACACCTCAGCAAAATGGAATTGCTGAAAGAAAGAATAGAACATTAATTGAAGCAGGTAGAACTCTGTTGAGTGACACCTCTCTCCCAGAATATTTTTGGGCTGAGGCAGTTAACACTGCTTGTCATGTAATCAATAGGGCTACCATCACCAAAAGCCACAAAATGACTCCCTATGAGATTGTGAAAGGCAGAAAACCAAATCTATCTTATTTTAGGATCTTTGGTTGCAAGTGTTATATACTTAACAATGGCAAGTCATATTTGACTAAGTTTGCTGCCAAATCTCAGGATGGGATATTTGTTGGGTACAACACAAATAGTAAGGCATATAGAGTCTTCAACTTGACTACTCAAGTTGTTGAAGAATCTGTGCATGTTGTGTTTGATGAAACAAGATTAATCAACTGTGAGTTGTCTTGTAGATCAAATGACTCAACAGGTATAAGCAAAAGTATGGACAAGCTCTCCATTACTGAAGTATCAAAGGAAGATGGAGCATTGGAAAATGAAGGCTTCTGTCCAGGGGGAGAACAAGACACTATAGAAGCTGATGAAAACCAAGAGATTCAGCTAAATGAAGGAGCTAGAGATGTTCAACCAGAAGGGAATTTTCCTCCAGCTACAAGACATTTAAGAGATCATCCAGCTGATCAGATAATAGGTGATCCAAGACAGGGGGTGCAAACTAGAAGCAGAAATCAAAACACAGGTCTACATTCAAGTTTCCTGTCACAAATGTAGCCTAAGAAGTTTGAAGAAGCTATCCAAGACCAGCACTGGATTGATGCTATGCAAGAGGAGCTGAATCAATTCAGAAGGTGCAATGTCTGGGAGCTTGTTCCTAAACCAAGAGGCCACAACATAATTGACACAAAATGGATCTATAGGAACAAGCTAGATGAAAGTGGAATAATAGTGAAGAATAAAGCAAGATTGGTTGCAAAAGGATACAGGCAGGAAGAAGGGATTGACTTTGATCAAACCTTTGCTCCAGTAGCAAGGCTGGAGGCAATCAGAATGTTCCTTGCCTATGCAGCCTATCAAGACTTCAAAGTATACCAGATGGATGTGAAGTCAGCATTTCTGAATGGAGATCTTAAAGAAGAAGTATATGTAGAGCAGCCATCAGGTTTTGTAGATCCTCTTAAACCTGATTTTGTTTATAAGCTTAGGAAAGCTCTGTATGGGTTAAAGCAAGCTCCAAGGGCTTGGTATGAAACCCTGTCTACTTTTCTCATTGAGAATAAATTCTCAAGAGGAAAAATAGACAAAACTCTATTCCTTAGGGAATCCAAAGGTAAGATCATCTTAGTCCAGATATATGTTGATGACATAATCTTTGGATCTACTCAAAACAACTTTTGTAAAAAGTTTGCCAAACTTATGCAAGGTAAGTTTGAGATGAGCAGTATGGGGGAACTTAAGTTCTTCTTGGGACTCCAAGTAAGACAGACTGATGATGGCTTGTCCATATCCCAGTCTAAGTTCACCAAAGAATTGATTAAGAAGTATGGTATGGAGTCATCCTCCACCATGAGAACTCCTATGGGAACAAGTATGCCCATATGCAAAGATGATGCAGGTAAACCTATTGATGAGACTTTGTATAGAGGAATAGTTGGCTCACTACTATATCTCACTGCTAGTAGACCAGATATTATGTATGCTACATGTGTCTGTGCTAGGTACCAAACCTACCCTAAAGAATCTCATTATACTGCAGTCAAAAGGATCCTGAGATATCTTAAGGGCACACCTAATCTAGGTCTTTGGTACCCTAGGAATAGAGATTTTCTACTAACAGGCTATTCAGATGCAGATTTTGCAGGATGTAGAGAGGATAGGAAGAGTACTACAGGTACTTGTCAATTCCTGGGAGGAAGACTAATATCATGGAGTAGTAAGAAGCAGACCAGTGTGGCAATTTCCACAGCTGAGTCTGAGTATGTTGCTGCTGGAAGCTGCTGTGCACAGCTATTATGGATGCAGCATCAACTTAAGGATTATGGTATTCAAGTAAGTAGAACACCTCTTTTGTGTGATTCTAAGAGTGCAATTTCTATTGCTAATAATCCTGTTTCTCATAGTAGAACTAAGCATATAGAAATTAAATACCATTTTCTTAGAGAACATGTAGAAAAAGAAGGCATCTCATTGGAATTTGTGAAAACAGATTATCAAATAGCAGATGTGTTTACTAAGCCCCTAGATGAGACCAAATTCAATAAATTTAAAATTGAATTAGGTATGTTAACCATTGATTAGTGTAATCACAAAATCATCAACAATGAAGTTAAAGTGGTAACAAGACATACAAGTGATATAAAGACACATTGAAGTAGTATCAAGTACTTTGTAGTACTTATAAGTTGTGTTGAACAAACAAAAATTGGCTAAGTAAGATGGTGTCGACACATTCAGTAATAATGTGTCGACTCAGGGTAGTAATGTAGACAAGTCAGAGATATTGTGTCGACACAGAAAATATGTGTCAACACTTAAGAATCTTATTGTCGACTTATCCAAGAATGTAGTATCAACTTCACCAGGATAGTGATGTCAACACTTACAGATTTTGTGTCGACACTTATACTAAGAGTCGACACAGAATTTCTGATGCTCTACTATATATCTCTGGTGTCGACATATCCGCAAATTAGTGTCGACACATAATAGACGGACTTGAAGTCGAGACAATAGAAGCTTGTGTCGACACATTCCATCTGTGTCGACACTTATAGTCTGTTTTTGGCGACTTTTGATCTTCTTTAAACAGAAGGTATAAATAAGTCAAAAACTCATTCTGTCGACACGCTTACAAGGTTTTCGAGACTGAAACCCTGTATCGACATTCTCCCTCTCTCTCTCTTTCTCTCATCTTTCAAGCTTTCTCGACTGATCAATGGCGCCAAAGATTGAAGATAATATAAATGAAGGATATGAGTTGGTGCGCCAGGCCTTTGCTGCTGCCCCACCAGATGTTCACGGGGTTATCTCTCTCCTCTCCGACTCGGGATTAGAATTTCTGGTCTCCGAACCATCTAAGATATGGAAGAAGGAGGTGCATGAGTTCTTTACTTCTGCATCTGTAGATTCTGAAAGTCACGAGATAAAATCCACAGTTCATGGGTCAACAGTGGAAATTACTCCAAGTAAGTTAAGAACAATTCTTCAATTACCTATAATTGAGAATGAAGAGGACGTCCCTGCTTCTAAATCAAGGGAGGCTCTTCAATGGTGTGGATTGGATTCCACCATGAAAATTGGAGCTGCGTTCAACAGGAAAGGAATGAATCAACATGGCAAGTTTCTGTCTGAGGTGGTTGACAAAGTAATTCTGTGCAAGCCAGGTGGACATGATAGGATTTCCGCCTATATGTTCAGCCTCATGACCAGGATTGTGTTTACAATTCCAACAGATTGGTCCATTGTAATCTTTGAAAAGATTAAGGAAGGAATCAAGAAGCCAAATCTGGCTAGAATAATGAGTATATACCTAACTAAGGAGATTCCTGATGTTATGCAACAACTACCTGGAACAAAAATTAATCACATGAGAAGGATGGACATGAGATTGTTTTCCAGATGGGATAGGGTGCTGACCAAAGAGATGCCTGAAGTGGAAAGGCAGGATTCACCTGAGAAATCCCCAGGTCATGCTACCAGTACTGAGCACCCACAAGAAGAGCAAGTAAGACAAGAGGTTGAAGATCAGCCTGCTTCTACACAAGTTCAGGATGCCACTGTACCTGCAATTCAAGGAAAAGAAGTAAGAATACCAGCTCAGCAAGTTTATTCACCTACACAGGCTGTATCTACTCATGACCAGGTACAGGTGCAAGGGGAGCTGGTGTATTTTCCTACAAAAGACGTTTCTAATATTTCTATTTCTACACAGGTCCAGGGGAAGCAAGTGTCCTCACCTGCCCAGGACATCACCAATACTGAACAAGTACAGGGGGAGAAGCTGTCTGAGCAAGTGCAAGAGGAAGCTCAAACTGATTTATCTCAAGATTTGAATACTGCAGATGTTCCAGCCCAGAAGGAATATACTCTAGATGAGTTATTTCCAAATGATGAAATAGTTACTGATAGAATGGAAGTGGAGCAAGAAATTGAGGGGGAGCCTGTGCATGTTGAGGCTGAACAACATGGCACTGAAGCAGATGTTCCTCCTCCTCCCAAAGAGAGAGTTCAAATTGATAGTACTTCTGATTCTGAGAATGAAGAAGCCAGGATGGCTAAGAAGAGAAAACTTATGGTCTTCACGAGAAGGAGCAAGAGCTATAAGCAGGCTCTACAGTCTACAACACATCACACTCCTTCTGAATTTGATTATAACAAGTTTATGGTCGATTTACAAGTGAAATTGGATGAACACAGAGTGGCTATTGAAAAATATGTTGATGAGAACAACAAGTCCCTGCAATTTGACTTGGCTCAGGATATAAAGTCTATTCGATTTGAAGTCAATATGCATAAGAAGGAGATGACAGATTGCTTCCTTAAGGGAGGTAATGTTGTGGTATATTTGGCAAAACAACAGCAGTCCATCATCCCTAAAGTGGATGATATTGCTTTAAAGCAAAGCTATGTTTTGGAAAATCAGATAAGGATGAATGACAATTTAACTGAATCTCATCAAGGGATCATTGATGAATTGAAAAAGACTATTCCAGGCCTGCCTGCAGCTAGAGCAAATGAAATGGAAGAATTTGATAAGAAATTTCAAGCTGCTATTGATTCTGTTAAAACTGCTATCACTACCTCTCAAAAGGACATATCTGACAAGCTTCTAAAGTTAAAACCATTTTTTAAAGAGGGTGCGAATTATCTGGATGGACAAATCAGATTTCAGAAGGAAGATCTAAGAGATCATATTACTAGAGAAGCCATAAAGGGGGAGAGGTTGTTAGTTCATGCAGGCTCAGAGCACACCAAATGAGTGACCAATAGTATTCGAGCCATATTGGGATATCCACCTTTGCGTGATGATGCTATGGTGGCTGAGTCAGGAATACAAACAGGTCTACTTGAAGGCAATCAACCTGAGGTTGCCCAAGTCATTTACCCTCCTCCAGATTTTGATATGATTGATCAGCAAGTTCAAGGAATGTATAGTCCTCCAAAGAAGGTTAACAGGATTGTTATTGGGAAAGTAGATAAGCCTGAGGATACTTTGAAAGAACAGCAAGATGCTCTACTATCTAAGAAAAGATTTAGAGAGCAGGCTGAACTTAAGCCAGACTTTGAGCAGTGGAGTCCTACTTCCAGAAACATTATACTCACTGCATGGAAGGCTGTCAAAGACCAAGTACATGAAAGAGGCAAGTGGTTCAATGAGATGGAATGACAGAAGTATGAAGCCAGGCAAGAGGCAATAGTACAGTTTAGAAGAAAAGCCAAGCTGGGTAGGCTGCCACCAGATGCTCAGGAGCCGAGCAAGTACTTTCCAAAGCCCTTTCATTATTTTGAAAGGCAAAGGCTCAAGGAAGAAGCTCTGAAGAAAGCTGAGCTAAAAGGCAAGAAACCAGCTGAAGATTCTGAAGCTCCTGTGAAGGCTCAAATCCAATCTGGCAAAGGGATTGTCATAAGAGAGCCTGATCAGTCTTAATTTTTAATTCTTTCAAAGTGTTTTGTTATGTTTTGATCATTAAATGTAAAACTCTGTATTCAAACATTATCAAGTTATAAACAAAATGTTGTTTGGTATCATATAATGTTCATTCTGTGATGGATTGTTTTTATTTTGTTTATATTAAGTATTCCTGTTATGTCATATATCATCAGTTTATACTTTTTATAAATGGTGTATATCATTGGCTATAAGGGTTATGACTTCTCCAAATAGGGGGAGATTGTTGGGTACATTGGAAAATGTGTACCTGATTTGAAGAAGCCCAACTTAGCTCAATGATATACATCAAGGTGTATTTGATGTTGTTTTGAGTTGACATGTGCAGGTGAAGAAGTATTAAAGAATGCAGAAAAATATTCTAAGTCCATGTGTCGACACTTCAGAATATCGGTGTCGACACAGAGAAAGATAGTCGACCACATTTATGTCGACACTGAGAAGCAGTGTCGACACATAAAGAAAATCGTCGACCTCAGCACTGGGAAGCAGTGTCGACACAGTGAAAGATAGTCGACACCCAGAGAAAGTTAGTCGACCAGTGAAAGATAGTCGACTAGTGAAAGATAGTCGACCAGAGAAAGATAGTCGACCAGAGAAAGATAGTCGACTCACAGAAGAAGATAGTCGACCTCAACTGTGTCGACACAGGGAGGATGTGTCGACACCTTGAGATTGAGTCGACACATATTGGCAGAAGTCGACTATGCTTGTGTCGACACCAGAAGACTGAGTAGACACATTTTGGCAGAATTGAAGATTGCTGTGTCGACACCTGAAGGCTGAGTCGACACATACTGAGCTCTGAATCTACAACAACTGTGTCGACATACAGGACTTTTGTCGACACACTGCAGAGTCAAGACCAAGTTATTTTCTGAAGAAGCTGTGTCGACTTAAAGGCAACTTAGTCGACATCATCAAAGACTGTGTCGACATCAAAGTCACTTGTGTCGACACAGATAGACAGATTGGTCTCGACACTTTCTGACAGACTGTCTCGACATTTTGCTGTCCAAGGCTAAGGTACAGGAACTGTTTGAAGACTTGACAGCTGTGGGTTGCCACCGTTTAACTGAAGCTGTCAGACCTGTCAGAAAACAGTTAGAAACCGGATCAGCCGGTTACCATGAAAAAAGTCTATAAATAGACATATTCAGAAGAAAATATATAGAGAAGAAGATCTAAGAAGAAAAAAAAAGAAGGATTACGATCCTATTGAAGTTTCAATTCAAGAAAGTGCTAAGCTCTAAAGAAGATCTTCATCAGAAGATCTAAGAAGAAGAAGTCTGAAGTATCAGAAAAGGTGTTGGATAGAGAGGGATCCAGTCATCTTGAAGAAGAAGAAGGAAGCCATCAGTGGTTTCTCAAGAAGCTGTTTGGAAATCAACTCAGCTAAGTTCAGATTCAAGAAGCTTTGAAGAAAGCTCAGTTTCAGTTGATTTCATCAGCTGATCAAGAAGTGTCTTGTCCTCTTCTCTCTCAACAAAGACAAGACATTAAAATATCTTTTCTAAATTTCTGTAGGATCTGTTTACACAGATCTGAGTTGTAAGCCTGTGTTATAAAGGCTGAGTGTAGGAGAGGTGATCTCTGAGTGGTAGGGCTATTTGCCTGAGTGTAGGAGAAGGTTCTTCTCTAAGTGGTAGGCCTTGAGGCAAGGCTGAGGTAGGGCTGTTGAGCCTGAGTTGTAGGAACCTATCCAAGTTCTGAGCTGTAGGATCTGCGGATCTGAGAATAGTGGAAGTTTGGCCGAATCTAGCATACTGCTAGATAGGTGGAGGGGGAAAGTGGATGTACCCAAACCTTGGGGAACCACTATAAAACATTGTGCAATCTGTGATGTTTCAATTTCTGTGATTGCTGTGCTGGATGTTTTATTTATGCAATTGAATTCTGCCTAGAAGTATAAACAAACAATAAGAACCTATTCACCCCCCCTCTAGGTGTTTAGGTTGTCTTGAAAGTAAAACTATCAAAGTCGATGTAATGTTGAATGAAATTCAGAAAGGAAAATTCAGAAGATCCATTCAGAATTACTTGAAAATATTTATTATGGAATTCTTTTGAAACTTTAGTGCTCTTGGAAGAGAGCCTAATGATAGAATTCTACATCAAATATCAAAAGAGTATTTATGAAATAAATTTGAAGAGATTGTTGGGATTCTTGAAAACAAATATAGACTAAAAGAATCTCATACCTTTTGGCGATAACTTTCTTGATAAAGGAGAATTTGAAATTCTTCAAGGATTCATATACTCAGATTTCAAGAACGAGTACAAAGATAGAAAGCAAATCAATAACAGAACTTAGACAACTGACACCACTCTTCTTCTCATTCTTCTTCTCTTCTCTATTGCCACTGCTGCGTCAACAAGAATATTGAGAACAATATGAAAGACTGGATCAAAGCATATAATCCTTACTCTTTCTTATAAGCATGGATTCATCATTTTGAAAGGAACCAGAACCCTTGGTGCCCAAAAGTCTCAGAAAAATTTTGCTGACAGAGGATTCAGTCTAGAAGACTATTGTTCATCATCATCTTCTTACTCTTACTCTTTTCCTCTCATTTTATAAATCAATTAAAGAGTTTTAAGAATCTTTCTTTAAAGGATTCATTGTGGTTCTAAGAGTTTACTTACCAAAAGACTCGATCTTGGTTCAAGATCTGCTTATCAAAAGATATAAACATGATTATAAGAGTATCCTTAACAAAAGTCTCAGCTGTTGGTTTTTAGAGTCTCCTTACCAAATGACTTATGCACTTGGCTCGTGTATTCCTACCAACGTGATAGAAGAGTGAATGTACCCAGATTTTGGGAAATCAATATTGTTTGGCGTCTTCTATGCTTGTTGATTTACTATGCTTTTTCTTTTTTACTTTCTACTTTATTTTTCTACCGTGCTTAAATTATATGTAGCTGTGAATCCGTGGATGCAGATCTGAATTTGGTTAAACTTAGTAAATAGTTTTAAGCAAATATTTTAAATCCATGTTCATCCTCTCTAGAGAATTCTCAGATGATTATTCACAACTGTTCACCCTTTCAATTGATATCAGAGGTAGATCAATCAAATAAAAATTAACACCTTGATCATAAAGATCTTAACAGTTACAAAACTACACATAAAAATATAAATCTATTTTCAAAATGATTTCAAATAATTTTAAAGGATTTGCATCCACTAGATCTCTAGTGTATAACTTGGAAAAGTTCACACTCTGAAAAATAAAAGTAAAATTGTACACGAACTCTATTGATAAGAGTTTTTTTTATTCTATTCTTTTAGGACCATCAATGTCTTACAAGAAGGATGCCAGTGGAAGCACAACAGTAGAGATGGAACCAAGGATTGAATGCTCAGAAGCAGAAAAGAAGATAAAAAGACTAGGATGTCAAGGTAATGAACATTCTAGTGTCAATTATGTTAGATGAGATATTTCAGAAGGTTGCTGACTGCCAGTCAGCCAAGGAAATCTGTGAGTCTTTATCCAAAATTGTTGATGAGAGTTTTGATGAAAGAAAAGACAAATGGTCCCTTGCTTATATCCCAATATGAGAACTTTCAAAAGAAGGTTGAAGAAAGTGTTGCTGAGATGTATGAAAGGTTCATCATCATAATCAATGGACTTAAAGGATTGAATAGGGAAATCTCATTAATTGAGACAAATGACAAGTTGCTTATGTTCTTTGCTAGCACATGAAATTCAAGGATCTAGGCCATCGAAGAGTCCAAATGTCATAAGGAAATCTCTATTGATGCCCTATTAGGCAAGATAAAGTTCTATGAATTGTTGCTGAAGAGTAGGGCTGAGACGAGAATGTCTCAACTCCTAGGGAAAGAACCATTGCACTGGAGGCAGCTAAAGGAGTGCATTCAACCTTTGAAGAGGAGATGTTTATTAATCTTTTGGCCAGAAGGTTTAGAAGGTGGATAAAGACCGAAGACTCCAGAAGAAGGGATAGGAGCTCAAGCAAGCCCATATTTGATAAGACCCCCAACAAGGAGGTCATCTGCTTTACCTATAGGAAGCTAGGGCATATTGCTCTTGAATGTCCTAAAAACAAAAGGACAAAGCCAGTAAAAAAGAGCATAAGTAGTCCTTCAAGAAGAAGAACAATAAGAAGAAATTTTTTTTATAGCTAAACCTCAGAGTGACTCAGACTCTGAGTCAAGTTCCTCTTCTGAAGGTGAATATGAAGTTGCTGCTGAAGAAGCTTGCCTAATGGCTTTGGAAGCATTTTTTGAAGAAGAAGATCAGGTATCATATTTTGATGTTTTTTATTTCTCTTCAAAGGACTTAAAAAATGTTTTAAAGATGTCTATCAAGATCATCTAAAGGCTAAAAAACAGTAAAATCACTCAAAAAAGAATTAGAAGAATTAATAAATTAAAATCACTATTATATTAATTATGAACTTAGAGTTGAACTAGGCAAACTAGAAAAATAAATAAATGAACTAACTTTGGAAAACAAACCATTGAAAGAAGAGCTAGCAAAGACAAAAGACTTTGATGGCTCACTGAATTGTAGGAGTATGTGCCAGATTTTAAAGACCCTAAAAAAGCATACATGAGTTGTATTAAAAGAATTCAAAGATATCTAAAGGTTATATTTGAACTTGGTTTATGGTATCCAACAGAATCTGAATTTGTGTTAATAGGATACTCAGATGGAGATTATACTGGTTGCAAACTGGATAGAAAAATCATCTCAAGACCTTATCAATTCCTTGGTGCTAGACTGATCTCTTTGTTTAGCAAATAGCAATTTTAAGTCTCTACTTCCATATCTGAAGCTGAAGATATAGTTGATTGAAGTTGCTGTTCACAGATGCTATGGATGCAAAGTAAATTGCTTGATTATAATTTCACAATAAAAAACTCCACGATATTCTATGACAACTCTAGTGTAATATCGATTACATCTAATCATATATTGCATAAAAGAACTAAACACAGAAATTAGACACCACTTTCTTAGGGATAATGTAGAAAAAGAGAACATCTCCCTCGAATATGTATCCACTGAAGATCAAAAGACCGATATATTCAAAAAACTCTTGATAATGTTCAGCACAACCACTTCATTATTTTCTTTGGGAATGCTTGTTGGTGTAGAATAAAACACTTCATTACCTTTACAAATTATATTTTCTATAAAGAATAATAGCAGGGAAAAACAACATAAGACTTAAAATTAATAAGTCAATATTTGGCGTTATGTCGAATAGAAATCGATGCAACATCGATTTCTAGTCAATATAGCATCAAGAGCTGCAAGTTATGGAGAGTCTGCATCTAGTCGACCCAACGTAAATATTAATCGATGGACGCATCGATAGGAGGTCTGATAGGGTATACTCAAAGGTATGCTGAATACTAGTCGACACAATGTCGATTTCATAAGCACGCGTAGAATTCTTCCTTTAGAAGAATTTTTAGCACACTGCGTCGTTACTTTCTTAAAAGTGCGCCATCTTGAGCCCTAATATTTAATGTATCGACTTCCAGATTTCTATTATAACTTCATACATGTTCAAACTCTGCTCCTTCCCCACTCTCTTCTTCCGTGCTTCCATCCTATCTTGTTTGTTGAGTGTTTTTGCAGGTGTAAAAATGGCGCCAAAGATAAATTTAGGTTTCCGTTGGGATCTCTAATCATTCAATGCCATAACAGATATCTTTAAGGGTCCGTTCGTTTCACAGACATTGATATTGAAGTATTGGCTTTGAGAATATGAATGTCATTTCTCTTGTTCGTACCAATAATTTTAAAATGAAATTGGCTTTCTGAAGAAAAGTCGTCGATATTCACCGTAATCTTAAAACTCATAGATTCAATATCTATCTCTAGTGGCGGATATTGAGATCACCAACTCCGGTTTTCCAAAATGAGACCATTATTTTAGCCTGAACGTGATTTTTTTCAGCCAAACGAAATTTTTCATTAGGACGCATTTTTTTTGCCCGGACGTGTTTTATTCGTCTGCATACGATTTTTTCGCCCAGACGTAATTTTTTGTCTTGACACATTTTTTTTGCCCGGACAGTTTTTTTCTCCCGAATGCGATATTTCTGCACGAACGCGTTTTTCCTCTATGACGCAATTTTTTCGTCAGAACGCAATTTTTTAGCCCGAATGTGTTTTTTTCGCTCGTACGAAAATTTTACGCTGCGACTCAATTTTTGGTCGTCTGGGCCGAATTATTCATCAAGACGTAATTTTTTCGCTCAGACACAATTTTTTTCGCTCGAACATGAATTATTCGGCCAAACGCGATTTTTTTGCCCGGACGCGATTTTTTCGCCCGGACACGTATTTTTCGCCCGGACGCGATTTTTTTGCCCGGACGCGATTTTTCGACCGGACGCTATTTTTCGCCCAGACGCGATTTTTTTGCCTAGACGAGATTTTTTCGCCCGGGCGAGATTTTTTCGCCAGAACGCGATTTTTTCGCCCGAATGCAGTTTTTTCGCCCGGACGCGATATTTTTGCCCGGACGCGATATTTTTGCCCGGACGCGATTTTTTCGCCCAAACGCGATTTTTTGGACCGGACGCGATATTTTCGCCCGGACGCGCTTATTTTTGCTCGGACGCGATTTTTTAACCCTGACGTAATTTTTTGCCCGGACGCGATTTTGACGCCCGAACGCAATATTTTTGTCGGCCCCGACGCAAATTTTTCGCCCCGAAGCGAATTTCTCGCCCGGACGCAAATTTTTCACACGAACGTGAATTTTTTGCCGGAACGCAAATTTTTCGCCCGGACGCGAATTTTTTGCCGAGACGCTATTTTTTCGCCCGCACGCGATTTTTTCGCCCGCACGCGATTTTTTCGTCCGGACGCGATTTTTTCGCCCGGACACGAATTTCTCGCCCGGACGCGTTGTTTTCGCCCAGAGGCGATATTTTCTCCCGGACGCAAAATTTTCGCTCGGACGCGAATTTTTTGCCCGGACGCGATTTTTAGCCCGAACGCGATTTTTTCGCCCGGACGCGATTTTTCCGCTCATAAGCGAATATTCCGCCCGGATGCGAATTTTTTGCCCGAAAGCGATTTTTTCGCCCCGACACAATTTTTTCGCGTCGGGGAGAAAATTTGCTTCCAAGCAAAAAAATTGCGTCCGGGCAAAAAATCACGTACGGGCGATGTGTCCGGGCGAAAAATTCGCGCCCGGGCGAAAAATTCACGCCCGGGCAAAAATAACGCGTCCGGATGAAAAATACGACCGGGCGAAAATATCACGTTCGGACGAAAAAATTCGAGTCCGGGTGAAAAAATCGCGTCCGGGCGAAAAATTCGCATCCGGGCGAAAAATTCGCGTCGGGGCGAAAAAATCGCGTCCAGGCATAAAAATCGCGACCGGGCGAAAATATCGCGTTCGGACGATAATATCCCTTCCGGGCGAAAATATCGCGTCCGGGCGAAAAAATAGCGTCTGGGCGAAAAAATCGCGTCCGGGCGATAAAATTCGCGTGCGGGCGAAAAAATCGCGTTCGGGCGAAAAATTCGCGTTCATATGAAAATTTCGCATTCAGACCGAAAAAATCAAATTAGAGTGAACAAATCGCGCTCTGGGGAAAAAAACACGTTTGGGCGAAAATTTCACGTCTGGTCAAAAAATTCGCGTTGGGGTAAAAAAACTTGAGTTGGGACGAAAAAATCACGCCCAGAGAAAAAATCACGGTCGGGCTAAAAAACCGCGTTTGTGATTTTTAATTGTGATCCTTAAGAGCATTAATCAATGTTAATTCATATGACAGAAAGTCTTTCTACAAACGAACAATATTAAAATATCAATGTCATTTCCTATGACAGAAAGTCATCATGTCGCCGAACTAAAAAATTGGTTTTAAATTTAATGCCATTTCTCATGTGTATTGATATTGGATTGAAAGTCAATACTTCAATATCAATGTCTGTGAAACGACCGGACCCTAAGGGTCCGTTCGTTTCAATGACATTGATATTAAAGTATTGATTTTAACAAAATGAAAGTCATTTTCGCTTTTCGTATAAACAATTGTAGAATGAAATTGACTTTCTGGTGGAAAATCGTAGATATTCACACAAAACTAAAAACTCATTGGTGCAGATATTGAGATTATCAACATTAACTTTTCAAATGAAAAGTAATTTTTTCTGCATGAATGCGATTTTTTTGGACCAAACACGATTTTTTTCTCCCGAACGCGATTTTTTGGCACGGACGAGATTTCTGGCCAATACGCTATTTTTTCGCCAGGAAACTATTTTTTTTGCCCGGAAGCACTTTTTTAACACGGACGCGCATTTTTTTCTCCCGGACGCGATTTTTTCGCCCGGGCGCGATTTTTTCGGCCAGATGCGATTTTTTTCGCTCGTGGGTGTTTTCTTCGCCCGTGGCGTTTTTTTCGCTCGGACGTGATTTTTTCACCCGGATGCGATTTTTTCGCCCGTGCATGTTGTTTTCGCCCCGACGTGTTATTTTTCGCCCGTAGGCATTTTTTTTCGCGTGGAAGCGATTTTTTCGCCCAGACGCCATTTTTTCGCCCGAGCGCCATTTTTCGCCCGGGCGCCATTTTTTCGCCCGAGCGCAATTTTTTCGTCCGGGCGCAATTTTTTCGCCCTAATGCGTTTTTTTCGCCCCGAAGTGATTTTTTTGCCCGAAAGTGATTTTTTCGTCCGGGAGCGATTTTTCCGTCCGTGCGCGATTTTTCCGCCCGGGAGTGATTTTCCGCCCGGGCGCGATTTTTCCGCCCGCGCGCATTTTTCCGCCCGGGCGCATTTTTTCGCCCGGGCGCCATTTTTTCGCCCGGGAGCCATTTTTTCGCCCGGGCGCCATTTTCCGCCCGGACGCCATTTTCCGCCCGGATGCCATTTTTCGGCCCGGGCGCAATTTTCCCGCCCGAGTGCGATTTTCCCGCCCGTGCGTGATTTTTTGGCCCCGGCGCGATTTTTCGGCCCCGGCGCGAATTTTCGGCCCGGGCGCGAATTTTCGGCCCGGGCGCGAATTTTCGGCCCGGGCGCGATTTTTCGGCCCGGGCGCGAATTTTCGGCCCGGGCGCGAATTTTCGGCCCGGGCGCGAATTTTCGGCCCGGACGCGATTTTTTCGCCCGGGCGCGATTTTTCCGCCGGAACGCGATTTTTCGCTCCGACGCGACTTTTTCGCCCCGACGCGATTTTACCGCCCGGGCGCGAATTTTCGGCCCCGACACGAATTTTCGGCCTGGGCGCGAATTTTCGGCCCGAGCATGAATTTTCGGCCTGGGCGCAAATTTTCGGCACGAACACGAATTTTCGGCCCGGGCGCGATTTTTCCTCCCGGGCCCGATTTTTCCTCCCGGATGCGATTTTTCGGCCGGACGTGACTTTTTCGGCCGGACGCGACTTTTTCCCTTTGACGCGATTTTTTCGCCCCGACGCGAAATTTTCGTTTCAGGGCAAAAACATCGCGTCCGGGCGAAAATGTTGCGTCTGGCGGAAAAAATTTGTGTCCGAGTGATAAAGTCGCGCCCGAGCGAAAGAGTCGCTCCCGGGCGAAAAAAATTGTTTCCGGCCGAAAAAATTGCGTCCGGCCGAAAAAATTGCGTCCAGACGATTTTTTTCGCGTCCGGTCAAAGTCACGTCGGGTACATTGAAATTGCTTGATATGAATCTTTCATTGAAAAAAGGGAAGAAGAAAATCTCGTTCAAAAATCATGTCGGGGCAAAAAAATCGCGTCGGGGGAAAAAATCGCGTCAGGGCGAAAAAATTCGCGTCCGGGCGAAAAAGTCGCGTCCGGACGAAAAAATCGCGTCCGTGATTAAAAGTCGCATCCGGATGAAAAAGTAGTGTCGGAGCGAAAAATTTGAGTTTGGGCTGAAAAATCGCGTCTGTGCGAAAAAATTGCGTCCGTGCGAAAAAATCGCGTTCGGCCGAAAAATTTCGCGTTCGGGCCAAAAAATTTAAGCCTGGCCAAAAACATCGCGCCATGACGAAAAATCGTGTCCGGGCGATAAAATTGATGCCAGGCGAAAAATCCGCATTTGTTATTTTTAATTGAGAGTATTGACCAATACCAATTCCTATGATTGAAAATCTTTCTGTAAACGAACAATAAAAATTGATTAATGTCAATTTCTATGACAGAAAGTCATCATGCGGCCGAACAAAAAAATTGGATTTAAACTCAATGTTATTTCCCATATATATTAATATTGGATTAAAAACCAATACTTCAATATCAATGCCGTTGAAACGAACTGACCCTAAAGGATTGCTAAAATTATTTAGTGATCAGGGCATTAAAAAATTGATTTCTACTCGATACAAACTCTATAAAGCTTAGCTAATAGAGTTTATCACAATTGTTTAGTTTGAGAAGGATAGTTCATTGAAAGGACCATTTCTCTACAAGAAGTTCACATCATTGCTGAGATGGCTCAAAGAACATTTGACTTATTGTTAGGAGAATACTATGCTAATTTGTCTAAGTCCGAGATTAAGGAGTCCTAAAATCCATGAAATTATCCAAGGACAAGCCTATCCGTCTTAACAAGATTGACTTTTCTGACGAGTAAAAGTTCTTAGTAAATATTATGGGAATGTTTTTGATGTGTAAGAATTCAGCACATGATGTTATCCCCAAAGCTCAATTGAACCTAATGGGAGTGTTGGTGCTAGGAAAGAAAATAACTTGGGGCCAGTGCCTCCTCAAGCTAATATCCTATGGGTATGGACACACGAAGAATGAATACATGACTTTCATGAGTCAAATTCTACTACAAAATTTCTCAAGTCTGTGCACATCAAAGGGAGTGGCAATTCCTCCAGGGAGAAAATTGTCCATTTCATTATTCTCAAAATGGAACAAGCAAATTATTAAGCCCAGGTCTCAAAAAGAATAAACCCCGCCTTCATCTCCAGAAGATGAGATGAATGCATCAAACAATCTTGCACAAACCAATTTACATCCTTCATCTTATCTCTTTGCCAGACATACCATCATCATCTATTCAGCCAAAGTCAACTACCTTCTAAGAACCTCTATCAGATTCTCAACACTTCACAGAACTACCTTCATCACCTCTTTAACTCAATCCACCTACTACGCTAGTTTCTTCAAATTTTAACTATAATTCAATTATTCTCCAAGCAGTCAAAGTAGCTATTAAATCTCTAAACACCTTAATGAGTGAACATGCCCAAAGGTTTCAAACTGCATATTCTCAAATGCAAACCCAGATTAGCGGGGGTAACTACCTCTGTACAGTGTATTTAAGAAAGCTATCCTCCTCATCTATTACCAAAACTTTCTTAACATTACTTGTTTAGGAGGCTAAGAAGGGGGAGAGTCAGGACGAAGACAAGGATGCAGTGGATAAATATCTGATAAATATCTGGATTCAACAGCTCGGGAGGGGGGGGGGGGGAGCATGAAGTGCCTGAAGATATTCCTTTCTACAAGGCTAAAGAGGTAGTTCAAGAAGATGCACTCATTCAAAGGGAAAATGATGTACTTGTATTTGCTAGAGAGGTTGCATAAATGGTTATAGAAATACATAGGGAGAGTAATGTTGAAATAAAAGATCAATAGGAAATGAAAAGTTGCTTCACTGGTTCAGGGGGATGCAACAAATGAGGAACAACCACGAGTAATTCACTACACTAGGAAAAGGAAGGCTGAGAATAAAGAAAGTTAATAGGTAAGCCCCTAAGAAGAGGTGTTCAAAAGCTTGAGATGATATCAAAGGGAATTTTTTAGACAAATATCTTATTTACAAGGCCCTGGACAAGTTTATGATTTATGACTAAATCTTTACAAATTTCTGAATGAGGTTATTTTACATCAATTCTATTATGAAGATATATGCTTTCAGTTGCCTACCTATGATTTGTTCTTTTTATTTATATGTAAATAATGGAAATTGTTTACTTTCTTGCTTTATTCTGTAAAATCACTTTTAAACATATTGTAAAATTTGTTAAGTTAAATATGAGGGAGATTGTTGGAAAAATGCTATCAATTTAAATTAACAAATGAATCATTTGTAATTTTACTCCTAAAGATATTACCCATATGTATAAAGAGGTTAATTTGGTCATAGATGTCTTAGGGAGTCAGTCAAGATAGAGTCATGGGAAAGACAAAATGAAATAGAGAATAAAATCATCCAAAGTAATTATATGTTGACTAGAAGTTCACGCAACGTCAACTAGAAGTCAACGTAACTCTAATTGGATGTTAGTGCTACTTTAGAAGTCAAGTCAATGCTCCTTCAAAGTAGAAGACAACACAGGTTGATAAGACATTGATGTAATGTCGATTATTTGGTTAAGACGACAGAGTTTCAATTCTTAGGTAGATCTAGATGCAACTTTTATTATAAGTCAATGTAACATCGAATGAAATCTAGAATGGAAAATTTAGAAGATCTGTCTAAAATTATTTGAAGAAAATTATTATGGATTTTTTTTGAAACTTTAGAGTTGTTGGAAGAGAGCATAAGGAAAGAATTCTCCATCAAATTTCAAAAGAATATATATGAAATAAATTTGAATAGATTATCGAGATTCTTGAAGACAAATAAAAAATAAAAATATCTCTTACCTTCTAGAGATAGTTTTCCTGATAAAGGAGAATTCAAAATTCTTCAAGAATTCATATACTCAGATTTCAAGAAAGAGTAGAAAGATAGAGAGTATATCAACAACAGATCTTAAACAACCGACAATACTCTTCTTCTTCTCCTTCTCTTCTCTACTATTGCTACTGTTACTATAAGAATACAAAAAGCAATCTGAAATACTGGATCAAATCATATAATCTTTGCTCTTTCTTCAAAGAAAGGATTTATTTTTTTAAAAGGATTCAAAACACTTAGTGCCTAGAATCCTCAAAGAAATTCTACTAACAGAGGATTCAATCTAGAAGAAAATTCTTCATCTTTTTTCTCTTACCCTTTTCCTCTCATTCTGTAAATTGAGTAAAAATTTTTAAGAATCACTGTTCAAAAGATTCAACGTGGTTCTGAGAGTCTCCTTACCAAAAGACTCAATCTTGGTTTAATATCTCCTTATCAAAAGAACTAGACTTAGTTCTAAGAGTTTTCTTAGCAAAAAACTCAATTGTTGATTATGAGAGTCTTCTTACCAAAAGACCCAGACATTGAGATACTATATTCCTACAAAGGTGATAGAAAAGTGGATGTACCCAGATTTTGGGAAACCACTATAGCTTGGTGTCTTCTATGCTTGTTTATTTTCTATGCTTTTTCTTTTTTACTTTATGCTTTATTTTTCTATGTGCTTAAATTGTCTGTGGCTATGAATCTATAGATGCTGATTTGAATTTGGTTAAACTTAGTAATAGTTTTAAGCAAATATTTTAAATCTCTATTGACCCCCTATAGAGAATTCTTCTGAAGATTATTCACAACTATTCACCCTTTCAATCATCATCTCCAATCACATTTTGGTCCCTTCTTGGCTAGATCCAACTGGGAAGAAAAGTTGGTTTTATCAAATCTCAAGTCATGCATTGATGGATTATGCATAATTTAAAGCCATAATGGAGGAGGATGACAAACCTAATGTCACATATAATTACACTTATTCTTATATTGAGGAGATATCTTCGTTGCCCCTTGTCTTTTACAGAGTGTTACAGATATCTCTATCATCATACCTGCTAATTCTAGTGATGACTCAATGATGGCTATTTTTCCTATGACATCACTTTCATTTATGTAAGATCCCCCCAAGAATAGAACATGGCCGAGGGAATTCTTATGCCCAGAGCAGTCTCCATGTCATAATGTTAGAAATAGACTAACCACCACTACTTGAATCCAAACCTATAAGGAAAGACATCATCACATCACAATGAACAACCTTAAAAAGAGAATAAAAGGACAAAATCTGAAGTCCTAATTACTTTTATATTACATAAGTGACAAAAGTCTAGATTTATTGTGAAACTAGGGGTAAAACATGTCCTAGTAATATATAAAATATGAGGTATAATAGTAAACAATCATATCTCTTAGTTCGTCTACTATAATTGAGGTCGAGATTGTAATTATTGGGTCTCCATCTCAAGATCAGGGTTTACCTACTGGGTTTGTTGTTGTTCGTTGTTGCTACAGCTAGGGGTGCTCCTAAAGAGAGGTTGTAACAACCATTGGTCATTTTGACTATGTGGATTTCCTTCCGATCCTTAGATACATCCTAATTCATATAGTGTAAGGAAAGGTAATAGTGTATAATTATTAGTATAATCAAATCAATTGACTAACATAAGAGCATCATGTTATGAATGGTAGAGAGATACTATAAAAAAATAACTCAACTTATAAGAGTGACAATACAAACTTATAGGTCAAGGGTCTTGTTTTAGCATAATAATAAACATATAATATAAGAAGAAAGAGTGCATTTTGATATGAACGGGTTGTAAGAACTCCCTAGTAATTATTCATGGTCGAGGGGGTTCTTATGCCCAGGGAAGTTATCATGCAATAATGTTAGTAAATGAGATAACCACTACTTTATGACACTTTCTCTATAAGACAAGTTATCATTACATCATAGTAATACCAATCTGTAAAAGAAAAAAATATGAGACAAAGATGAAGTCTGAACCACATTTGAACGACTAAAGCTAAAATAAGCCCTTGAAAAGACTAAAGATGAATATATGCTTTTAGACAAAAATTGTCCTACTACATGCCTAGATGACTAGAACTACTGCTTGAGCTCAAAACATGCTAAGGGATATGGAAAAGGGAAGGAACTCACTTATCTTGATAATTCCTCTAATATAGGGACTGGGGATGGGTCCATGACTGCTGGTATCTCTATTTCAATCTCAAGGATCTCCGGTTGGGGCTGGTATTATGGTAATTATTTTGGCTGGGGCTCTTAGAGAACGGTTTTAACAAACCATTAGTCAATTTGACTAAGTGGATTCACTTCCATTCCCAAGATGCATCCAAAAGCATTTGGTAGAGGGAGGGAAAATATGCACAAGTGGTAATATGAGTAAACTGAGTGACGGGAGAGAGAGAAAGAGTTTGGTGTTATGAAATAAGTAGTAGGGGGGAAGCATAAATGACTTAGCTTATTAGAATACCCACACATCCTTATAAGTTGAGGGTCTTATTTTGACATAAATTGTATATCTAGCTGGTAATTTGATAAAATATACTGTGTGAATATGTAGAAGTTATGGAATAGAAATAACTTAACTTATATGAATGCTCATATAAACTTATAAATTAATGGTCTTGAAATTATCTTAACACTGACCCATCTTACAAGAATGCCCTTCGAACTTGTTGTATAAGGGTTTAAGGATGTATGGTATACAAAAGTTAGATGACATGATGAACTATTAGTATATATCAAAGTCCTCCCCAGTCCACTTGTTAAGTGGGCAGCTAACCACATATGGCTAATCACCATGGCAGATGATAACAATGGATAAGACATCTCCACTTTTAGTTAGGTGTCATATAACCATCCTAGGACTTAATGTACTATATGAGTTCATACTTACACAACTATCCGACATCTCATTAAAAATAGAGAGTTGATATAAACTTTGGGGATTTGCCATTGGGATTATATCCATAAGACAAATTTCCCCAAAAGCCAAGATGGTCTAACTCTCATCTCTCTCCGTCGACGAGTTCTATTTGGTTGAGTGGATAAACCTGCCATAGTTTTCAAAACTGAATATTACTTCCATGTCATTCTCTATATTAGACTAAGGATTTTGAGTATAATTCTACAAGCACACCAATCAACCTACTAACATGTGAGGTTAGGTAAAAGTAAGGTTGGTGGTTGTACTGTGTACCATTATACACCACCTTTCTTTCAGGGGATACTGACTCACCCCTAATCTCTTTCCTAGACACCAATCTGACTACTTTTGAAAGAGTTTCACTGATGTATGCTAAGGTTAATTATAATATCCTTAAAATTAACCTAAGTCTATTGAAAAAAGAATGTGGTACTGTATAAGTTATTAACCATGTAATAATTTATTATTTCGATGTACAAACAAAAATGCAAGGTAATTGCGACTGAGTGTTCCTAAACTTTAAATCAAGTTATGCATGATATAACAAAGGATCCAAAAATCAATTGGGCATTCATAATAAATGTTTAAGGAAAAGACAAAATATATTAGTGTGACAAATTGAATGATCAAACTATACTATTTTCTTTGCATAAATCATAGGATGATCAATTATAAGTTTGAACATCTTCAAAGTTGAACCCAAGGTCAATAATGACATTATAAGTGTACTATAAAAATTTGAGAATTTATTTAAATGCTTAAGGTTCAATTATTTTATTAATATGCTAGTGTGACAAATTGAGTAATGAAACTATACCCTTAAAGTGTATAATTTCATAAGATGGTTAATTTAACTCCAAACCTTTTCAAAATTTAAAACATGATCAATCATGACATTTTTAGGGTACCATACAAATTTGTGAATTTATTAAATTATTTAAGGTCAAAATATTTTATTTATGCACTAGTGTGATAAATTGAATAATCAAACTATACTCTTAACTTGTACAATTTCATAAAATTATTATTTTAAGTCCAAACCTTTTGAAAATTTAAATCATGGTCAGTCATGACATTATTAGAGTATCGTAAAAATTTGGGAATTTACAAGAAGGATTAAGGTGAAAATATTTCATTTATGCCTAGTTTGACAAATTGAATAAGCAAACTATACTCTTAGCCTGTTTAGTTTCATAAAATGGTTAATTTAAGTCTAAACCTTTTCAAAATTAAAACCAAGGTAAACTATACTCTTAACATTTATAATTTCATAAAATGGTTAATTTAAGTTTAAACCTTTTCAAAATTAAAACCAAGGTCAGTCATGATC
Source organism: Platanthera zijinensis (assembly GCA_039513925.1). Lineage (NCBI taxonomy): Eukaryota > Viridiplantae > Streptophyta > Magnoliopsida > Asparagales > Orchidaceae > Platanthera > Platanthera zijinensis. The sequence goes on from CM077082.1 coordinate 50,776,283, forward strand.
TTATTAGGGTACCATATAAATTTGGGAATTTTTAAAACTGTTCCAGGTAAAAATATTTCATTTATGCACTAGTTTTCCAAATTAAATAATGAAACCATATTCTTATCATGTATAATTTCATAAAATGGTTAATTTAAGTCCAAATGATTTAAAAATTGTAACCAATGTCATCCATGACATTATTAGGGCACCATAAAAATTTGGAAATTTATTAAAAGGTTTAAGGTCAAAATATTTCATTAATGCACTAGTGTGATAACTCGATGTATTTTATTTTTGTCTACAGAAAAACATTTCCCAAAAATTCCAAGTAAATTTATATACCTTACTAACCTCATAAGGAACTTATTCCCTAATTTTACAACTTACTACTATATAAAATGACTGAAAAATACACATAATATGAAAAGTACTATAGTTTATATCAGAAGTTTTTTTTTAAAATTTATCTAGGGAGTTATAAACCACTTTAAAAAATTTGCCACCCAATTTTGGAAATCTCAGACCAAGTACTACAAGTTTCATGGTGATCACTTAATTTAGTTTAGCAATTAAGGCACCTAAATAGCAGTTTGAGGTTAGCTTTCTGGGGTTGCATATAACAAAATATTAATTATATAGTTCTCATTAAGTTTAATTAAATAGGAACTGCTCTTGATGTAGATCCAGGGGTTTAGAAATGTGACAAATGGAAAAATGACCTTATCCCATAATGGATGTACTATCGATCCATTGTGAGGATCAACTAATTATTATTTGATGAGATTAAGGAAATTGAACGGCTCCCAAATTGTCATCTTCCTTAAGCCAACAATGGTGATTAATCCTGCTTAGATGGAGCTTTCAAGGCTCCTCCAATGCTGTCGAGCCATCACCAGCCATCACCACCACCAATAGTTCCGCTATGATGAGGGTTTTAAATGGGAAACGGTCCAGCGACCTAACACTGCCGCTGCCAACTGGAATTGCAGGGTCATTCCGATGGAGATTGTCTGTTTAATTACTTGAAATCATGGCCTAATTGAGCTCGATTTTGATTTAAAAACTATAGATGATCACATTAGGGAAAGAGGGAGAAATCTCATATGTAATTGCCTTGCTCTCTTGGCTCGATTTAGGGCCTCCATGGCTTGATCGACTATGTTGGTTACACTAATCCTGAGGGCTTTCATTCAATTTCTTAGCTTAGTGCTTAAGACATGTGTGAGATTTCTCAATGGTAGGGGCATTTATAGGCTGGGGGCAAGGTTACAAATTTTCTCCCCACCTTCACCATGGTCAGCTATGACAAGGGTTTAGCTGGTACTTGATGCCACCTTGCAACCTCTTGCTACCTCTAATTAAATCAGAAGCTTCTTCCTCGCCTCCTAAAAGTGGAATACTTTTCCATTTGCTTTACCATGAAGTGTTTCCATTTTTGGTAACTTCTCCTTTAAGGGAATATTTAGGTTTAATTAGGTTAATCCATGGCCTTCTGATTTTGGTCTTGGGCTTAGGGTCTATGTGTGGTTAGGGATTAATTTGAGGGCCTTTGGGATAGTGTAGGTTTAAGATATTTTCAAAACTGGGTTTAGGTCTTAATTAAGTCATGGTTTGACCATACTTAATTTAAGTTGACTATAATTGTCCAAAGTCAATATTTTTGGGTTTGGCTAGCCTTGGTCATGGGTCATGGTGTGGCAAGCTCAATGGTTCTATAAGGGGTTCAATTGAGTTAATTAAGTCAATTTGGCTAAATGCACTCCATGTCCCCTTTAAGGGTTCTACCGTGTCTTCATGGTGGTGTGGTGTATCAATTGGGGTTCCAATTGGTGGGTTGATTAGCTTAGGTCATGATGAAGGAGATGGTTAATATAATTGGTGCAGGGTTGGGACAATTGAGATTAATTTGGCCAATTTTGGGTATGTGCACACCTTTAGCTCCTAAGGGGTTCAACTTGTCTGAAAGGTGAGGTAGTGCACCAATTGGGGGGCCAATTAGTGTTTTGAGTTACTTAGGCCATGATGGAGGGGATAATTGGTTCAATGGGTCAAGGATGGGGAAAATGAGGTTTGATTTGGCTAACTTGGCTAAGTGCACATCTTGCCATTTCAAGGGTTCCACCTTATCTATTAGGTAATATGGTGCACCTATTGGGATGCCAATTCTTCTAGGATCCCTATTAAAAATTAGGATGTTACAAATCCAATGAAAAAATAATTGTCCCCAAAATTGAAGTTAAGTTCATGGGTATTCAAAGGTACGCCAATGAAGTTTATGTCATAAAGTAGTGCAAGAAGGTTTCAAGTCATACCTGAGTGAAGTAGCTCTGGATATTTAAGTTATATTAAGTCATGAGGCTCCAAAGTGAATTCCACTCACCCATGATTGGACCACAGTACTTTCACATGAGGGACCTTCCTCTTCCACAGTGTTCGAGTATCTGAGTATATTACTTGTATTGGCTCGAGATGAACCAATTTATCCAAAGCTATTGGTCCTCATGAGGAAGAGATTTGTTGATTTGGGTGAAGTAGAGCTTGTTAAAGAGAAGAAACACAAAATACATTGTGCAAGATAACTATATCTGGGGGTATCTCTAATCGATAAGCCAAAAGCCTGATTCGTTCTAGGACTGTATATGGTCCCATATATCAGGGACTGAGCTTTTGATGACTCAAGATACGAGAAACCATACACACCAGTTTAATCTTAAAGAATATTTGGTCTCTAACTCAGAACATGACCATCTAATGCTTTTAATCGTAGTACTTATCTTAACGACTCTGAGCTTCAAGTATTCTTTCTCTAATAATCATGATGGAAGTATCAATGTCATTGATAAACTGCACTCCCAATGTTTGTGTATCTTCCTCTTGTATCCATGACAATGGTGTTTGACACCTCCTACTGTACAAGGATTCTTAAGGTGTCATGCAAATGCTTGATTGTGTACTATTATTATAAGAGAAATCTTTAAGTGGTAATATCTTCTCCCATTGTTCAATTATAGTCTATAATACATATTCAGAGTAAGTCCTTCATAGTCCTATTTATTTGTTCGATTCATCTATCTGTTTGGGATAGAATGCGTTGCTGAAGGCTAACATCAGACCTAGATAAGCTTGCACTATCTTCCATTCTATGGAGGTGAAGAGGCCATCTCTATCAAACACAATTGTCTTTGGCATTCTGTGGTATTGTAAAAATTGCTCGGTAAGAGGGCAAACTAAGATACCTACCAGAGCATCTTTAGACTAGGATAAACCATGCTACTTTACTTAGTAGGTCCACTAATAGCCATATGGAGTGATTTCCAGGTTGAGAGCAAGGTAAACTATGGACGAAGTTCATGGAAATGTCTTTGAACGTCCATTCAGGTATATACAGGGGTTGTAATAGACCTCAAGGACTTCTACAGAACTTTTACCATTCGGCATGCCTTCTAATGCGTTATGAACCAAGTTATATCCCTTTTTCATCCCTGTAGAATACAATTTTTTTGTATGTCACCGTACATCTTGGTGATTCCTAGATGTACTAAGTACTTTGTGTAGTGAGCCAGTTGCATGATCTCTTCCTGATTCCTCTTACAACAGGGATATACAAGAAATTTCGGAAGTGGAGTAAATCATCTTTCATTGAATGATCCTTTTGCGGGCCTTCCAAGAGGGCTTGAACGACGGAATCCAAAATTGGGTCTCCTTCTAGCCTTTTTTTCATCCGATCTCTTATATCGCACTTGATTTTCAATAAGTTTAAGTACTCGGTATACGACTTAGTGCGAGTTCGTGATACCAAGATAATATCCATCTGTCCTTGTATGTGAGCGAGCTTTATTGCTTTAGTTCTATCACTTGAGATGGGTAATTTTTGACTTAGAGCATCTGCGACTGTTTTAGCTTTACCCGATTGGTAATGCAATGTGTACTTGTAATCATACAAGAACTCTAACCAATGTCTATGCCGCAAGTTAAGGTCCTTTTAGGTATGTATTTACTTTGAGTTCTTGTGATCCAAGAAGATTTCATAGTGCACTCCATGGAGGTAGTGCCTCTAGATTTTTAGAGAAAAGATGATGACTTTGTGCTCCAAATCATGCACCAGGTAATTCTGTTCATGTTTCTTAAGCTACCTTGACATATAGGCAATCACTTTCCCATTCTGCATTAGGAACGCCCCATCCTTTGAAGCAAGAATCAATATAAATTTGGAAACCTTCCTTCCTAGAGGGGATTAAAAGGATATGTGTTAATGTCAACTTCATTTTGAGGTCTTGAAAGGCTGATTCACATTGAGGTGTCCATATGAACAAGGTCTCCTTCTTAGTGAGGGACGTGAGGGGAAGAGTGATCTTTGAGAATCCTTCTACAAACTTATAGTAATGCCCCACTAGTCCACAAAAGCTGCTGATGTCTACGGCTGATTTTAACAGAGACTAGTCTCTCATGGCTTGAATCCCAGTGCGATCTACCGCTACTCTATCTCTACTGATTACATGACCTAGGAATCTAACTTCCTTGAGCCAAAATTTGCACATGCTGAATTTAGCATAAAGGTGTTTCTCCTTTAATTTCTCTAGTGCCAACTCCAGATGTTTGGTATGCTCCTCTTCTATCTTAGAGCAAACAAAAATGTTATCTATAAAGATGGTGACAAAGATGTCCAAGTAAGGTCCAAATACATGATTCATTCATTTCATAAATGTCGAGGGGGTATTAGTGAGGCCAAATGACGTCACCGTGAACTCGTATAACCTATATCTCAAAAAGGCTGTCTTCGGATTGCCTTTATCCTGGATCCGTAATAGGTAGCACTAAGATCTAAAATCAAGCTTTCAAAAGATGCAAGCTCCTTGGAGTTGGTCAAAGAGTTCATCTATTAGGGGAATTGGGTAGGTGTTTTGTATAGATAATTGGTTGAGTTCTTGATAATCGATATAAATTCAAAACATACCATCATTTTTCTTGACAAAAATGGTCAAGGATCCACATGGTGATGAACTAGGATAGAGAAATCCATCCTTGACTAACTCTTTTAGTTTCTTACTAAACTAGGTTAATACTATTGGTGCCATTCGGTAAGGGGCTTAGGATAAAGTTCAAGCTCCAGGTACTAGTTCAATTTTGAACTAAACATCTCAGAGGGATGGTAGTCTAGGTAGTTTCTTCGGGAATACTTCGAGGAAGTACCTAACTATTGATACCTCAAGGATATTACTACTGAAAGTGAGGGATAGATCTGCCTTAACTCTAGAGGGGGGGGGGGGTGAATAGAGTATTTTAAAAACTTTGATTAGTTTTTTATAGCGGAATTAAAATAAGTGAAATCTATATGTATAGAGAGAAATAAAAACAAAGACAATCACAACACAACAAACAAAAGAATAGAGCAATCCAGACAACACAAAGATTTTATAGTGGTTCCCCTATACTTTGGTACATCCACTCTTCTACCACACTTGTAGGAATCCACTAACAGGTTTTTGATCAGGTGCCCTGCCACCATAGGTTTTTGCTCAGGTGCCCTTTCACCACAAGATCTATTTCAAGGGAGATCTCACCACCCTTTGAGCTTTTGACCAGGTGCCCAAAAACCAAACCAAGTCTTTTGATCAGGAGACTTGACAACCAAAAGATAGCTTTTGAAGGGAGTTAAAAACCCTTTGTACAGAAAAGTTAAAAGAAAATAGATGCTGTCTTCTCTTTCTCAAAGTTCTGAGAAGACTAGTGGATTGTTGCTGTTGTCAAAGCTCCCCCTGAGATGTAGAAGAGTTTAGGGGAATGAGAGCTTTGCTCAGGGTGTAGGCCTTCAGATTGAAGTAGATCTTTAGGAAACTTTTAGATTGATGAAGATTGTTTGTCTCTTGAGAATCCTGAAGCAAAACTGAAGAAGACTGATATTGTATGAGAGCTGTTCTTCTTTCAGTTTTCTTGTATTCACAATTCATAAGCTTATGTATATTTTGTTATGCAATCTTCTGAAAAAAGTCTTTTATATTCCTTGTAGAAAATCGGCCTTTGAATTTTAAATCCTTTCCTTGATTGACTTTAGAAAATCTTGGAGACTGAACGACTAGAATTATCTTAAATGAATTCCCTAACTATCTCTGGAAATAAGCCAAGTAATAACTCTGTGAAATACCATAATTAATGCTGCCATGGAATGACTATATTCTTGAGAATATAAGCCTTAATTATTAGAGTATTACTACTTAAATATAATAAAATAAATTTACAGTCGAACTGAGAAACTGAAGAGGAAAAACATCGAACAGAACCTGAAAGAAAATAGTCGACCTTAGGAAGAATTTCGTTGACCTAAACTCCAAGTTCATCGAGCTGAGAAATCTCCTTCGTCGAGCTGAGCTTAGCGATCATGAACTGAAAAAGGACTGCTAATCTGAGCTCCAAGTTCGTCGACCAGAGAAATACTTTCGTCGAGCTGAACTTCTGATATGAGATCATAGATTGTCGACCTCAGCTGGACTTTCGTCGAGCTCAACTCAGAGAAGGAACTCTGAGTTCGTCGATCGGAGATCGACGATCGTCGAGCTGAGTTCTGCTATCGTCGAGTAGAAATTTTGAAGTATTTAAAACTGCTTGTCTCTAAATTCTTGAGTCTCATAAGTCTTCTGAAGGTAGGTTCAAAATGCTAACCTAATAAGACTAACCTTAACCTTAAAAAAACAAATGACCATAGGCTATACACGATGGGTCAACAAACCTAATAGTGAACCTAGCCCAAATCAACCCTAAATAAGGTGGGATTCCAATAATCTCCCCCTATTTGGGTGAGGTCACTATGAATAATAGTAAAAGAAAAATCATAAAGCATAAAATATCTGGCAGAATTATAAAGTTTCAACAGATATAAACAGAAGTGCCTTGTGATAAATTTATAACAAATAACAGTTAAGATCAAAAGACGAAAAATGAAGAACTGTCAAACTTTCTTTGAAGTATCGTGTGAACTTCTAGCAGAAGGTTTTGTGGAGATAATTTCTCTATTAGGATCAGCTGCTTGCTGTTTTGTCATCTTTATGTCTTCAGCTCCAAGAATTATCACAGAAGTAGCTCTTGGTACAACTGCTTTAGGATGTAAAGACATATAAGTATCAACATTAAAAAGGTTCTGTATCTGATATTTTTCCAGCTCTTTATTTTTGTATGAAGACATTGTAGTATACTGAGAAATATCTTGTCCTTATTCCTTAGCTTTTCTAATTTGAGAGAGTCCTATAAGCTCTTTAAACCTGGCCATCCTAGAATTGGGATCCATTTTTGGATTACACACTGGAGAAATATGCCTTTCAGGACTTGATTTGTCTTGCTGATTTGATTCAGATGATTTCTACTGTCTGCTTTGCTTTTGGTACTGTTGCCGTCTACTTCTGCTGTAACTGTACTACTGTCTGCTATAAGAAGATTTGGAATGTTGAGAAGATGTAGACTTTGGAGCTTGAGAAACACTTCCTGCTGAACCTGCTGTAGGAGGAGGAGGAGGACCTCTTCTGAATTAAGGAGGTGGAGAGTATCTCCTGCTCTTCTTCCTAGCTTTCAACTCATTCTTAGAGTATCTCATCCAGTTGGGCATGTCTGGAGTGAGAGGGATGTTATGTAGAATGTAATATGGAGTATCAGTAGTTGGAGATGGTTTAGGAGCTGCCTTTGGTGGAACTTTCTTCTTTAACTTTCTCTTCTTAGAACTGGAATCTTCAGAGTCATCTGATTCATCAACATCATCATCATCGGACTCTTCTGCAGGATTGTCATAAAGATCATTAATCCTTTTGAGCATTTCATCAGAAAGAAAAGGATGAGCTTTTGGCTGTATGACTTCAGCCTGAGGCAACACTTGAACTTATGGCTCTAGAAAATCTGTAATCACTTGGTCACTCTCTTCTTCCATATCTTGAAACAAGATCTCATCAAGATCTGGCATGGGAGACTCAACCCAGCCATAAGTTGGAGGAGAAAAAGCCTTTGTCTCTAGTATTTCTGAATCTATGACCTTTTCACTTACTAACAAACTTGTCCTTAGTTGATCCAAAACAAAAGGACTAATAGGTGCTTTGCAGCACACTATAGCTTGAGAATTATCAAGAACTGCTGAATCAAAAACTTGTAAATAACTGCTATTCATAGTATCAAAAGAATGTAATAAAGGATAAATATCAACTGAGGGATTTATAATGAAATCACCAATAGTATCTATTGCTGCAACAAAAATTGTCTCTTCTGCAAAACACAACATCTCTGTATCATCATCAAGAATTTCAATGATCTATGATTCTGGAACATCTGTTGCTGCTGTTGCTGTTACTGTCGGGGCTTATTCACAGAACATCTCCCCCTGCCTGGTTTTAGAGAGTCCTGAAGCCAGGCCCCTAGAAGAAGAAGGGACAGAAGAGGAGGAAGCAAACTGAGCAGAGAGAAAAGAGATATAAGCAATAAGAGGGGCAATTGCCTCATCTATAAGCTTCTTCAGAGATGGAGTGATGAATTTTAGAAGATCTGAAGCAATGTCAGAGAAGTTGAGATACAGTTGCTCATGATAAGATCGGGTATAGGAGGATTAATGTCCACAGTTCTAACAGATGGACATGGATTGAGGTAGGTCAGATTATTGAAGATGAGGGAAAGTGGATGGAAGATTTGATGTATGGATGGTATCTGGAATTTCATATTGGTGAGGAGATTGTTGTGGAGATGGAGATGAAATAAAATTAAATGAGGGAAATGACAGTGGTTGATCTGGATGAGTAGATGAAGATGAGAGATCATCAAGATGAGATGGTTGAGGAGACTAAGGAGGTGGAGATGGTACATCCTCATTAATATGGATAGGTGATTGTTGTTGAGATGGTGAGACTAGAGGAGTGGAGGTAGAGGGTTGTTGAAGTGGAGTTGATGAAGGAAATATGGAATGAGGTGGAGATGGAGGAGGAGCAGTATCTTCTACTGGGGTTGGAGAAGTGATTGTGTCAGCCCTGATGTTCTCAGAAGCAATCCTAGAGGAGGAGGCCCTGGAGGGCTTGGGGATAGTCCTCTCCCATCTGCCAAATAAGGCAGAGGTAAACCTCTTAGAGTCATAGATGAAACTGGTCTAGGAGACTAATAGCTCTAGAGCTTTGCCTGAAGGAAGATTCCTAGAATCCTTCCTAAACTAACATCCTTCTTGTTAACTTTCTTCTTAATCAAATCAAACAAAATACCTCCCCAGTTCACTGACTTTTGGTTAACTAAGGCACACATCAGATTAAACTAGTGCCTGGAAATGTGATCATGAGCAGAGTGTTTTCCCAATAAAACTTTGCCTACAACATCAGCCAGAAATCTATATTCTATAGATAAATTTTTCTTAAGAAGATGGTTAGGGTTTCCTGCTGTATGCCCTAACCTTTCTAGCATCTCATCAAATTCACTGCTAGATAGTTCTATTTCATCTATACCATTAACAAAACCAAATACTTCAGTCAAAATATCTGGAGAGAGAGGAACCCGGTGAACTGAAATTGTTCCAATCAGAACTGGTGTTTCCTGAATCTTGGCTGTGAAAACCCATTCCTTTATCTCTGTTACTGGCAGTTTGATCCTGGTAGTCATAAGTTTCTATAACTGCTAAGCCTCGAAGAGTTGTAAGATGTTCTAGAAGACATGATCGGAATGGCTGAAGGAATCGATGTCGATGTCGAAGCCGGCATCAAATTTCATTCCTAAGAGAGTCGCCACTGAAATCGCCATTACCTGCAAGAGCAAAAAGATCAAGTGCAAAAGAGCTGGAAGGCGCGGGATGGAGTTTGATGAAAACCCAATTATAAGTTTCAGAAGATGAAATGGCGAACTCCGTCCTGCGAAAAAGAAAAGCTTCGAGCTTAGGTCGACGAAAGAATTTCATGAAGAAATGATAACGTCGATCTCAGTTTGAAGAGGGGGAAAATAGATCGTCGTTCTCAGGTCGACGAAATTTTTTCTGAAGCAAGATTGTCAATCTCCGTTCGACAAAAATGACTTCACATAGAGATTTCGTCGATCTCATGTCGACAAAAATTCTCAAGAAGAGTGCACAGATCGTCGATCTCCATTCGACGAAATATTACCAATTCTTCGACCTTAGACAGAAATCAAATTAAGTCTTCTCCATTAATCAAACATAATTGATTTAAGAAGAACAAATGTTTCTTTTCATCCAAAGGTTTGGTGAAGATGTCTGCTCTTTGTAAATCAGTAGAGATAAAGATAAGTTTAATTTTATTTTTATCCACACAATCTCTAATGAAATGATGTCTAATTTCTATATGCTTGGTACGACTATGAGGCACTTGATTTTGTGCAATGGAAATTGCACAAGTACTATCACAAAACATAGTTAAATTATTTAGATTGAAACCATAATCCAGGAGTTGGTTTTGAATCCACAATATTTGTGAACAACAACTGCCAGTTGCAATGTATTCAGCTTCTATAGTTAAAGTGGACATAGATATTTGTTTCTTACAAAACCAAGACACAAGCCTATCACCAAGGAACTGGCATATTCCTGATGTGCTTTTCTTATCTACTCTACATCCAGCAAAGTCAGCATCTGAGAATCCAGTTAATTCAAATTCTGACTCAGTTGAATACAAGAGTCCTAGATTTGGACAACCCTTTATATATCTCAAAATTCTTTTAAGTAAAATAAGGTGAGATTCTTTAGGGTTCACTTGGAACCTAGCACAAAGACATGTAACAAACATTATATCTGGCCTACTAGCTGTGAGATACAATAAGGACCCAATAATAGTCTTATATGTTTTCTGATCATTTGGCTTGCCCTGTTCATCAGAATCAATCACAACATTGGAAACCATGAGTGTTTTCATAGCTGAGGCATCAGACATCCCAAATCTCTTAACTAGCTCTTTAGCATATTTGGATTGGGAGATAAAAATGCCATCAGGGGATTGCTTCACTTGAAGATCAAGGAAGTAAGAAAGCTCACCCATGTTACTCATTTCAAACTTGGAATGCATCAGGTCAGAAAAACTTTGGCATAGTTTGGAATCAGTAGAGCCAAAAATGATGTCATCTATATATATTTGTACTAACAATATTTTATTTTTATTATGCCCCAAAAAAAATAAAGTCCTATCTACAATGCCCCTAGTGAACTTATGCTCTAAAAAAAAGCTAGCTAGGGTCTCATACCAAGCTCTTGGAGCTTGCTTTAAACCATAAAGAGCTTTATGTAATTTAAAAACAAAAGAGGGATGAGTTGGAGAGATAAAACCCAGTGGTTGCTCTACATAGACTTCCTCTTTGAGTTCACCATTTAAGAAAGCACTCTTGACATCCATCTGGTAGACTTTGAACTTCTTGTAGGCTGCATAGGCAAGAAATATTCTGATAGCTTCAAGTCTTGCAACAGGTGCAAAAGTTTGATCATAATCAATTCCTTCCTCTTGTGAATATCTTTGTGCTACCAGCCTTGCTTTGTTCCTTATAATAACTTCTTGTGCATCCAATTTGTTCCTGAAGACCCATTCAGTTCCAATAACTGGGTAGTATTTGGGTCTTGGAACTAGATCCCAAACTCTGTATCTCTCAAATTGATTGAGCTCCTCTTGCATTGCAATTATCCAGTGGGGATCTTGCTCTGCATCTTTTATGGATTGAGGTTCAATCTGAGATATGAGGCAAGCATGCATCAAATCTTGGTTGAGTTGATGCCTTGTTTGCACACGAACTGATATGTCTCCAATCATTTGAGATATGGGATGATCTTTAAGTGTGACAAGATCAGTAGGAGGAGTTTGTACAACAACAGCATTGGGAATTAATTCCTCTTGTGGAATTATGTTGGCTGTTGTAGGTTCATCAATTATTTCAATGAGATCTTCTTCACTGTCTTCATCAACTTGTGGAGAAGGATGTGATATAACCTCTTGGGTGAGGTTTAAATCATCCAATTTCTCACACAGTTGGGGTACCTGTAATAAATCTCTGGTAGAAGAATCCTTCTCCTTATAAAACATGTTAGCTTTATCAAATGATATATGAACAGATTCTTCCATTTTTAAGGTTGATTTATTAAATACCCTATAAGCCTTGCTGACTTGAGAATATCCAAGAAAAATTCCCCCTGTAGCTTTGACTTCAAACTTTCTAAGATGTTTCTTGTTATTATTGTGAATGTAACATCTACAACCAAAAACTCTAAAATAATCTATTTTAGATTGCTTCCCTTTGAGCAGTTCATAGGGAGTCTTACCCTTAAGTTTATGTATTAAACTCCTATTTATATCATAGTTTGTTGTGCTTACAGCCTCCGCCCAAAAAGATAGGGGCAAATAAGCATCTGCAAGCAATATCCCTGTAGATTCAATTAGAGTTCTATTTTTCCTTTCTGCTATCCCATTTTGTTGAGGAGTTTTAGGAGTAGAGAAGCAATGCCTGATACCTTCCTTCTCATAGAATTCTTGCATAAGAAGAGATTCAAACTCAGTACCATGATCACTTCTGATCAATGTAATTGGAGTAGAGTAATCAATCTTTATGCTCTTAAGAAAGTCTGTAAGTACTTTAAAGTTATCTGACTTGTTTCTCAGAAAGAACACCCAAGTGAATCTAGAGAAGTCATCAACAATAACTAAAGTATAGGATTTCCCTCCCAAGCTCTGTACTGCAATGGGTCCAAAGAGATCCATATGTAGCAAGTATAGAATCCTGGGTGAATCACTCTAATTAATAGATTTAAAGCTATTTTTAGTTTGCTTGCCTAATTGACAAGCCCTGTAGAGATTTTCCTTCTTGTAGGGGCCAGAACGCAATCCTCTAACAAGGTTGTCCCTAGATAGTTTAGTAATATTTCTAGGTTAACATATCCTAGTATTTTATGCCATAAATCATTATTATTACTAATCTGATTGAACAAACAAATTTCTGAACTAGCTTACTTAAAATTAGCCACATAAGTATTTCCTTGTCTAAGTCCAGTTAAAACAGTTTTGTTATCTATTGAAGTAATAATACAGGAAGATTTAGTAAATGATACCTGATAACATTCATCACATAACTGGCTTATGGATATCAGGTTATGCTTGAGACCACTAACATAAGCTACCTTCTTGAAGGTGACATCTCCAACTTTGACATTCCCATATCCTTTTGTTTGTCCATAGTTGGAATCTCCAAAGATCACTTTTGGTCCAAGCTTTGACTTGTAATCAGTGAGATTTCCCTTGCTGCCTGTTATATGCTTTGAATATCCACTATCCAAGTACCACTGTTGCCTTGTGGTAGGATAGTCCATCACCTGCATAAAAAGAGATTAGATGTTCTTGACCCAGGTAACATTGGGTCCTTAATTCTTCTCAAATTTATAACCAGAAATGTAAGAATAATAAGGTTTGTCTTTGTATCCTAAGGGGTGAAATCTTCTAGGTGGAATTATCCATTGGGTAAAGGGATTTACAAGTTTTGGTTTCTGATATTCAGTTTGATTAAAATTAAATTTCTGTTTTCAAAGTTTGAGTTCGACGAATTTGGTTGAGTTCGTCGAGCTGAGGTCAACGAAAAGTATTTATGACGTCGATCTCGATTCACAGAATGATAATGCTCACTTTCTGCATTCCACGATCGTCGATCTTTGTTCGAAAAAATATGTTGATTTCGTCGAGCACCCTCTCTTGAGTTATCATACCCAAAATCTGGGTTCAGAGTTCGTCGATCGCCCTTCGATGCAAAATTCTGATTTCGTCGATCTGAGTTCGACGAATTTTGTTGAAAATAATTTTTATGTGAGTTTTTATTTTTCTTTGATTTGGGTTTTTGAAATACTTTATTTTGTTGGCTGTTATCTACTACATTTTCTTTGCCCTTTTCAGATCTGAATTTTATAGGGGTTGATAAAATATTTTTCTTTAGAATAGGTGGCTGACTAGATGAAGCTCCTAAGCCTAGTTTACCATTAAGTCTGTCATTGACTGTGCTAGTGATGTCTATTAATTTTATACTTCTCCCAGTAATGGATTCTTCAAATTGTTTTGCTTCATTTAGTTTAGTTTTTAAAGAAATGATTTGTTCAGAAGCTATATCTAGTTCATCTTTTAATTTTATGTTTTCAGAAAACAAATTATCAAATTCAATTTGTTTATCTCTGAGAAGTTTGATTTCCTTCTCAGAATTAATTAAATCATTACATAAAAGTTTGAATTTAACTTTAAAATGATCAGAATTGAAATCAAAATAGGCTATTACCTGATCCTCTTCTGATTCTGATTCTTCTGCTGATTCATCAGCTGCTGAATGACTGCATGAAGCATCAATTTCCATTATGCAAATCTTTTTGGCTTTTGCCTCTTCTTCATCCTCACTAGAGCTGGAAGATGAAGACTCTTCTTCAAACTCACTCCAAGTCTCAGCAACAAAGCCTTTTTCCTTCTTCTTATACTTGCTGGAAGAAGGCTTGTTGTAGTGCTTCTTGTATTCCTTCTCTTTTCTTTTATCCTTCTTTCAAGCCTCTGGACACTCTGGAAGAATATGTCCTGCCTTCTTGCAACCATAGTAAACAACTACCTTAGTAGGAGTCTTGTCATACCTTGGTTTATCTTCATTCCTTGTTGACCTTTTTCTGAAGTCCTTCTTAGCCATTTTGAAGAATCTCTTGGCTAAGAGACTCATCAACACTTCATTTACTTGTAGTGCTTCTGATTCTTCAAATGTCTTAAATGCAATACTTTGCTCCTTCCTTACTGAGGTAGGAGTCTTCTGTTCATCTGCTTCTCTAGTCTTGATAAGCTGCTCATAAGACTTGAGCTTGCCTAGCAAAGACTCAGTAGAAATTTCATTTAGGCTTCTGGCCTCCTTGATTGGCCAGATCCTAGAGTCCCATGTGATAGGGAAGCACATAAGGATTTTATCATTGATCTCAGTCAGTGATATTGAAAGAAAAGGGATAGATACTACTCTAGAGGGGGGGTGAATAGAGTAATCAAAAATTGCACTAGCAAAGTTGACTGTCTTCTCAACTCTCTTGGATTTAATTGCGGAATGAAGGTTATAGATATTTGAGATGAAACCCTAAAGCCTAACACAAGTGTTGTGCACAAAAGGCAGCAAACTATAATTACAGTTAAGGCTTGGAATCCTAAACAGCAACTAGCAATTCTAGTTAAAATCTAATCACAGCCAATCAGCACAGAGAATTAATTAAACAATCCAGACGACACAAGGAATTTATAGTGGTTCCCCAAACAACTTGGGTACGTCCACTCTTCTACCAATAAGGTAGAAATCCACTCAGGTTTTTGATCAGGTGCCCTGCCACCAACAAGATCTACTGCAGGTAGATCTAGAGACCCTTTAGACTTTTGATCAGGTGTCTAAAAACCAACACAGGTTTTTGATCAGGTGCCCTGCCACCAAGGTATACTTTTGAAGGGAGTAATAACCCTTTACAGGAGGGGGAAAGGAGGTTAGAATGTCTTCTCTATTTTACAATAGATTAGAGAAGCACAAGAACTTGCACTGAGCTAGAAATCTCTAAAGAGTCAAGGCTCCCCCTGGCTAAAAGAATGTCCAGGTGAAGTCTTGCTTCAGTGCAGAAACACTTCAGAAAATCTGAAGGAAAAAGCTACAAGAAGATAAATAATATGAAATAAAATTTCTTCTTTAGGCAGCTATCTTCTTCTTCTTCTTCAAAAAGCTCTGAGTGCAAATCTTCCTGGAGGCAGGAGAACTCAGGTTGAAGAAGATTGAAGAACTAAAACTTCTTCTCAGTTAGATGTGAATGAGCTGAGAGCAGTTAAAAACTGTAAGTTGTAGCTTGAATGCTGCTGTTAGCTTTTTGAATATATGAACTAGTTGATTTCTTTCTCCAAAGAAGTCTTTATATAGCAGCAGCAGCAACGGCTCTCATTTGAGTTTGAATCTTGTCTTATACTGAAATCTGCAAGCTGGGCTGCAAATAGCATAAAGCAAAACAAATACTGCAGGCAGATATCCTATAAAAGGATAAAGCTTTCTAAGAAGCTGCAAATAACTCTGATAAAATAATACAAGAGAAAGTCACATCAGAAGAGACTCTTTACGGCCAAGGAAGACTTTTTGAGTCTAACGGCTATAAAGGACAGGCTGGCAGATAAAGCAGAAATCATATCTCAGCTAATAAGACAAATAATTTTGTCAGAAAAAGATTAGCTCATGCATAAGGAATGGAGCAGATATTGCATGGAAATAATATCACAATTTATTCAGATAATCTTTTATAAAATATGCTAAAATAAATATGAAATAAATCACATCATAGAAGACGACAAAATTACTCAAAACATACAGCAAAACGTCGAACGACCCTCGAAGATCGTCGAATGAGGCACAGAGATTGTCGACCTATCAGACAGATAGTCGAACGATCCAGATAGTCGAACTATCAAAGAAGATAGTCGAACTACCTCAGCAGATAGTCGAACTATCAGGACAGATAGTCGAGCTATCAGATAGTCGATCTATCAAGACAGATAGTCGAACTATCAAACAAAACAGATAGTCGACCTATCAACAGATAGTCGAACTATTACAGAAAATAGATAGTCGACCTATCAACAGATAGTCGAACTATCACAGAAAACAGATAGTCGAGCTATCAACCGATAGTCGAGCTATCAAAACAAAATAGATAGTCGACCTATCAACAGATAGTCGAACTATCAGATAGTTGAACTATCCAAGCAGATAGTCGAACTATCAAAGCAAACAGATAGTCGACCTATCAACAGATAGTCGAACTATCAAGGAAAACAGATAGTCGACCTATCAAACAGATAGTTGAGCTATCAGGAAGACGATCGTCGAACGGCTGATCGACGATAGTCGAGCGACGTTCGACCATAGTCGAACGAAAAACAACTTAACCAAATTTTCATATGGAAAAGTGACAAGACTAAACTAGAGCAAACTAACCTATCAACTAACCTTTGACCATAAATAAATCTTGGGTCAAGAGACTAAAAGAGAAGACTGAACTCAAATCAAAACTAGGGTACCAACAATCTCCCCCTATTTGAGTTAAGTCTCTCAACAACTAAAACATACAAAACTAATTACTGAAAGTAAATAAAATGCATGAAGAGAAATAACTAAGCAGAAAACATCAATCAAACAGATAAGCAAATAACTGACAATTAATGAAATATTAAGGTGCTTCAGAGTTAGGTTTAGGATCAGAAGAGCTAGAAACAAAATTAATCTTTCTAGAAGAATCTTGGGCTTCTTTCCTTGACAACTTCAGGTCTTGTTCTCCAATGATTTTCAATTCTGACGCTCTTGGGACAACTGCCTCAGGATGCTTTTCCATGTACTTTGAAGGATCAAATACTTCAGGTCTGACCTGGAATTTATCGAGCTCCTTCATTCTGAATTTTGACATAGTGGTCAATCCTGCAGTGTCTTTTCCTTCTGCTTTAGCTTTCTTAATTTGAGCTACTTCAACAAGTTCAAGAAAACGAGCCATCCTAAAATTAGGATCAAGCTCTGGGCTTTCATACACATTCTCAGAAGATGTATTAACTGGTTCTTTATCCTGAATAACTAGATAAGAAGGAGGAGCGGACTTAGCAAATATCTTGCTAGATTTTTCAGATAAAATAATTCGCTTACCTTTTGAAACAGCCTTCACAGAATGATCTGGCTTTGGAGAGGTTGAGCTCTTGTGTTCTTTAGAATGAGGAGGAGAGAAAGTTGTTCTTTGGTACACCACCTCCTTTACTTGTTCCTTAACAGTATCAAGTCTTTGATAGCCAGTTTGAGTTTTACCTTGATATCCTTGAGAGCTTCTCCTTTGAGATGACTGAGATGGATTGAACCTTTCAGACTGAGCAGCAGGGTTTGCAGATAAGTTTCCTGAGGCTCCTGCACTGGGAGGTGGAGGAGGAGGACCTCTAGGAGTCCATCTTGGGACAGGACTGTCATACCTCTTTGACTTCTTCCTTTGCTTCTGCTGATTTTTAGAGAAAGCCATCCAGTGCTGGAAATCTTTAGACTTAGGATCAATTCCTTTCAGAATATAATAAGGAGTATCATTATCTGGATTAGGAGGAGGAGGAGCCACAGCTTTTCTTTTCTTTTTAGCAATTCTCTTTCTCTTAGACTCATTAGATTCATCAGAATCAATTTCATCCTCAGAATTTGAAGAGATAGGGAGATCATATGGATCAACTGCCTCTTGCAAAGCTCTTTCCTTTTCCTTTAGAGCAGCTTTTTCTAATTCTTCTTCCATGGCATCCTGTGCTAGGAGAGCATCTAAATCCAAACCAGGGGAATCATCCCATACAGTAGACTTTTCAATTTGAGCATCTGAATCCTTTTCTTGTTGATCAGAAACTGTCATGGTGACCAGTTCTACTTGCACTTCTAGCCGAGCTGGCTGAGCAGCCTCAGAAACTTGAACAGCTGGTTCTGGTTGAACTTCTGGAGCTGGTTGGATAACAGGCTCTTGAACATCTAGAACTTCTTCCATTTTATCTGTAGTATTATGAATAAAATTTTGCTAAATGACATCTAATCATCCCTTCTAGGTATTCCCATACAAGCATATCAGTTATTAAGTCTAAAAAGTGAGTAAAGGGGATACCTTCAGAATCGTCCTTTGCGTGTCCTAACTCCCATAATTCATCTAGAAAGGAAGTGATAACTCCTTCTAGGTATAGGGCGACCAAGGGAGTAGAACATTCTTCTAAGAAAACTTTGACAATAAATTCAGACTTCAATAAGGCATCAGAAATTTCTTTTTCAGTCAAACTTTGAGGAGGAGCTGATTCTTCTAATTCTTTCTCTACCACTGCAGGAGGATCTGCTGGAGGGGAGGCCAAAGGCTGCTCAGAGACATCTTCATTAAGCATCTCCCCCTACCTGATTTCAGTAGATACTGAAACCAGGCCCCTAGAGGAAGAGGGCTCAGCAGACTTTGAGAGTGCTCGAATAGCAGCAGTCAAAGAAGATATGGAGGAAACAAGAGGGGCAATTGCCTCTTCAATCATAATTTTGATTGAGGGGGTAATTAGCTCCAAGATGCTAGATATGAAAGCTGGAGAGATTTCAGATGATGAAGATGATGGGGGAATCTCAGAGGATGGAAGATCAGCAGGAATGGTGTATTCTTGATGATCTGGAGAATGAACTGGAGATGGAACTGGAGATGGATGAGTGGATGGAGGATGATCAATATGATCTGAAGAAGGAATTGGAGACTGAGGAGAAGTAGAAATCTCAGAAACCAATAAATCAAAACTGGGATGTGAGATCCCAGCAAGATGAGACGGGAGAGGAGATGCAAGGTGAGAAGCAGAAGGTCGTACTTCAATTTAAGTTGATGGAACTTCAACTGAAGTAGACGGCAATGCAGATGAAGAAGATGGAAGGGAGAGGTTTGCTGAGCCAGCTTCTTGTAGGGGAGGAGTGACTGAGGCAGTCCTGGTGCTCTCAGATGCTGCTGGAGCAACCCCTGCGGGAGCGGGCTTCAGAAAGGTCCTTTTCCACTTGGCGAATAGGGCTGGATCCATCTTCTTGCTGGCATTTATGGAGGTAGCAGCTGAAACTAACAGATGGGGATACTTCTCCTTCAGAAAAATCCCAACTACCCTACCTAGGGTAACTTCTTTCTTGCTGTTCTTTATCCTGATCAAATCAAACAGAACTCCTGCCCAATTAATCTGTTTCTTATTCACAATTGCACACATCAGTGCAAACTGCTGCCTTGTAATGTTGTCATGGGCAGAGTGCTTTCCCAGTAGCACTTTTCCAACGAGTTCAGCAAGGAACTTAATCTTAAACGGAAAATTTACTTTAAGCAACTTAGAGGGAATGCCTTCTGCATGTCCCAGCTCTGTCAGCATTCTCCCAAACTCTGGGGTATCCCGCTCGTAATCTTCTTCCCCATTTATCAATCCAAATATTTTAGTTAAAATAGCGGGAGTCAATGTTACCTCTTCTCCGACAACTGTTCCGGTCATTGAATCATCATTTGAAGAAGAAGTAAATGCCCATTCTTTGATCTCTTGAATATTTATCTTTATTCTGGAGGACATGAGCTTTTCTAAACCTTGATCTTTGCACAGATTAAGAATTTCCACGATTCTGGATTCGCAGCAACTGAAAGACTCGAAATTGACACTGAAGCTTGCATCGAACTTCACTACTGCCAGTTGCGCTGGAGCTATCGCTATCGAAAGAGCTGGAGAAGATGAGGGAGAGACGGCGAGGACGAAGCGGCAGAAATCGCAAGACAAAGAGCAAGCTGGAAGACGGAATGCGAAAAGACGCTCTCTGTCGACGATAAAAACAACGATCTCTTAACCTAGGTCGACTATCGGCTTTATATTAAAACATCGATCGTCGATCTATTTAAAAGATACTGGAGACGATGGTCGAACGGTCGTTCGACGATCGGTCCTGAAGCAGAGTAGTTGATCCATCGTTCGACTATTTCTGTCTTCACAAACAACAAGCTGTCGTCAACCATAAATCGACGATATGCTTGACCTGTTCGACGATCATCGAACGCCGGTCGACGATCTTCAAGCAGATAAGCTATCTTCAACCATAGGTCGACGATCTTCAAGCAGATAAGCTATCTTCAACCATAGGTCGACGATAGGCTTGATCCGATCGACTATCTTCGAACGTCGTTCGACTATCTTCGAACAAGTTTCAACAAGGCAGACGTCACACTTAGTCTCTTCCATTAATCATGCCTAGTTGAACCAAAAAGAACAGATGCTTCTGTTCATCTAAGGGCTTGGTGAATATATCACCTCTCTGAAGGTCTATGGATATGAACTCAAGGCTGATCTTGTTCTTTTCCACACAATCTCTCAGGAAATGGTGACGGATCTCAATGTACTTCGTTCTAGAGTGGTGCACAGGATTTTGTGCAATAGAGATAGCACTGGTACTATCACACATGATTTTTGTGTTCTTGTGTGTGTACCCATAATCCAAAAGCTGGTTTTGTATCCACAGGATCTGTGAACAACAACTAGCAGCTGCTATATATTCAGCTTCTGCAGTTGAAGTTGATACAGAGGCCTGCTTCTTACAAAACTAAGAGACCAATCTCTCTCCCAGGAACTGACAAGTTCCTGAGGTACTTTTCCTATAACTCTACAGCCAGCATAATCAGAATCAGAATATCCAATTAATTCAAATTCTGACTCAGCTGGGTACCAAAGTCCTAGATTTGGACATCCCTTCAGGTATCTCAAGATTCTCTTGAGAAGAATCAGATGAGATTCCTTGGGGTTGACCTGGAATCTAGTACAAAGGCATGTAGCAAACATTATATCTGGCCTACTTGCAGTTAAATACAATAGGGAACCAACAATGGCCCTATAATTCTTTTGATCAACAGGCTTTCCCTGATCATCAGAATCAATAACTACATTAGTAGCCATAGGTATATGCATTGCTGAAGCATCAGCCATCCCAAACTTCTTTACCAATTCCTTGGCATATTTGGATTGGGAGATGAAGATGCCATCAGCATCTTGCTTTACTTGGAGACCAAGAAAGTAAGACAGCTCACCCATACTACTCATCTCAAACTTGGAATGCATCAAGTTAGAGAACTTTTTGCATAGTTTGGGATCAGTGGAACCAAAAATAATATCATCCACATACACTTGAACTAACAGAATTGTGTCCTTGTGGTGCTTGACGAAGAGGGTTCTATCAACTACTCCCCTAACAAAGTTGTGCTCTAACAGAAAACTAGCTAGAGTCTCATACCAGGCTCTGGGTGCTTGTTTGAGTCCATAAAGAGCTTTTTGCAACTTGAATACATGTGAGGGCTGAGTTGAAGAAACTAACCCAGGCGGTTGTTCAACAAATACCTCTTCCTTTAGCTCACCATTTAGAAAGGCACTTTTGACATCCATCTGAAAAACCTTAAACTTCATATAGGCTGCATAGGCTAAGAAGATCCTTATTGCCTCTAGCCTTGCAACAGGAGCAAAGGTTTGGTCATAATCTATACCTTCCTCCTGTCTGTAGCCCTGAGCTACAAGCCTAGCTTTGTTCCTTACAATGATTCCATTTGCATCCAACTTATTTCTATACACCCACTTGGTGTCTATGATCAGTTGGCCTTTAGGTCTTTGAACCAAAGTCCACACTTTACATCTTTCAAACTGATTGAGTTCCTCTTGCATAGCAATGATCTAGTGGGGATCTAGCTCAGCATCTTTAATGGTGAGGGGCTCAATCTGTGAAAGGAAACAAGCGTGCATCACATCCTGTCTTAACTGATGTCTTGTTTGAACACCAGCTGACATGTCTCCAATCACTTGAGATGTAGGGTGATCTCTAAGTGTGACAACATCAGCAGGTGGGATGTGATCTTCAACAATAGTTGGGATTAATTCCTCAGGAGGAATTTGATCTACTATTGGTGGAACAACAATAACTTCTGCAATATCTTCATCACTGTCTGATTCAGTGATATGAAGAGTTGAAAGATGAAGAATTTCTTGAGTGACATCTTTATTAGATTCTTGTACCTGCAATGAACTTGAGGAAGGGGAAGTTTCCTTCTCCTTGTAAAACATTTGAGATTCATCAAAGGACACATGAACAGACTCTTCAATTTTAGAAGAAGATTTATTAAAAACCCTATAAGCTTTGCTTACTTGGGAATATCCAAGAAAAATTCCCATTGAAGCTTTTGCTTCAAATTTTCTAAGGTATTCTTTATTATTATTATGAATATAGACTACACAACCAAATACTCTAAAATAATTTATTTTAGGTTTCTTTCCTTTAAGCAACTCATAAGGAGTTTTACACTTAAGTTTGTGTATCAGACTTCTATTCAAGACATAGTTGGCTGTACTAACAGCTTCTGCCCAATAGGAAAGAGGCATATTAGCATCTGCCAACAATGTGCCAGCAGCTTCAATCAGGGTTCGATTCTTCCTTTCAACTACCCCATTTTGTTGGGGAGTTCTAGGAGCTGAGAAGCTATGTTTGATACCTTCTCTCTCACAGAATTCTTGCATGAGAAGAGAGTCAAACTCAGTACCATGATCACTTCTGATCAAGGCCACATGAGTAGAGTACTCAGTCTGCACACATAATAGAAAATCTGTAAGGGCTTTGAAGTTATCAGCCTTAGTTCTCAAAAAGAACACCCAAGTGAATCTAGAGAAGTCATCTACAATGACTAGGGTGTAATACTTCCCTCCTAAACTCTGTACATTTATTGGGCCAAATAGGTCCGAATGTAATAAATACAGGATTCTAAGAGAATCACTTTTATTTATTGATTTAAATGAATTCTTGGTTTGCTTGCCTAATTGACAAGCCTTGCATAGGCTCTCCTTCTTGTAGGGGCAAGAAGGTAAACCTCTAACAAGGTTGTGCTTAGATAACCTAGATATATTCTTGAGGTTAACATGGCTAAGCCTTTTATACCATAAGATATTGTTATTTGTTACTTCATTAAATAAGCAGATTTCAGAGTGAGTTGAGTTAAAATCTACTAAATAAATGTTACCTTGTCTAATACCTACTAATACAACATTATTATTTAAAGTAATATTACAAAGAGAGTTAGAAAATGATACCTGGTATCCAGCATCACAAAACTGACTTACTGAAATGAGATTATGCTTCAGTCTAGTTACATAAGCAACTCTCTTGAATGTTACAGCTCCAATTATCATCCTGCCATAGCCTTCAGTTTGACCACAGCTTGAATCTCCAAAGATCACCTTTGGGCCAAGCTTGGCTTTGAACCTTGACAGATGTTCTTTATTTCCTGTCATATGCTTGGAGCAACCACTATCCAAATACCACTTATTTTGAGTGATAGGATAGGTCTTCACCTGCAAATAAATCAATTAAACATTGTGGACCCAGGTAACCTTGGGTCCCTTGTTTTTCACATAAGAAAAACTGGAAATAAATGAATAAGCAGGTTGAGGATGATAACCTAACAGGTAAGATCTCCTAGGTGGGATTCTCCATACAGATGATGGGTCAATGAACCTAGGGTTTCTATTCATATTCGGGTTTCTAAAGTTCTGGTTGAGGTTTTAAAATTCTTATTGAAAACGTCGATCGGCGTTCGATGATTGGTACCCAGATCGTCGATCTCCGTTCGACCACTGGGCCTGCGATCGTCGAGCAACGTTCGACGCTTTTTGTATTTCCTTAAATTTTTGTTTTCTTTTCTCTCTCTTAGCTTTATTTAAGGCTTTATTGACCTGATTAACTTGCTCAGTGTTCTTTATCCCATCAGCTGAGATAAAGTTCACTGGAGTTGAAAGATGGTTTTTAAGAACAATTGGGGGTTCACTAGAAGAAGCTCCTAAGCCTTATTTGTTATTGCCTGACCTAGTGTTAGACATGCTGGTTATTTCAAGCAGTTTAAGGCTTCTATCATTCAGAGACTCTTCTAACCTTTTTGACTTAGCTAATTCATTCTTAAGGAATTTTATTTCTTCACTAGAATTAGTGAGTTCTGCTGTTAACCTAATGTTTTCAATAGAGATTAATTCAGATTCAGCTAGTTTATTTCTAAGTTCTTTTATTTCCTTTTCAGAACTAATTAAATCTAAACATAAAGATTTAAAATCTGATTTAAATTCATCAGATGTAAAGTCGTAAGAAGACAATACCTCATCTTCAGTTGGCATTTCTTCATCAGAATCTGAACTCTCTGCAGCTGAGTGATTGCTGCAGGCATCAATTGCCATCAGGCAAACTTCCTTTGCCTTATTTTCTTCCTCATCCTCACTGGAGCTTGAGGAGGAAGATTCCTCATCAGAATCGCTCCAGGTTTCAGCAACAAAGCCTCTCTTCTTCTTTTTGTTCTTGTAGGAGGATGGCTTGGAATGCTTCCTGTGCTGATCCTTGTCTTTCCTTTTATCTTTATTCTTTTCCTCTGGACAATCTGGAAGAATATGTCCAGGCTTCCTGCAACCATAGCAAATTATTTCTTTAGAAGGAGTACGATCATACCTTGGTTTATCTTCATACTTTGAAGACTTCTTTCTGAATTCTTTCCTTCCCATCTTGAGAAACCTTTTGGCAAATAATGCCATCAGTTCCTCATTGGACTGGCTTCCTTCAGAAGCATCAACAGCTTTGAGAGCAAGGGTTTGCTCTTTTCTTGTGGGAGTTGGAGTTTTTGCTTCAGCTTCCCTGGACTTCAACACTTGCTCAAAGGACTTGAGCTTGTCGAGAAGGGCTTCTGTTGAGATTTCTGTTGTACTTCTGGCCTCCTTGATAGGCCAGATCCTCAGATCCCATGTGCTAAGGAAGCACATAAGAATCTTATCATTGACCTCTGTCAATGAAATATCCTTATCAAGAGTCCTCAGCTCATTGATGATTGAGCTGAGCCTTGTGTACATTGCTTCAACTGATTCAGCATCAGTTTTCTTGAAGTTTTCATACTGGGAGATAAGGTTGGACCTCCTGTCATTCCTTTCATCAGCTGAACCAGCTACAATCTGGTTCAGTGTGTCCCACATTGCCTTTGCTGAGGGACAGTCAGCAACCTTCTGGAATACTTCATCAGACATTGTCTGAGCCAGAATGTTCATTGCCTTAGCATCTGCTATCTTTGCCTTTTTGTATTCATCATTGTAATCTGGAGGAGGCACTGCACTCATATCAGTTGATGATGAAGCAGTAGTAGCAGCAGGTGCTCTTGGTGGTCCTGTCAAAATAGAAGCAAAGATGCTCTCATCAATAGAGTTCATATATAATTTAATCCTTGCCTTCCAGATGCTAAACTTAGCTAAGTTGCATGCTGGAGGTCTGGTGCTAGAATAATCCTTGGACTGGGCCATGATAGTGAAAGTGAATATCTATAAACTTTGGTATCTATCAGGATCTTGTGACTTAGGTGTTAGCCTATACAGTCAGCAAACCTCGCTCTGATACCAATTGAAAGAAAAGGGATAGATACTACTCTAGAGGGGGGGGGGGGTGAATAGAGTAATCAAAAATTGCACTAGCAAAGTTGACTGTCTACTCAACTCCCTTGGAGTTAATTGTGGAATGAAGGTTATAGATATTTGAGATGAAACCCTAAAGCCTAACACAAGTGTTGTGCACAAAAGGCAGCCAACTGTAATTACAATTAAGGCTTGGAATCCTAAACAACAACTAGCAATCCTAGTTAAAATCTAATCACAGCCAATCAGCACAGAGAATTAATTAAACAATCTAGATGACACAAGGAATTTATAGTGGTTCTCCAAACAACTTGGGTACGTCCACTCTTCTACCAACAAGGTAGGAATTCACTCAGGTTTTTGATCAGGTGCCCTGCCACCAACAAGATCTGCTGTAGGTAGATCTAGAGACCCTTTAGACTTTTGATCAGGTGTCTAAAAACCAACACAGGTTTTTGATCAGGTGCCCTGCCACCAAGGTATACTTTTGAAGGAAGTAATAACCCTTTACAGGAGGGGGAAAGGAGGTTAGAATGTCTTCTCTATTTTACAATAGATTAGAGAAGCACAAGAACTTGCACTGAGCTAGAAAACTCTAAAGAGTCAAGGCTCCCCTAGCTAAAAGAATGTCCAGGTGAAGTCTTGCTTTAGTGCAGAAACACTTTAGAAAATCTAAAGGAAAAAGCTACAAGAAGATAAATAATATGAAATAAAATTTCTTCTTTAGGCAGCTATCTTCTTCTTCTTGTTCAAAAAGCTCTGAGTGCAAATCTTCCTGGAGGCAGGAGAACTCAGGTTGAAGAAGATTGAAGAACTAAAACTTCTTCTCAGTTAGATGTGAATAAGCTGAGAGTAGTTGAAAACTGTAAGTTGTAGCTTGAATGCTGCTGTTAGCTTTTTGAATATATGAACTAGTTGATTTCTTTCTCCAAAGAAGTCTTTATATAACAGCAGCAACAACGGCTCTCATTTGAGTTTGAATCTTGTCTTCTACTGAAATCTACAAGCTGGGCTGCAAATAGCATAAAGCAAAACAAATACTGCAGGCAGATATCTTATAAAAGGATAAAGCTTTCTAATAAGCTGCAAATAACTCTGATAAAATAATACAAGAGAAAGTCACATCAGAAGAGACTCTTTACGGCCAAGGAAGACTTTTTGAGTCTAACGGCTATAAAGGACAGGCTGGCAGATAAAGCAGAAATCATATCTCAGCTAATAAGACAAACAACTTTGTCAGAAAAAGATTAGCTCATGCATAAGGAATGAAGCAGATATTGCATGGAAATAATATCACAATTTATTCAAATAATCTTTTATAAAATATGCTAAAATAAATATGAAATAAATCACATCATAGAAGACGACAAAATTACTCAAAACATACAACAAAACGTCGAACGACCCTCGGAGATCGTCGAACGAGGCACAGAGATCGTCGACCTATCAGACAGATAGTCGAACGATCCAGATAGTCGAACTATCAAAGAAGATAGTCGAACTACCTCAGCAGATAGTCGAACTATCAGGACAGATAGTCGAGCTATCAGATAGTCGATCTATCAAGACAGATAGTCGAACTACCAAACAAAACAGATAGTCGACCTATCAACAGATAGTCGAACTATCACAGAAAATAGATAGTCGACCTATCAACAGATAGTCGAACTATCACAGAAAACAGATAGTCGAGCTATCAACAGATAGTCGAGCTATCAAAACAAAATAGATAGTCGACCTATCAACAGATAGTCGAACTATCAGATAGTTGAACTATCCAAGCAGATAGTCGAACTATCAAAGCAAACAGATAGTTGACCTATCAACAGATAGTCGAACTATCAAGGAAAACAGATAGTCGACCTATCAAACAGATAGTCGAGCTATCAGGAAGACGATCGTCGAATGGCTGATCGACGATAGTCGAGCGACGTTCGACCATAGTTGAACGAAAAACAACTTAACCAAATTTTCATCTGGAAAAGTGACAAGACTAAACTAGAGCAAACTAACCTATCAACTAACCTTTGACCATAGATAAATCTTGGGTCAAGAGACTAAAAGAGAAGACTGAACTCAAATCAAAACTAGGGTACCAACAGATATGTTCTTGTCCAGGTTCTTGAGCTCATTGATGATCAAGATGAGTCTGTTGTACATATTAATAACTGACTCTAACTCTTCTTTCTTGAAGTTCTCATATTGGGAAATGAGATGAGATATTCTATCTTTTCTCTCCTCAGCTGATCCTGCTACCATTTGGTTAAGAGAATCCCAAATGGCCTTTGCTGATGTGCATTCTGCAACCTTCTAGAATATGTCGTCAGGCATAGTTTGGGCCAGAATATTGATAACTTCTAAAAAGAAGTTATCTAGGCCATTATTTCCGACGTATTACGCGGTTATTCCGACACAAAGAAGTCTAAAGGTTATAAAAATGAAAGTAAAAGTTTATGTATTCAATTCAAGACTAATTGAGTCTCTTTCCATTGTATTCTTACTAGATGCGCAAGAGGAATTTGCTTGGGAATGGAAATCTGCCAAAATATCAAAATCTGGGAAAAAGGTTGTAACACTCAGAGAAAAAAGGTTGCAACGTCTCCTGGACGGTTTTCAGCATTTAAATTTTGAATTTTTGCGCCCTTTTCAAAATAAAAGGAGGCATCTTTTGGAAAGTGATCGGACATTTTTAAGGAAAAAAAAGAACACAAAAACTGGGGAATTTTTTGTGGATCCTAAGGAGAGAAAAAGGGAAATTGGAGAGGAGAAGAGGAAGAAAACTTAGGGTAGCTCTTCTTATGCGAGGAAGATGACGAATATCCGGACGGATCAAGCGAGCAATCTCGAGAAAAGGATTCTGCAGCGGTTAGGACTAATTTCCATCATGTTTTGTAAGAACTTTCCAACCATGGTGTGTGATTTCTCCATCGTTATGAACTAAATTTTAAAAGTCTTGTGTGTTGTAAGTACTTAGACTCATTGTGATGATTTGATTTCAATTTTACTTTCATGTTTGGTTGATGATCTATTTTTATTAGGTTTATGTGCTTTATTTGTGGAATTTTTGAGTAAGTGTTCTTCTTCTAGATAGCGAGGCGAGATTCGAGAGAGGAGTCTCGCTAGTCTAGGGTTGAATCCTCGTTTTATGCGATAAAATTCGAGAGAGGAGTCGTGTAATTCTTTTAGTCAAAATTCCATCTTTTTACTACACTGCAAGATTCGAGAGAGGAGAGGTATAAGTGTAACATAAACCCTAATATAATGTCGAGAGAGGAAGAGATTTCGTCTTGAGTTAGCAACATCGATTTTAAACCTTTATGTTATTCTAAATCCGCCTAAGTTAGAGATAACTAGGGGAATTAGGATAAGCGGATTTCGGAGATCGAGAGATAATGTCATCCATCTTAAAAATCGTTGTAGGATAGTAATCAGCCAATCATGAGAGGTCACTAAAAAAAATTCATCACAATAGTCTAAGAAAAATAACATACGAGACTAATTCTCCAATTCGGAAAAAGTAAACGAAGTAAGATCAAATTAGTTTTTTTATTACTGTCTCTAAAATTCTCGCAATTAAATCACCTTAATTATCTCACTTGAATTTAAAGAATAGGAGGAGCTAGTAATTGTGAGCACTAATCAATCACTTCCTCGAGGGAACGATCACTTCTTACTCTATATTACTTTATTCGACACGTATACTTGCATTACTATGTAAATCTATTTTGGGCGTATCAAGTTTTTGGCGCCGTTGCTGGGGATGTGCTTTTGATTTAGTGTTATTTCTTATAATATTAGTGAATCCTTAGTATTTAGAGATCAAGTGTTTGTTTGCTTGTTGTTTGTTTATTTTTAAATCATTAGAAGTTGGTGCAGTGTATGTCCAGGTATCGATAAGTAAAATTATTGCCTTTGAATTCTGAAATCGAGCGCTCCTGTAAACAAAATAGAAGAGAAGCTAGAAACGTGAATATTATTTATCCTGCGATGGATAATCCTGCACCAAATAATGCTAATAATGCTAATAATAATGATGGTCAGGTGGATCAAAATGGCCAACCTGTGGCACCACGTATGACTTGTCACCAGTATAATACACCTCTAAGGGGTGGTGTGCACTTCAGCATTGCTCGACCAACAATTACTGCTAATAATTTTAAAATTGACCCACTAATTATGCAACAAGTGCAAAACAATAAGTTTGGGGGTCTAGGTCATGAAGATGCAAATTCCCACATACGAACCTTCTTAGCAATTTGCAATATGTTTAAGTTCAATGGAGCATCAGAAGATGCAATAATGTTAAGATTTTTTCCATTTTCTTTAGAAGGGAGAATGAAGGATTGGTTAGACTCTTTGCCTAACGATTCTATCACGACATGGGAGCAGTTAGTGGAAAAATTCTTGCATAAATATTTTCCTCCAGCTAAAACTGCAAAGCTGATAAGGGATATAACCACATTCACATAGGGTAACGGAGAGACACTGCACGTTGCTTGGGAGCGTTTTAAGGAGCTGTTAAGGAAATGTCCCCATCATAGGTTAGACCTATATCAGCAAGTTTCCACCTTCTATAATAGTTTGCAAACTGCAACCATGATTTTAGTAGACGGCGCTGCTGGAGGATCGTTACTTAAGAAGTATCCCGAGGATGCGTATGCAATCCTTGAAGACCTCACTGCAAATAATTACCAAGCCTATGAGCGTCAAGGGAACAACAATCCGGTTGGTATCAACCAAAGTGGACCAATTCACATCCTTGGCCTCTCAAATAACATCACAGTTTAATCTAATCAATAAGAGAATAGATTCATTATCACAACCTTCATCTAGTGCTCCATTGACGGTGGAGCAATTGAATCAAATTTTTGAAGAGACAAATTATGTAGGAGGAGAACAAAGGCAAATTCGACCTGGATTTGCCACTCATTATCACCCCGAGTGGCGGAATCATCCGAATTTCTCCTAGAAAAATAATCAAGGGATGAATCAACCACAAGGGTTTAATCAAAATATAAATCACCTACCTATCAATAATAACTCTCAACCCCAACAAGTAAACCAAAGGAAGATGACGGATGAGTTTATCTTAGGCATGTTCAAAAAGTATGACTCAAAATTGGTAGGAATAGAATCATCGTTAAGATCACTAGAAATGACTATGGGACAACTTGCAAAATCATTAAGTCAAAGGCCCATTGAAACTCTACCTTCTGATACCACACCCAATCCAACAAAAGATAGTCATAATAATCATTGCAAAGCTATTGCACTGAGGAGTGGTGTAGAGATTCCAAGTGGGGAGGGGTTGCTTGAGAAAGTTAGGGAAGAAGAGACAAGTAAAAAGCCAAGTGAGTCGAGCATATTAGAGAAGGACGAGTTGGGTGAGAAAAAGGATGTGGGAGAGAAACAAAAAGAGAAATTAAATTAAAAGAAAGAAGTAGTCTATCCACCACCCCCATTTTCGTCTAGACTTCCTAAATCCAAACTTGACATACAATTCCAAAAGTTATGGAGATTTTCAAAAAAACTAACTATAAATATCCCATTTGCAGAGGCTCTTGAGCAAATGCCTAGTTATGTCAAGTTTATGAAGGATATCTTGGCAAAGAAAAGGAAGTTTGTTGATAAAGATATAGTGGCGTTTACTGAGGAGTGTAGTGCTATATTGCAGAAGAAGTTGCCACCCAAGCTTAAGGACCCCGATAACTTCATAATTCCTTATTCTATCAGAGTAAAGTTTGTTGGGAGAGCTTTATGTGACCTTTGGGTGAGCATCAACTTGATGCCATTATCTATCTATAATAAGTTGGGTCTAGGGGAGATCACACCTACATCTCTTACTCTACAGTTGGCTGATTGGTCTCTAGCATTTCCCAAGGGAATTGTAGAGGACGTGTTGGTTAAGGTGGATAAATTCAACTTCCTTGCTGATTTTGTGGTACTTGATATGGATGAGGACAAGGATGTCCCCATCATTCTTGGTAGACCATTCTTGGCCACCGGACGAACACTCATTGACATGCAGAAGGGTGAGCTTACGATGAGAGTTAATGATGAGAATGTGATATTCAACATCCTCAAAGCTTTGAAATTTCCGGATGATAAGGAGGAGTGATTCTCCATTGAGTAAGTGAGTGCACCTATACATATGGTGTATGATGAGAATGATTGGGAGCGTAAAATCCTTAGTGTGTTAACAAATGAAGAAATAGAAGAGGACCCAGACTTAGCGAAACTGTAGAAGCTTTAAGTACTTATGAGCATATACCAAATGCTAACATGTTTGAATTAATAAGTAGACCAAGTGAGTCTAAGGTCACTAAGCCTTCTATCTTAGAGCCACCTACACTTGAATTAAAACCGCTACCTGAAAACTTAAAGTATGTTTTCCTAAGTGAGGATAACACACTACCGGTTATTATTGATGCATCTTTAGTAAAGGAAAAGGAAGAGAAATTGCTTGAGGTTCTTCGTGAGTATAAGAGGGAAATGGGTTGGACCATTGCAGACATTAGAGGGATAAGTCCCTCAATTTGTATGCACAAAATTCTTTTAGAAGAAGAAGCAAAAGACTCAATCGAACCCCAACGAAGACTTAGCCCACCAATGAAAGAAGTGGTCAAGAAGGAGATAATCAAATGGTTGGATGCAGGTATTATTTATCCTATCTCCGATAGCCGGTGGGTAAGTCCTGTTCAATGTGTGCCAAAGAAGGGGGGCATTACAATAGTTAAAAATGAGAGCAATGAGTTGATTCCCACTAGAACGGTAACTGGATGGCGGATTTGTATGGATTACCGAAAGTTGAATAAAGCGACTAGGAAAGATCATTTTCCACTTCCATTTCTCGATCAGGTTCTTGATAGGTTAGCGGGGAATGAGTATTTCTATTTCTTAGATGGTTACTCGGGGTATAATCAGATCATGGTAGCTCCCGAGGATCAGGAGAAGACTACCTTCACCTATCCTTTTGGGACATTTGCATTTAGGAAAATGCCCTTTGGATTGTGTAACGCCCCTGCCACATTCCAACGCTGCATGATCGCTATTTTTACTGATCTGATTGATGAGGGCATCGAGATCTTTATGGATGATTTTTCAGTATTTGGGAGATCATTTGATGAATGTTTGAAAGTGTTGAAGAAGGCTTTGGATAGGTGCATTCAAACCAATTTGATCCTAAATTGGGAAAAATGTCACTGTATGGTCAAAGAAGGAATTGTTTTAGGACACAAGGTATCGAAGAAGGGATTGGAAGTAGATCGGGCAAAGACAGAGGTTATAGAGAAATTTCCCCCACCAACTAATGTTAAGGGAGTGTGTAGTTTTTTAGGATATGCGGGCTTCTACCGCCATTTTATTAAAGATTTTTCTAAAATTTCTAAGCCGCTAAGCCATTTATTATAAAAAGATTCACACTTTAACTTTGATGAGGAATGCCTAACCGCCTTTCATTCATTGAAGCAAAGTCTGATTTCTTCACCCATTATTATCTCACCCGATTGGTCTTTACCATTCACCATTATGTGTGATGTTAGAAACTTTGCTGTGGGCGCGGTTTTAGGACAAGTGCGCGACAAGGTCTTTCACACATTCTACATTTAAGATATTGTCAGCACAAGTCGTTTTTGCTTTTGACAAATTTCCCTCCTACTTGGTAACCTCTAAGGTGATTGTTTATACGGACCATGCAGTTATCCAATTTTTAGTAGAGAAAAAAGACGCTAAACCTAGACTGATTAGGTGGGTTCTCCTCTTACAAGAGTTCGACTTGGAGATTAAGGATCGTAAGGGGGCGGAGAATCCCGTAGCAGACCACCTATCACCTCTAGAGTATGAGCGTGAGAAGGTTGTAGACATAGAGATTAGTGAGAATTTTCCTGATGAGAGGTTGATGGCAATATCTGTGGCGAGTATTCCATGGTATGCTGATTTCGTCAATTTCATTGTGAGTAACATTTTGCCTCCAGATATAGATTATCAACAGAAGAAAAGATTTATTCATCAGGCTAAGTTTTATCTATGGGATGCCCTATATGTATTAAAGATATATGCTGACCAAGTGATTCGTCGATGTGTACCAGAAACATAAGTTCATGATATCCTAGAAAAGTGTCATGCATCTCCTTACGGAGGACACTTCATGGGAGAACGAGCTTCTATGAAGGTACTAGAGGCTGGTTTCTATTGGCCAACACTGTTTAGGGACGCACACTTGTTTGTTAAGGAGTGTGATAGATGCCAAAAGATGGGCAATATTCATCGGGGGGCAAGTATGCCTATGACCAATATTCTGGAGGTAGAAGTATTTGATGTTTGGGGCATTGACTTCATGGGACCGTTTGTGAATTCGGGAGGAAATTTTTACATTTTATTGGGAGTAGATTATGTGTTAAAGTGGGTGGAGGCCATTGCCACACAGAAAAACGATGCCAAAATTGTACTCAAGTTTATAAAAGCAAACATATTTATGAGATTCGGCACGCCTAGGGCGGTAATTAGTGATGGAGGTTTGCATTTTTGCAATATACAATTTAAATCACTTCTAAAAAAATACAGTGTAACACATAAAGTGGCCTTAGCATATCACCCGCAAACCAATGGATTAGCCAAAATCTCCAATAGAGAAATCAAGTCTATTTTAGAGAAGACGGTGAGTACAACTAGGAAGGATTGGGCATTTAGGTTGAACGATGCGTTATGGGCCTATAGGACTGCCTACAAAACGCCCATAGGTGTGAATCCCTTTAGAATGGTGTATGGAAAAGCTTGTCACTTACCCGTAGAATTGGAGCATAAAGCGTACTGGGCAATAAAAAGATTGAATTTCGATCTCCAAGAAGCGGGCAAGAATAGACTTTTTCATTTGAACGAATTGGAGGAGATCAGATCTAACGCTTATGAAAATGCTAGGCTGTACAAGGAAAGGATGAAGAAATGGCATGATTCGAGGTTGCACAGAAAGTAGTTCAAAGAAGGGCAACTTGTTCTCCTGTATAACTCAAGATTGAGATTATTCCCGGGAAAATTGAAGTCACGATGGTCCAGACCTTTTCAGGTGGAGGAGGTACATCCGTTTGGAGTAATCACGATTTGTAATGAGAAAGACGGATCCAAGTTTAAGGTTAATGGGTAGCGGTTGAAGGAATACTTTAAAGACAATGATCATCGAGAGACGATGGTCATCAAGATGAAATAAAAACAAGTGCGAAGAAGAACGTCCGGCCGGGACATTTTAAACTAGGCGCTTGGTGGGAGGCAACCCATCACTTTTATGTTTAGTTTTAATTTTTATTAAAAATCGTTTAAATTAATAACAAATAATTAAGTAAGTTGTATAAATATGTTCGTTTGATTGTTATTGGGAGAAGACCGCACGTGGGAAGGCTTATAAATATGACATTACTGTTTGAATAAGAAGAAATACTAGGAACAAGTCCAGCGGAAGAAGTTACAATGCATAGACTAAATAGTTGCAACCTTTTGGTTGCTGTCCGGTTCAGGTTCCAGGATAGGAGCAGGTGTTGCAACGTCAAAAAAAATAAATTGTTGCAACCTATTGGTTTTGGGTTTGAGCAGTAAAGAAGGATAGGCGCGGAGGTTGCAACGTCCAAAAAAATAAATAGTTGCAACTTCATGTTTCGGGTAACATAGAAGAGTGCGCCGTTCCATGGGTCTTGGCCCAGTTGAACCGGGCAACCTATTTTTAATCGCGCGACGCTTCAGAATCGCTGCTCTTGCCCTAATCGCATGACGCTTCAGAACTCCAGGCGGAAATTGCGGCGGTCTTCAAGAGGAAGACGACACCCGGTGATTCGACACTCAACCACCGATGAGAAGTGCGCCACCCTCAAGGGATACCCCCTTCGACAACATCCCGATGACTTTCGGTAATGAGCACTTACTCCTAAAACATATTCCTATTCAACAATGCTGAGAGGTGAATAGTTTATGGTTCTAAACCTAGCCACACAATCCCTCTAATATAGACAATGTCTTCAAGGAAGAAAGGAAAATCTATAGCCAGGAAATCCCACAAATTCGTGAGTGAAGCCGCCGAGCACCGCTTTGAACCTCAAGTCCACACCTCTGATTTATGAGAGAGGGTTCAAAATGGAGAAGCGGGCTTGGAGTTTGACCTATGCCCTCCATATACGTGAGCTCCACTGGGAAACGCTTTGTCACCCACAATCTAAGGCCCTACTCCCATGGGTTTACGAGTTCTATGCGAATGCGAAACAGATAGAGGAGAATTGGTGACTGTTCGTGGAAAGCTGATTGACATCTCCGCTAGGGCCATCATCGAACTTTATTACCTAGGTAATGAGGAGGAGCTAGAGAGTCTAAATCACCAAGTCAAGCCGGAGGAGGTGGTTGCTGAAATATGCAATTCTCCTATTCCTGAATGGTCAAAGGGGTCCATGAAAGCACTCAAGTCAACATCGTTGTCTAGAGAAGCAAAGGTCTGGCTCTTATTTTCAACGCAGGCATTATGCAAACCCGCCACTTGAACAATGTCACCTTAGACCGTGCTGTGCTAATTTATAAAATAGTAAAGGGAAATGGAGTTAATGTAGGAGAAATCATTAGCATCCATTTGAAGATGAAGATCCAGGAGTACAAGAGCCGGCTGTTGTGGTTCCCTATACTGATTACTGAGCTTTATAGACGGGCAGGTGTGGCATGTGCCACAGAGGATTTGATTACATAGGTGCAGCGGGAGATTACTGAATGGGTAGTGCAGGCGAACATCAAGGTGGGGGCTGAGATTGACAGTGGGTTCAAGACGCCATAAAAGAGAATAAGGGGTGTGGCTTCGTCTTCATCAGCAGGAAAACCGGAGAAAGTGGCAGTCCTATCTGGGGAAGGGGCAACATTATCTGAGGTTATGGATAGCATAGAGTTTATTAAAGTGTATCTATGATGTCAACATTACTACTTCCGCTCTAGATTTGATCTCATGGAAAGGAAAATAGATAGTCTAGTGAAGAAAGCAAAGCTTCAGGTGGAGGAAGAGCATTTTAAATACTAATGGCAGTTCGACGAGGATGGGGAGCTACTGGCCGCCGATAGAAGCACCCTAAACCCCACTGAGTTTGAAGAGGATCAGGGCAATGAGGACAAGGACATGGAGAAAACTGAGGATGAAGACGAGTAGCATGATTTCTCCAGCATTTTTTTGCATCAGTTCTAGTTTACCCCCTGCGTGGGATGCTTCATGCTAGTATTATTTTGACTTTTGGATTATTTTGTATGGATAGTATCGTACATCTGTGCTCTTTAATACTAGTTTACCCATGTAATCAGGGTGGTTGCTGCTAGTTAATTTCTATAATGTGCTAATCACGTTGTCTGTATGCTTTATTTATATGTTGTCGTTACGATCTATATCACAGACAAAGGTTGCAGGAATTGAATGAGGTCAATGGTTGTTCTGTTGAAAAGGGGACCTGGACTGAGCTTCATGGGGAGCACATTAATGAAGATCAAAAGACATAGGGGCAACCTCTTCCATACTAGGGAAGCACTATTGTTTCAATTATATTTTCTTTAATTCTTGAAAATGCTGAGTAGTAACCTTGCTAGGGTCTAGCAAGACTTTAAGTATGGGGGTGATGGCTAGTATTGCCCCTACAAATGTGGTGATAGATAATTTTATCGCTCATAATTCTAATGATCTGTATGCTGACCGTAATTAGTTGATAAGTTATTCTTGATGTTCAATGATAATTAATTGGTACGGCTAGAAAATCTTAAGAGTACAGATTTTGATATTTGAAGTTACTAAGATTTTTTCCGGTAAAGCACTCTTAAGCGTTTAATTCATGCACAATATTCTTCAATTTTCTTTTACTTCTCTGAAATCTTTAGATGTTGACTTCTAAAAATAAGAAGGGGGGTGAGCAAGAACTGAGTTAATGATATGAGCTGAGATAATGTTTTGGTAGCTAAATCATTTTGATCATCCATGAGAATCTTTGTGCTGATTCTGTATCATTTTGCTATACACTACTGAATGACTAAATTCCCTATATTTCCATAGTTCTATTTTAATTCACTAGCCGTTTATGGGTGTTTCAATTCAGCATATATGAAATATATATATATATATATATATATATATATATATATATATATATATATATATATATATATATATAAAAGTGAAATGTTTTAGTGATATGCGGCCTAAGTATGTATATGCCTATTTGGAATGATCCCAACTGTGACCATAAAAAAACAATATTAAAAGTGAAATGTCATAGTGATATGTGGCCTAAGTATGCATATACACACTTGGAATGATCCCAACTATTGACACAATATTTACATTCTTGAGAATTGAACCTCGTAACATGGTGAAAGATTAAGAGTATTAACTAGGGAATTATCTTTCCATTATCAAAGTCTATCCACGAATTACTAACCAAGTCAAAGCTAAACCTATGTTCATGTAAGCTGTTAATTCTTGTCAAGGCTAGCTCAAAGACTTAGCCTATTCTTACCCTTTCAAATTATTGCGGACGCTCAATGGAATAAGTGCGGGGGAGTAAATAATTTTGAAGAAGGCACACACACAACACTAAAATTCTTAATTGTGCTTTATCTTTTATCAAGCTAATGGATTTATGATGTTTGAACTCTTAATGATCAACAAGCTTATCAGTTGAGTAAAGAGGACTTCTTGAGTATCTTTGATTAATTCTGGTTAAGTAAAGGATTATTTTAATTTGGAGTGTGATAATTATTAGACACTTAATTAAAATAATAATTTCTCTTTGCTCGAGTCTAGCAAAGGTTTAAGTGTGGGGGTGTGATAACTTCTAAAAAGAAGTTATCTAGGCCATTATTTCCGACGTATTATGCGGCTTTTCCGACACAAATAAGTCTAAAGGTTATAAAAATGAAAGTAAAAGTTTATGTGTTATTTTCAAGGCTAATTGGGTCTCTTTCCATTGTATTCTTACTAGATGCGTAAGAGAAATTTGCTTGGGAATGGAAATCTATCAAAATATTAAAATCTGGGAAAAAGGTTGCAACACTCAGAGAAAAAAGTTGCAACGTCTCCTGGACGATTTTCAGCATTTAAATTTCGAATTTTTGCGCCCTTTTCAAAATGAAAGGAGGCATCTTTTGGAAAGTGATCGGGCATTTTTAAGGAAAAAAAGAACACAGAAACTGGGGAATTTTTCGTGGATCCTAAGGAGAGAAAAAGGGAAATTGGAGAGGAGAAGAGGAAGAAAACCTAGGGTCGCTCTTCTTACGCGAGGAAGACGAATCTTCGAACGGATCAAGCGAGCAACCTCGGGAAAAGGATTCTACAGCGGTTAGGACTAATTTCCATTATGTTTTGTAAGAACTTTCCAACCATGGTATGTGATTTCTCCATCGTTATGAACTAAATTTTAAAAGTCTTGTGTGTTGTAAGTACTTAAACTCATTGTGATGATTTAATTTCAATTTTACTTTCATGTTTGGTTGATGATATATTTTTATTAGGTTTATGTGCTTTATTTATG
Source organism: Platanthera zijinensis (assembly GCA_039513925.1). Lineage (NCBI taxonomy): Eukaryota > Viridiplantae > Streptophyta > Magnoliopsida > Asparagales > Orchidaceae > Platanthera > Platanthera zijinensis. The sequence goes on from CM077082.1 coordinate 50,815,731, forward strand.
GAATTTTTGAGTAAGTGTCCTTCTTCTAGATAGCGAGGCGAAATTCGAGAGAGGAGTCTCGCTAGTCTAGGGTCTAATCCCCATTTTATATGACAAAATTCGAGATAGGAGTCGCGTAATCCTTTCAGTCAAAATTCCATCTTTTTACTGCACTGCAAGATTCGAGAGAGGAGCGGTTTAAGTGTAACATAAACCCTAATATAACGTCGAGAGAGGAAGAGATTTCGTCTTGAGTTAGCAACATCGATTTTAAACCTTCATGTTATTCTAAATCCGCTTTAGTTAGAGATAACTAGGAGAATAAGGATAAACAAATTTCGGAGATCGAGAGATAATGTCATCCATCTTAAAAATCATTGCAGGATAGTAATCAACCAATCATGAGAGGTCACTAAAAAAAATTCGTCGCAATAGTCTAAGAAAAACAACATACGAGACTACTTCTCCAATTCGGAAAAAGTAAACGAAGTTAGTTTTTTTATTATTGTCTCTAAAATTCTCGCAATTAAATCACCTTAAATATCTCAGTTGAATTTAAAAAAATAGGAGGAGCTAGTAATTGTGAGCACTAATCAATCACTTCCTCGAGGGAACGATCACTTCTTACACTATATTACTTGATTCGACACGTATACTTGCGTTACTACGTAAATCTATTTTGGGCGTATCAAATATTCATTGCCTTTGCATCAACAATCTTGGCTTTATTCTATGCTTCAGTCCACTCAGGTGGTGGCACTGCACTTGTACTTGTTGTAGTAGTCACTGGAGGCGGGGGACTTGTCAAAATAGAATTATAGATATCTTCATCAATTAAATTCATATATAACCTAATCCTTGCTTTCCAAAATGCAAACTTATTAAGGTTGCACACTGGAGGTCTGGTGCTTGAGTATTCCTTATTCTAGGACATGATATAAAAAGACACTAGAGATAATAAGATCTATCAAAGAACTTTTGGTTAAGGTGTTAGCCTGTGAAACAAAATAACCTTAAACCTCTGATACCAATTGAAAGTGAGGGATAGATCTGTCTTAACTCTAGAGAGGGGGGGGGGTGAATAAAGTATTTTAAAAACTTTGATTAGTTTTTTATAGCGGATTTAAAATAAGTGATATCTATATGTATAGAGGGAAATAAAAACAAAGACAATCACATCACAACAAATAAAAGAATAGAGCAGTCCAGACGACACAAAGATTTTATAAAGGTTCCCCTAAACTTGGGCACATCCACTCTTCTACCACCCTGGTAGGAATCCACTAACAGGTTTTTGATCAGGTGCCTTGCCACCATAGGTTTTTGCTCAAGTTCCCTATCACCACAAGATCTATTTCAAGGGAGATCTCATAACCCTTTGAGCTTTTGACCAGGTGCCTAAAAACCAAACCAAGTCTTTTGATCAGGAGACTTGAAAACCAAAAGATAACTTTTGAAGAAAGTTAAAAACCCTTTGTACAGGAAAGTTAAAAGAAAATAGATGTTGTCTTTTCTTTCTCAAAGTTCTGAGAAGACTAGTGGATTGCTGCTGTTGTCAAAGCTCCCCCTGAGATGTAGAAGAGTTCAGGAGAATGAGAGCTTTGCTCAGGGTATAGGCCTTCAGATTGAAGTAGATCTTCAGGAAACTTTTAGATTGATGAAAATTGTTTGTCTTTTGAGAGTCCTGAAGCAAAACTGAAGAAGACTGATATTGTATGAGAGCTGTTCTTCCTTCAGTTTTCTTGTATTCACAATTCATAAGCTTCTGTATATTCTATTATGCAATCTTCAGAAAAAAGTCTTTTATATTCCTTGTAGAAAATCAGCCTTTGAATTTTAAATCCCATCCTTAATTGACTGCAGAAAATCTGGGAGGCTGAACAACTAGAATTGTTTTAAATGAATTCCCTAACTATCTCTGGAAATAAGCCAAGTAATAACTCTGTGAAATACCATAGTTAATGCTGCCATGGAACGACTATATTCTTGAGAATATAAGCATTAATTATTAGATTATTACTGCTTAAATATAATCAAATAAATTGACAGTCTAAATGAGAAACTTAAGAGGAAAAACGTCAAACAAAACCCTAAAGAAAATAGTCGACCTCTGGAAGAATTTTATCGACCTGAACTCCAAGTTCATCGAGCTGAGAAATCTCCTTCGTCGAGCTGAGAAATCTACTTCGTTGAGCTGAGCTTAGCGATCATGAACTGAAAAAGGACTGCCAATCTGAGCTCTAAGTTCGTCGACCAGAGAAAGACTTTCGTCAAGCTGAACTTCTGATATGAGATCAGAGATCGTCGAGCTCAGCTGGACTTTCGTCGAGCTCAGCTGGACTTTTGTCGAGCTCAACTCAGAGAAGGAACTCTGAGTTCATCGATTGGAGATCAACGATTGTCAAGCTGAGTTCAGCTATCGTCGAGCAAATATTCTGAAGTCTTTAAAACTATTTGTCTCTAAATTCTTGAGTCTCTTAAGTCTTCTGAATGCAGGTTCAAAAGGCTAACCTAATAAGACTAACCTTAACCTTAGAAAAACAAATGACCCTAGGCTATACATGATGTGTCAACAAACCTAATAGTGAACCTAGCCCAAATCAACCCTAAACAAGATGGGGTTCCAACAACTACCAATGCCCATTATTTTAAAGCACACTTTGAATACTTCCTCCCCTTGAGTATAAGCTTTAACTACTTGAATAGAGGACAATAATGTGTGAGAAATTGATTTAAAACCTTTGAAGATGGATTCACTATTCAATGCAGAATGTAAGATGACTTTTTTGGTTGCATAAGTTATCAGAGCATCATGCCTTTTTAACCAATCCATTCCCAGAATTAGGTAGAAGTTGGGAAGTTATAGAACTATTGTAGTGGCTTCAAAAAACTCTTCTTTTAGACAAACTTGAAACATGTACTGGTCGAATGATAACATCTCTAATCCATTAGGGAGTTGAAAACTCATACATAGATTAAAGAAGTGCTCAATATTAGACACGTCTTTGATGAAGCTTTCTGATATGAAGGAGTGTGTGGATCCTATATCAAATAGTTTGTGTGTAGGTTTCCCACTTACTATACAAATACCATAAGTAAATTTTTTAAAACAAGAAGAATTTTCTATGACTAAGCTGTCACAGGTCAAAAAAAGTACAGAAGTGCTAAAAATTACCCGTTACTATTTCCTAGGGATCGTATCCTCGAGTAAGATCCAATGCATAAGCTTCCTGCTGTAGAGGTAGGGGTTTTATCAGATTACCTCCATTTGTCCCCTGATGGCTTCCCGCATGAACTCTTCCTCTACCTAAAAATGATGAAGTTGCACCTTGAAATGGTGTAGGTCCACTTTGAAATGGTGTAAGTTCCTGCATCTAGGTGGAAGGTTCCTCTGTGGGTAGTTGGACCTTAGGAAAACTGGTAGTTGATAGAGAAATCAGTTCCCTTAAAAGGGTCCTATATATCTAGGTGGTGGTTATTAGGCTTGAGATGGGACCGTGTTTTGTGGTCACAGTTCTGACCTCAGAGCAGGGTGGAAAGGTTGTGTATCTGTTCGTCCATCCATGCATCCACTAATAAATTGGGGGGGGGAACATTTCTTCTATTATTACTGGGCTCAATGATAGTTTCTAACAACCTCTTTCTTTGGATTTTGGCCATGAGGTGATCTACTTTCAATGTCTTTGTTGACCTTATAATGTCCGTAAAGGATGAGTGGGCTACAAAAATTAGTGGCTGTCAGATGGAGTCCCTGAGACCATAGTATAAACGCTTTGAGAGGTCGTGTCTGCTAAGTGCAAAACCACTCACAAAGTGAGCTAGGTGAGAGTACTCCCTCACATAGTCTAGGACCGAGTGGTTATCTTGCTTGAGTTACAAGAACCTCACTTGTAAGAAAATCTCTGATTATAACTAGAATGAAGTGGTCATTGAAGGTGTCGACAAACTCAAATCACTCTATCTCTCCATATAATTTCCCTAGGAAGGTGTTATCTAGAGCCGACTTCCACCATTTTTGAGCATATCCAACTAAGAAAGACATGGTAAAGGTGATGGCCATGTTCATAGGAAATTTTATCCCTAACAGTAACTCCTGGATGAAGTCCAATCACTCTTTATTTTGGAATGATGCTCCATGCCGTTAAAACTTAGGGGAGATAAGCCACATAATATACATAGCCAATTAGTTTGTTGTTCAATGAAACAACTCCCATTTTGTTGAGACATGGTAGCCTAGAAGGTTGCTAGGATGTCTGTCAACATTTGGTTCATTTTTGGTTGATGATCGGTGTTTGTTAGTGGAATGGGAGACAATCGTGTATTTGGTCTGGCATCAATCGAGATATATATGTGAAAATACATATGTTATAGATTGATTGGAAGAAGATAGTATATTTATGTATTATGAATTTGATTTTGCACTTGGGCTCACAAGCTTTTGCTGCGCCAGTTCATCCTCGAACTAGCAAACAAAGCTGAGTTCAGTAGTGCGGAAGTTTAAGACTTCATTATAAAAGGATCTTCCTTTGCACTGATATCATTTGTAAGACCCTCCTTCCGGAAATTGTTCATGGTCAATGGGGTTATTTTGCTCAGGACTATTGCCATGTAATAGTGTTAGCAAATGAGCTAACCTAGACTTTATGACACTTTATATGTAAGACAATTTATCATTACATCATAGTAATACCAATTTATAACATAAAATATAGGAGACAAAGTTGTCTAAACACCATTTTTATACATATCAAAAGTTTTTGGATAACATCAGAAGACTAAGGCTAAAACGTGCCAATGAAAAGACTAAGGTGAATACATGCCTTTAGAAAACATTTAGGCTACTATACACCAGGATGACTAGAACTACTACATACTGTCAAAACATGCTAAAAGGACATAAAACAAGGGAAGAAACTCACTTCTCTCGATAACTCTTCTAATACGGGGGACTAGGGCATGGGCCATGACTGTTGGCATCTCCATTTTCATCTCAAGGATCTCCGGCTAGGGTTGGTACTATAGGAACTATTACGGCTGGGGCCCCTAGAGAGTGGCTATAATTATCCATTACTCAATTTGACTAAGTGGATTCATTTCCTTTCCCAGATGCATCTTAGAGCATTGGATAGAGGGTGGGAAAATGTGCACAAGCGGTAACATGAATAAACTGAGTGATAAGTGAGAGATAAAGAAAGAGAGAGTGAGAGAGAGAGTATGGTGTCATGAAACATGTAGTAAGGTGGAAGCATAAATGACTCACCTTATAAGAGTGCTCATACATCCTTATAAGTTAATAGCCTTGTTCTAACATAAAGAGTAAATCTAGTATGTAATTTGATGAGTATGAATATGTATCAGTTATGATACAAAAATAACATAATCTATATAAATGCTCATACAAACTTATAAGTTGAGAGTCTTAAAATTATCATTACATTGACTTATCATACCAGAATGCCCTTATAAACTTGTTGTGTAAGAGTTTAAGGATGTAAGGTATGCAAAAGTAAGCTGAGATAATGAAGTATTTGTTTTAATATGTTAAATTCCTGCCCAGTCCACTAAATAAGTGGGTAGCTAACCACATGGGATGATAATAACAGATCAGACATTTTGCTTTTAGGTAGGTGACACACAACCATCCTAGGCCTTAATATACAGTATAAGTTCATACTTACACTACTATCCGACATCTAACAACAAGGAGTTGATATAAATTTTGGGGATTTGTCAATTGGGATTATATCCACATGTCAAATTGCCCCAAAATACAAAGGGGTCTAACTCTCAAGTCTCTCCGTCTGTGTGTTCTGTTCGGTAGATTTATTAGACCTGCCATAATGTTCAGAATTGAACATTACTTTAATGTCATTCTCTATATTAGACTCAGGGTTTTGGCCATAATTCTATAGGAACACCAATCAACCGACTAACATTGAAGTGAGGTCTAACTTAAGTTTCCCATTAGCCAGGTATGAGTAAGGGTAGTGGTCGCACTATATATAATTATACACCACCTTCCTTGCTTGGGATACTGGCTCACCCCTAACCTTTTTCCTAGACACCAAATGACTTATCGAAAGAGTTTAAAAGATTTATGTTAAGATTAATTATGCTAGTCTTAACATTAACCTAAGGAAATTACAAAAAGTCTGAGGTGTTGTATAAGCTATTAACCATATACAATTATGTTATTCAAATGTACAAAAAAAATTTGAGGTATTTGTGACTTAATGTTCCAAAACTTTAAATCAAGTTATGCATAATAAAATAAAGGAGCCAAAAAATGAATTCAACATTCATAATAAATGTTTAAGGCCACGACAAAATACTATAGTGTGACAAATTAAATAATCAAACTATTCTATTTTCTTTGCATAAATCGCAGGACGATCCATTATTAGTCCAAGCATCTTTAAAGTTGAACCCAACGTCAATCATGACATTATAAGTATACTATAAAATTTTGGGAATTTATGTAAATGTTTAAGATCAAATTATTTCATTAATACACTAGTGTGATAAATTGAGTAATCAAACTGTACCCTTAGCATGTATAATTTAATAAGATGGTTAATTTAAGTACAAAATTTTTCAAAATTGAAACCAAGGTAGTCATGAAATTATTAGTGACTGTAAGAATTTGGGAATTTATTAAAATTTTAATGGTCAAAATGTTTCATGTATGCACTAGTGTGAAAAATTGAATATTCAAACTATACTCTTAACATATACAATTTCATAAAATTGTAAATTTAAGTCCAAACTTTTATAAAATTTAAACCAAGGTCATTCATGACATTATTAGGGTACCATACAAATTTGAGAATTTATTATCAGGTTTAAGGTCAAACAATTTCATTTAAGAACTAGTGTGACAAATTGAATAATCAAATTATACTCTTAACATGTATACTTTAGTAAAATGGTTAATTTCAATACGAACCTTTTCAAAATTGAAACCAAGGTCATCCATAACATTACTAGGGTACCATATAATTTGGGAATTTATTAAAAGACTTAAGCTCAAAACTAATTAATATATGCACTAGTGTGACAAATTGAATAATAAAACTATACTATTAACTTGTATTATTTAATAAAATGGTTAATTTAAGTCCAAACCTTTTCAAAAGTGAAGCAAAGGTCAGTTATGGCATTATTAGAGTACCATAAAAATGTGGAAATTTATTAAAAGGTTTAAGATCAAAAAATTTCATTTATGAACAAATACGACAACTCGATGTATTTTATTTTAAACGATAGAAAACAAGTCTCAAAATTTCCAAGTTTCTATGTATATCTTTCTAACCTCATAAGGAACTTATACCCCAATTTTTTGGTTCATACCATGTAAATGACTAAAAAATAAATAATATGAAATGTCCTATAGTTTATATCATAAGTTCTTTAAAAATTAATTTCGAGAGTTATACACCTCTTCAGAAAATTTGCTACTCTATTTTGGAAGGCTCAGAGCAAGTTCTACAAGTTTCGTGTTAATTATGTGGTTTGGTTCAACAATTAAGGTACCTAAATATCAGTTTGAAGTTTTTTATTGTGGGGATGCATATAACAAATTTTAATTATTTTGTTTTAATTGTGTTTAGTTAAATATGGACTGATCATAACACAGATCTAGCAGTTTAGAAATGCGATAGACCAAAAAGTGACCTTACCCCAAAATCAATCTTCTTTCAATCCACTACGGGGATCAACTAATCTTTATTCGAACAGAGTAAAGAAATCAGATGGCTCTTAGATCGTCTTCTTCCTTGAGCCATTTACAAAGATTAATCATGCTTGGATGGATCTTTAGGGGCTCCTCAACCTCATCTGACCATCACTGTACAACCCCGAGTGGGCCCTGTGAGGCAGAGCGGAGCCCTTGAAATGGGTAAGGGGATCAAAATCCTTAGGCGAGATGGGGGAGCCAGCTCGCATACTCCTAGGGGGCGGGCGAGCTGGGGCAACCAGTCCGCAACCGCCTAGGGGGCAGGCGAGCTGGGGTAGTCGGCCCGCATTCGCCAAGGAGGAAGGCAAGCCGAGGGCAGACCGCATCTACCTAACAGGCGGGCGAGCCGGGGAAGACACCCTGTCTCTGTCTAGGATGTGGCCGAGCCGTTGGAACCCGACTCGCACTCGCCCGAGAGGAAGACGATTCGAGGGAACAAGGCCACACCCGTCCAGGGGAATGGCGATCTGGCTCACGCTCGCTCCCGTATATGGGGTGCTAATAGCAAGTATTTAATATAATTTGGTCTGCTAGTAGCCTCTCCAAACATCGGAGTTTGGATGTTGGCAAACCTACTTTAGGCTGCGTATAGTAAAACAGAAAGGTGGAGGTACGCAATTTGCAGGCCATACTCAAAAATCTATAAATAGACCCACATGAGTACCTTGGAGGGCAAGCTTTCTTATTTTCTCCACCACCGTGTCATGACACCACTTAAGAGAGTGTGAGTTGAGTCATAGGTACCATAATGATGCTTTAAACTTGGTAAGCACACCAAGATCACTTAAGACCAATCATGGTTGGACACATCACCATAAAGTCTATATAGGTCAACTTCAGCTCATATAGATGACTTAAGCCATTTTGGTGGAAACTTAGGTCTCAATAGACTTGCATGGGACCCAAGCTACATGATGGTGAAGCTATGTTACCATTGTGGTCAAAGATTGACGAAGAAAGGTCAAACTCAACCTTAAATGGTTTGAATTGGCCTAAATAAACTAATTTGGGTTTCATAAAAGGCTAGCACAACCACCTATAGTATTCGATAGGTGTGTCCTTTCACTCCTGGTCATGAGGAAGTCTCCAAAATATGGATTGAAGCCCATCAACACATAACCGCAATATGGAAGGATGCATCACATGGAAGCCCACAAAAGGCTCTATACAAAGACCATAAAGGCCTACTATTTTCCTATATTCCTCGTTATAAACCAGAACAAATTGAGAGAGGCGTGGATTTCACCGTCGATGATTGGAGAGCAAGAAGAAGGAAGCCTCTATGACCTTCAACATTCCTCTACACCTCCATTTCACATTAAACATTGTCTCTTAGGTAGATATCCAAACCTTTTTGGTGTTTAGATGACTTAGGTAGGTTAGACGAGGCATTCCGACCACTGTAATGTCCTTCCTTGGTCACCCGTGCCTTGGAACACCACTAATAGTGGTGGCAATCTAGATCTGCTTAGGGTTCACTTGAGATCACCATAATGGAGAGAAGAGTTCTCTGGTTCTTTTCAAGGCCCTTGCGATAGTTATCGTCATCGGAGAAGAAGAATTCGAGCGGCCGTGCCACAAGAAGAGAGTAAAACAAGTTTTTATAGCGAGTGTCAGTGACATCCAGCCATCAGAATGCCACCCAAGAGTTTATTGTGCTTCAATAAGTTGACTAGGGTTGGTGAACATCTGTGGTGATCACTAGAGAGCGGCGGTGATCACAATCAACTATCTAATTTACAACATCCATTGATACAGGGGAGAAGATGAAATCAATGCCATTTATTAACTTAGGAAATGATTGGCTTCAGTGCATCAGATTGTAACTAACTTATCTCATGGTTTACTATAATGTTTTTGAGATGACTACTTCAGAGCCTTCATCTGTTATGATAAACATGCAACATGCTATTCGCAGACAAAATTCATTTTAAGTTAAATAAATTGTGTGACATAATATTTAAATTGATTCAGAATTTGTATTTAATTATTTATAGAGCCTTCTGTTAATTTTATAAAAATATGTCAAACATGAAAGTTATAGAGGAAATAAAGAACTTTCCTAAATGGGGTGGCACTGTTGCGTCCATTAATCAAAATGTCCCAGATTTGAAGAAGGCGCACAAGTCAATAGTATACACATGTTTGTATTTAATATGTGTTCTAATTCAATGTATGCAAGTTGTCCACTGTTCATTGATTAGATAGGTTGAAAGGGTCAGAAGTTTGGTTAGACTCAAGACATGATACTATAGAGAGGCAGAAATTTTCCCAAGTCTAGAAGCGTTGAGTGAGTACATATCAATCAACGTCAGAGGTCTAAAAGCGTTGACAAAGCTTTAGTCACTCAAAGCCTCAGTAGAGCTAGACTCAAATCTGGCTAAGTCCAGAATCATTGAGTGAAGGTCATTCACTCAACGCCTACTCAAAGAAAATCTATCTAAGTATAGAAGAATTGAGTGAAGAAGGCTCACTCAATGCCCTATCAAAGAAAGCGGCTAAGTCCAGAAGCGTCGAGTGTAGAAGGTTCACTCAATGCCTTCAGTCAAAAAATCTGTATAAGTCCAGAAGTGTTGAGTGCAGAAGGTTCACTCAATGCCTTCAGTCAGGATAAATGCCAAGTCCAGAAGCATTGAGTGATGAAGGTTCACTCAATGCCATCAACCAAAAGGATCTTGTTAAGTACAAATGTGTTGAGTGATGAAGGTTCACTCAACGCCTTATCAGTTAAGCTGTTAAAGGCAACAATATTGAGTGATGAAAGCTCACTCAATGCCTCAGAAGTTTTAGATAGTTATCCAACTAAGTGTTTTTGCATTGAGTGAAGACTTACCACTCAACTCTTCAACAGTTAACACTTAAAGTTCAGATACATTGATTCTCAAGACAACACTCAACGCCTTTATGCGTTGAGTCACAAGACTTCACTCAACGCCTATGCAGACTGTATGGTGAAAGTTGTTAAGTCCACAAGCATTGAGTCATACTGACGTTATCCTAAATTTAAATGAAGCGGGTTTTGCGCGCTAAAGGATAAATGACGCCGCACGCTTTCTGCAGAGCAGTTAATGGTAAAACTACTTTACAGCTGCCCATACCACTTACCCAAACTGATAAAAGAGTCATTGCAGTTAGGGATATAAAAGTCGAAACATAGGAAGTTAAAAAAGTGATTATTATTTTTACTGGAAAAAGGGGTTGAAATCAAAAATCTCAAAAAAATTCAGCAAGAACTCAAACTCTAATTTTCTATAAGGCTTAGCTAGCAAAGCACTCACTATTGTTGTTATTCTTCTTCAAGGCTGCTGCATTAAACTTCAGATCTACTCAAGCTTGAAGGGGCAGAGCTTTACAACAGTTCTTCTTAGCATAAGTAGAACAAATATGAAGATTTACTTTCTTATTGTTGTGAAGAGTTAGGACAATTTCTATATAGTCTAGGAAGCAGACTCAGAGGTTTATTTCTCTGGAATCAGTCACCATAAAACTTTACCCAAACTGTAGGATCATTGTGTGATCTGAGTTGTAAGCATGGATTATAAAGGCTAAGTGGTAGGAGCTACTGCCTCTGAGTGGGTAGGATCCAGGAGTGGACTTGAGGTAGAGTTGTTTAACTATGAGGTAGCGCTATTATGCCTGAGGTAGGAGTTGCTTAACTCTGAGGTAGGGCTACTACGCTTGATGTAGGAGTTGTTTAACTCTAAGTTTAGGGTTGCTGTGCCTGAGGTAAGACTGTATTCAGTTTGAGTTATAGGAGTGAGATTCACTCTGAGTTGTAAGATTCTAAGGGATTTGAGGTGTATGCTCAAGAAGCTAAGGATATATGAGAAGTCAACTGAATCTTGCTCACTGCTAGATAGGTGTTGGGGGAAAGTGTGTTGGAACACCCTATTACTAATTTGGATAAGGATCACTATGTTTTTCTTAGGAAACCAGGTTGACCTAGATGTATAGTTGAAAAGGTCAACATTAGAATGTGTCTAGGGCTTAGAACTTAGGTTTGAAGCTGCCCCTAGGAACATTCCAAGATTTCATAAATAGAGCCAAGTCCAAGACTTTTTTCGTCGAGCTCAGTTCGACGAAACGTCGAACTCCATTCGACGCTCTCTGAGCTCAACTAAGTTAAGTCGTCGAGCTCAGTTCGACGATCTTCGAGCTCAGATTGACGATCTGCCTTCAGTCAGTTTGCTAAGTCATCGAGCTCAGTTCGACGATCTTCTAGCTCAGGTCGACGATCCTTCTTCACTTATTCTCCAGGTCGCTGAGCTCAGTTCGACGATCTTCGAGCTCAGTTCGACGTTTTCTGGCTGATGATCATTTCCAGTCTCTGAGCTTAGTTCGACGATCTTCTAGCTCAGATCGACGTTTTTCCTGAGAGATCGACGTTTTTAAGGATTCAAATTCAGTCAGACTTTGGAATGTGTTTCAAATTATCTCAGCATTTATGTCAAGAGATCTGCCAACCGTTTTCATTTATTCTGGAGCAAGTTTCAAGGAATTATTTAGAGAATGTTTTACTGGACTTTCCTCTAGAAGACAAAATCTTTTATGGAAGGCATTTAATGTCTGGTTAATGGCTATCTTAGACATAGAATCTCCAGAGAATTAAAAATCTTCTTCTCTTCTTTTCCCAAGCATCAAGACACACAGATACACAGACTGATACAGATAAGAAAGAAAAAGAAGAAGTGATTCACAAGATTCTCTGATCAACACAAGAAAACTCAAGTGATCAATCCTGAAGAATTAGCTGAATAATTTTGTGTACTCAAAAAGTGATCACAGCTTCATCCCAAGGACTCCAAACAACTCATCTTTCAGCCTATGCTGAAACTATCTTATGCTGGAGATCTGAAGCTTCTGAAGACCTATCACCCTGAAGCAAAGCTTCCTCTCCTGAACTAGTCAACGTCTCAGGGGGAGCTTTGACAATACAAATCCACTTGTGCTTCTCTCTTTGATTGAGACAGAGAAGGCAACTTCACCCCTTTTCTTTTCCTTTCCCTCTGTAAAAGGGTTTTCAAAACTCCCTTCAAAAGCTTTGATTCTGGTTCTGAGAACCTTGTCAAAACTCAGTGGTGGCAAGACACCTGATCAAAAAATCTAGTTTGGTTTTTGAGCACCTTATCAAAAGCTCTTTGGTGCCACGACACCTGATCAACCCTTCCTGCAGTGGATTCTTACCAAGGGTGGTAGAAGAGTGGATGTACCCAGGTTTTTGGGGAACCACTATAGCTCCTTGTGTTTTCTGGTTTGCTTGTGTGTTTTCTTTGCTGTGTGCTGTGCTCTTCTTTTTACTGTTCTTTTAATTCTATAGCAAGGCACCCTACACCTATATATAAATTAAATCTTAAAAGCTTTGCTAAGTTTAAAATTGTGAATTTACTTTAAATAAACTCTATTCACCCCCCCTCTAGAGTTGAGATAGATCTTACTCTCACTTTCAAAGTGGATGTACCAGTATAAAATCTTGTGTGTTGTTGTCATTCTTGAAAGCTAACAACTAACTCTAACATACACCAAGATCTTAACTCTAAAAGATACAAAAGATCCAAAGTAAACCTATTCACCCCCCTCTAGGTGTTTAGCTACCCTTGAACAAAGACTTTCAAGTGGTATTAGAGGGAGGTTGTTCAAAAAAGAGTTAACAGTCTGAACAAGATCTCCAAGGGTAGTAGAAGCTTATCTCCATGGATTCACGTGAGAACCACAAGGTGTTGGGTTCTATGAAACTTCCTATTTATAGGAAGGATAATTTTGGGATCTGGAAGGAGAGAGTAAGGCTATTCATGGAAGCCTACATAACTATTCAAGAGGGACCTTTCATTCCCATGAAGGTCTCTGATATAGATACCAATGTCCAGACTCCCAAGAAATACATTAAGATGATCAAGGATGAAGTGATTCTTGCCACTATGGATAAGAGGGCCCAAAATATTATTGTAAGTACCATAGATGATTCTACATTCCAAAACATGGTCCACTACAGGACTGCCGAGAAGATGTGGGATTCTCTGATTATGTATATGGAAGGGATAGAGGAGGTGAGGGATGATAGGAAATCCCTCCTTAATGTTGAAGTATGAGACCGAGCGGTCTGGCGGTCTGAGTGTGGCGGGTTGTAGACCGCACGGTATAGCGGTTACTCTCTAGCGGTTTGTCATCTAGACTGTTATTGTTTGTGGACCGAGCGGTCTGGCAGTTTACCTCTGGCATCTTGGAGACCGGGCGGTCTGGTGGTCTCCTACTGCGTGCGGCTTGGTCTCTTCTTTCTGGTGTTACCGAACGGTTAGCCCATCTGTCTAACCGTTCGGCCTGTTCGGTCTCTTTATTTTCTAACCGCTCAATACTGTAATTTTTTAGTCCCACATTGTCTATTTGTACTCTCTCCTCTCTCCTCCATTCTATAAAAGGGAGGCCATACCTTTGTAAAGTTTACCTTTTTCAGATAATAAAATTTCTGTTATACCACTTTCGGTTTGTTTTTTGTTCGTTTCTTACATGGTATCAGAGGACTCGATCTACTCCTCCTGATTCTCCGTGCCTTCTCTAACCGCGCGACCTGTCCGCGCGGCTTGCTTCTTCTTCTCGCGACTTGGCCTCACGACTTGTTTCTTCCGCCTGCTTGCGCCCTGTTCGCGCGGCTTCTTCCTCTCCTTGTCGTTGCCCTTTGTGTGGGCGACCTCTTCTTCTCGCCGTGACCTATGCTTAGTCGTCGCGACCTCTTCTTTAGTCGCCGTGACCTGTTGCCGCGACCTGTTATCCTTGTTCGCCTTATTTGTCTTCCCGCGGGCTTCTCTCTAATCGCACGACCTTCTCTTTCTTCTGTTCGTGCAGGCTGCTTTCTAGCCGCTCGAATTCTTTCCCTCTGCTTGGTTCTGCGGCTTGGTCATGGATTTTCTGGACGCTGGTGTCTATCATCGTGACTGACGCAAATCTCTTTCTCCTAACCGCTGCGATTTCTCCCTGTTCGCGCGTCTTGTTTCTTAACCGCATGGTTTGTTCCCTAACCACGCGGTTTGTCTCCTTTAGTCGTGCAGTTTCCTCTCTTTCGCACGAACTCTACTTGTTCGCGTGGCCTGCCTTGCTTCGTGTAATCTCCTTTATTCACACGACTTCTTACCTTCTGCTTCTCTAGTCACGCAGTTTGTTCGTGGCTTCTCTGGCCGCTGGCGTGTTGACACATTGACCACTGCGTTCTCCTTGATTGTCCGCTGCGGCTTTCATCGAATCCGCTTTTGGTTTCTCTTTCTCTTGCGGTCTCTTTCTGTTTGACCGCTTCTCGCTTGTCGTCGCGATCTGTTCGGCTTGCCGCGACCTGGTCTTCTTGCCGCTCTCTGCTTCCTTCCTCTTCTAGTTCGTACGACCTCTTCATAGTTCGTGTGACCTATGCCCCTTTACTTTGGTCTGCTTCCTGGTCGTGGCCCTTCTTGTCACTGGTGTGCTGACACCGTGACCGTTGCAGCTTCTTCTTCTCTTAGCCCGCTTCGGTTTCTTTCTTTTCCGCCGCGGCCTCCTCTTTTGTCCACGCGGCCTTCTCATTTTCTATCCGCATGACTTCGCCTATACTCGCGCAGTTTAGTGTGTTTCTCTATGTACAATTCCGATATCTCTACCTCCGCCTCCTCTCGGCCGTCTGCCTCTGTGGCCACAACTTCAGGCAGTGCCCATGTCATTACCCAAGGTAAGTGGCTAATTGACTCTGGTGCTACAAATCACATGACCAGCAATCCTTAAAAGACTTTGTTTCAAGACCCTAAACACCTAGAGGGGGGGGGGGGTGAATAGGTTCTTAACTTATTAAGTCTCTTTATTATTTTTAGGAAAACAGATTTTTATCTCCTTTCAGCACAAATTAATATATCTACAGAAAATTAACACAACATAGCAAACACAAGATCTATAGTGGTTCCCCAAGATATGGGTACATACACTTTCCCCCTTCGCCTATCCAGCAGATAACTGGATTTAGCCTAACTTCCTTCCACTTGCTCAGATCCACAGATCTTACAATCTCAGAACCTTAGATGGCTCCTACACCTCAGACTTAACACAAGTCCTATCTCAGATTCTTCTCCAGAATCCTACCTCAGGACTCAGCCCTACCTCAGCCTTTATAATTACGCTTACAACTCAGACTTACCACAAGTCCTACCTCAGGAACACAGCCCTACCTCAGCCTTTATAATTTAGGCTTACAATCTCAGATCTAACAATAGATCCTACAAGAATTTATGAGTAAAGAGTATCTGAAAACTTCACCAGCTAGATTTCTCTGTTGATGTTGTCTTCTTGATCAGTTCTTCTATAGACTGATCCTTCTGATCCAACCTAACTTAGCTTTTCAAAGCTTATTGATTAGAACAAATAAGGTGGATCACCTCTTGATGTTGAAGTTGATCTTAAGTCAGCTTCTTCTTAAGATTCAATTTGAACTCTGAATCCTTCTTGTAGACATGCCTTGATCTGTCAGAATTCTTCTATAAGATCCAGAGATCATTTCACGTTGATGATTCTGTTCTTAGTTGTGTTCTATTGTTCCCGATCTGTATCTTATATAGATCTTGCTCCATGGTTACCGGCTGATCCGGTTCATAACAGACTTCTGATAGTTCTGACAGTGGTGTCAGACCAGTTAGTTATGACAGCTGTCAAGTCACCAGTCACATCACCAGGTTCTTCAATGTCTGTCAAACTCAGCATACAACACTCAGCAGTCTGCTTTACATATGTCGACACATATAGGCTAAGTGTCGACACAAGTCTTCAAGGTGTCGACATAAATACTCCAAGTGTCGACACAGTCATACTTCTACTTCTCAACACTGCATTTTGTTGTATGTGTCGACACAAGTCCCGTGTGTCGACTCAGTAGCTTCTTGTCTCTACAATTCTGTTGCAGACAAGTGGCGTTGAGTATTTGTCAAATGATATCGAGTGTGAGTCGACACAAGTCCCGTGTGTCGACACAATTACTTCTAAACTCGACACAGCCTTTTGAGAGTTGGTGTGTCGACACAAGTCCTGTGTGTCGACACAATTGCTTCCGGTGTTGACAGAGAGCTTGAGTGTCGACTCATCTTCAGTTTTAAGTGTTGACACAAATCTGTTTTAAGTTGTCGACACAATTGCTTGTTCAGGTGTCGACATAGCTTTGAGTGTCGACACAATTTCTTTATAAGTGTCGACACAAATTCTGGGTGTCGACACAACTTTCCTGAGTGTCGACATAGCAGCTGGGTGTTGACACAAACTTCCCTGAGTGTCGACACAATTTTTCTGAGTGTCGACACAAATTTCCTGAGTGTCGACATAGTTTCTTCACAAGTGTCGACACTTGTACTTAGAAATTTTTTTCTTCAAATTTTTCAACCTGTACAATGAAACTCAAACTTCTATCAAATACACATTGGTGCTTATCATTGACTAAGTTGTGGCTTCTCCAAATCTAGTACACATTTTCCAATGTATCCAACAATCTTCCCCTATTTGGAGAAGTCATAACCTTTAGTCAAAGATATTCATCTCTTTAGATAAAACAAAATTGTAATAGAAGTAAAAACATTTCAGAGCAGATAATTTCATAATCAATGTAAACAACACACACTTAATAATGAACCAGATTTCATTGATTAGAAAAAAACTTTAGTTTACATAAATTTCTTACAGAACAAAAGAAACAAATTAGTGCATTGTTCTAATACATAAACCCATCAATCTTATTATTGACTAGGCTCCTTAATAACTATCCCTTTGCCAGGCTTGATTTTAGCCTGCACAGAAGGTTCAACATCTTCAGCTAGCTTTTTCCCTTTAAGAGCTTTCTTCTTCAATTCTTCAGCCTTGATCTTTTGTCTTTCAAAATAGTGAAAAGGTTTGGTAAAGTACTTGCTTGGCTGTTGAGCATTAGCAGGTAGCTTCCCAGCCTTAGCACTTCTTCTATGCTGTAGAATTGCTTCTTTTCTAGCTTGATACTTATTCCACTCCTTCTCAGAATACCACTTACCCCTGTCATGGGTTTTATCCTTCACAGCTTTCCAGGCAGTAAGTATGATATTTCTAGAAGTTGGGCTCCATTGCTCAAAATCTGGTTTCAGTTCAGCCTGCTCTCTGAATCTCTTCTTGGAGAGTTGAGCTTCTTTCTGAGCTTCCAATACAGCTTCTTACATTTCAACCTTTCCAAGAATTACATTTTGTACCTCTGGTGGAGGACTATACATCTTTATCACTTCTTGAATCATTTCAAAATCAGCTGGGGGATAGATCACTTGAGCAACTTCAGGCTGATCTCCTTCAAAATATTCAGGTTGAATTCCAGACTCAGCTACATTAGCATCATCACACAGAGGAGGATATCCAAGAGTGGCTCTGATGCTGTTGGTAGTCCATTTAGTATGGTCAGAGCCGACTTTGACTAGTACTCTCTCCCCCTTTATGACTTCTCTTGCAACATGATATCTCAAATCCTCTTTCTAGAACCTGACTTGATCAGCTAGATATTCAGTTCCCTCTTTAAAATAAGCCTTGAACTTTGTCAGGAAGGTTTTAATTTTCTCCTTAGATTCTTGAAATGTGGCTTTGATAGCAGATATGTCTTCCTGGATTTGCTTTGAGATTTCATCATTCAGAGTAGTGCTAGAATCAGTGAGCTTTTTCAATATTTCATGATGGGAATCCTTGAGATTTTCATTCATTCTTATCTGATTCTCTAGGACATATCCCTGCTTTACTTCAATCTCATCCACTTTATCTTGGATATTTTTCTGTTGCTCAGCAAAAAACACCACATCATTATCTCCTTTATGAAAGCAATCTGTCATCTCCTTCTTATGTTGATTTACTTCAAATCTAATGGATTTGATGTCCTGGGCCAACTGAAACTATAACTCCTTGTGAGTTTCATCCACATATTGCTCTATAGATTGTCTTTGATTATCCAGTTTCAGTTGCATCTGGAGTAGTAAGGAACTTAAGTCCACAGTTGGTGCAGATGGTGTTGTTCCCACCTGCAAAGCCTTCTTATATCCAGAACTTTTCTTCTTTATCACAACCAACTTTCTTTTCTTAGCCAATATGGCTTCTTCATCTTCAGAAGATTCAGATGTACTCTCAATATCAACAGTGTCCTTTTTATCTGGGGTATCCTTGGATAACTCCCCCTCAGTCCTTGGGATTTCCTTTTCTTTTTCAATGCCCCCCCCCTCAGTCCTATCAGGAAGTGAATCAGGAAATAATTCTTCCATTGTAAATTCCTGCTGTATCTATTCAGAAGGAATAAGATTAGTTTTTTTTAAAAAAAACTGAAAAGACTAATACTACTGGTTAATACCACTTTGAATGACCACTTGAAAGACTAATACCACTTGAATGACCACTTGAAAGACCACTTTTGGTGTTAAACAAAAGTATCCCTTTGAAAAATTTGAGGAGAATCCTATAATTCATCACTAGTGTGTGGAGAAGAAACTTACTGGCTTATGTTGAGCATCATTTTTATCAGTTACTTCAGCTGCAGAGTTGATTTCAGATACAAAATCTATTATTGTATCTGCAGCTAAGTCACTATCCAAGACAACAGCATCAATACCTCCCCCTTGGGCAGGCAACTCAGTTTCTTTTTCTTGGTTTTATCCCCCTGGAGTAGATTCAACTTGTTGCTCCTGATGCTCATTGTCCTTTGCTTGAGCATGAACATCTTGTTATTGCTGGTCTTCATCAGAACTGAAGACTACTGCCTCCTCAGAATCACTTGAGGAGTTAGTCTGTACCACCACTTCCTTCTTCTTCTTGCCTTTCTTAGTGTGCTCCTTAGGAGCAGAGTCTTCTTTGGTCAAAACTCTGTCCCACCTAGACAGAATTCTTACATCCATTCTTCTCATGTGATTTATCTTGGAACCATTTGCATGTTTCAGAATATCAGGAATTTCTGATATTAAGCAAAGACTGACGATCCTTCCCAGATTAGGTTTTTTGATTCCTTCTTGAATTTTATCAAACACTACTGCTGCCCAGTTAGTGTTAATCTTAAATATAATCCTTACCATCAGATTGAACATGTGGGAAGATATCTTATCATGTCCACCAGTCTTGTAGATGATCACCTTGCCAACAACTTCAGAAAGAAATTTTCCTTGGGAATTCATCCCTTTTCTATTGATTGATGATCCAATCTTAATGCTGGGACTCAGTCCACACAAGCTTAATACGTCAGTTATTTGGGAAGGAGCAATTTCGTCTGTTTCCTTAATCAATGGCAGATGTAATGCTTTCCTGATAGTTTTCAAAGTAAGCTTCACTCGGGTATCTTGAATGGATGCTTTGATTTTCTTTCCGTCAGAGTCCATAGTAGCGGTTGTGTAGAACTCCATAACTTCCTTTTTCCATATCTTGGTTGATTCAGAGACCAAGAATTCTAATCCATTTTCAGAAATTAGGGCTATAACTCCCTGAATTTCACTAGAAGCTGTCGTGAAACCGTCACGAACCAGTTCATACCCTTCATTAACCTTATCATCTTGGTGTGGCGCCATTGTCGTAAGTGCTAGAGGAGAAGAGAAGAGAAGGTCTATGTCGACAGAAGGTGTAGAGTCAAAAATTCTGATAACTTAGTCGACCAGATTTTGGATTTACCTATTTATAGTACTTGAGTCAAGGGAAGATCAAAAGTCGGGCTTAAGTCGACAAATCAGTTTTTGTGTCGACAAAAATGACCTAGGTCTTGACAGAACTAAAGTTAAGTCGACATTATTATGTGTCGACATCCTAATGTCTAAGTCGATAAAACGTATTTTTAGTCGACACATCTATGTGTCGACATACTTGAGTCTGTGTCGACACAGATAACTTAAGTCTCGACAGAGTTGTGTCGACACTAACTTTTTGTGACGACACAAATATCCTCTCGACATATAGTCTTGACAAGGTTGTGTCGACACCTATTCTCTTGTCGACACAGATACTGTTTCTGTGTCGACACATCCTTTTCCCGTGTCGACACAACATACTGAGTGTGTTGACACAAATTGCTTGTGTCGACACAAACTTTGAACTTAGCCAAATTTCAACAGAAATTTGGTGCTAACATATGCTACTCATGGAAACTTTTGTTAACCTATTCTAGGTTCAACATACCCAATTAAATTTTGAAATTATTGAATTTAGTTTCATCCAGTGGTTTTGTGAAAATATCAGCTATTTGATTATCTATTTTTACAAACTCTAGACTAATATTTTCCTTTTCAACATGTTCTCTGATAAAATGAAATTTTATTTCTATATGATTGGTCCTACTGTGTGACACAGGATTCTTAGCAATAGAAATAGCACTTGTAGAATCACAAAATAATGGTATTCTACTTACCTAGATGTCATAATCTTCTAGTTGATGCTTCATCCACATCAATTGTGCACAGCAGCTACCAGCAGCTATGTATTCTTATTCAGCTGTTGATATAGCTACACTGGTTTCTTCTTGCTGCTCCATGACACTAGCCTCCCACCAAGGAACTGACAGGTTCTTGTGGTACTTTTTCTGTCTTCCTTGCATCCAGCAAAATCTGCATCTGAGAAACCTGTTAATAGAAAATCTCAATTCTTAGGGTACCAAAGGCCTAGATTAGGCGTGCCCTTAAGATATCTCAAAATTATTTTAGCTGCAGTATAATAAGATTCATTAGGGTATGCTTGATACCTAGCACAGACACATGTTGGATACATGATGTCAGGTCTACTAGCAGTCAAGTATAGTAGGGAGCCAATTATCCCTCTATACAAAGACCCATCAACAGGTTTCCCTGCTTCATCTTTGCATATAGGCATACTTGTTCCCATTGGAGTTTTCATTGTAGAAGCTGAGTCCAAACCATACTTCTTAATCAACTCCTTGGTGAACTTAGACTGGGATATGGACAACCCACTCTCAGTCTGTCTAACTTGAAGTCCCAAGAAGAATTTCAGCTCACCCATACTACTCATCTCAAACTTCCCTTGCATAAGTTTGGCAAACTTCCTACAAAGGCTGTTCTCAAAGGAGCCAAAGATAATGTCATCCACATATATCTAGACTAGTATTATCTTGCCTTTTGATTCCCTATAGAATAAAGTTTTGTCTATCTTTCCTCTAGAGAATTTATTCTCAATGAGAAAGGCAGACAAGGTTTCATACCAAGCCCTTGGAGCTTGTTTCAAATCATATAGAGCTTTCCTAAGCCTATACACATAATCAGGAAAGTGAGAGTCTACAAAACCTGAGGGTTGTTCTACATAGACTTCTTCTTTTAAATCATCATTCAGAAATGCTGATTTCACATCGATTTGATATACTTTGAACCCTTGATAGACAACATAGGCCAAGAACAACCTTATTGCCTCCAGCCTTGCCACTGGAGCAAAGGTTTGATCAAAATCAATACCTTCCTCTTGCCTGTAGCCTTTTGCTACCAGTCTAGCCTTGTTCTTGACTATTGTGTCATTCTTATCAAGATTATTCCTGTAGATCCACTTAGTTCCTATTATGTTGTGATCCTTAGGTTTTGGTACCAATTCCCAAACCTTACACCTTTTGAACTGACTAAGCTCTTCTTGCATTACATCAATCCAGTTGGTGTCTTGCATGGCCTCTTCAATCTTCCTGGGTTCTATCTGAGACAGGAAACAAGAACACAAAACTGTGTTCATACTCCCGCTCCTTTTTAGAACACCCTGACTTACATCACCAATGATCTGGTGAGCTGGATGATCTTTCAGGTGTCTCCTTGCTGAAGGAAGTCTTTCAGTATTATGGCTATCTCCAGTTTCCTCATCATGATGCTCCACATTTTCTTCTTCACCCAGAGGGACTTGATATCCCCCTGGATAGCTGGAATCTTTATCTTCATCCAGATTAGCAGTAGCATCTTTATTGATGGTCAACTTGTCCAACTTATCTGTTAGACCTGTAGAACTAACTGAAGAACTAGACAATTCACTGTTAATAAACATTGACTCATCAAATACAACATGCACAAATTCTTCTACAACTTGAGTAGTCAAGTTGTAGATCTTGTATGCTCTACTATGGTTGCTGTACCCAACAAATATCCCTTCTAAGGATTTGGCAGCAAACTTAGTTTGGTAGTGTTTACCATTGACTAGTATAAAACACTTACTACCAAAGATTCTGAAATAAGATATGTTTGGTTTTCTGCCTTTTAAAATCTGGTAGGGAGTCATCTTGTGTTTCTTGTTGATGGAGGCCCTATTGAGCACATGACATGCAATATTTACTGCCTCAGCCTAGAAGTATTTAGGGAGAGTAGTGTCATTCAGTAGAGTTCTACTAGCTTCAATTAGAGTCCTATTCTTTCTTTTAACAACACCATTTTGCTGAGGAGTTCTAGGTGAAGAGAATTCCCGATGAATCCCAAGTTCTTCACAGAATTTTGTCATACATTCATACTAAAATTCAATTCCATGGCCACTTCTGATTTTGACCACTGAGCTATTGTATTCATTCTGAATTTGTCTGACAAAAGTCTGGAAAATAGTTGGGGTTTAAGATTTCTCCCTCAAGAAGAAAACCCATGTAAATCTAGAATAGTCATCCACAACAACAAGTGTGTATGCTTTCCTACCAAGACTATGGACTGGCATAGGACCAAACAAATCCATATGCATGAGATACAAACATCTCTTTGAATCTTTGATGTCAAGTGACTGAAAAGAGGACTTAGTATGCTTGCCTTTTTGGCAAGCTGAGCACACACCCTTTTTTATGCACTGAACTTGAGGACCATTCCTCACTAATCCCATGCTGAACAGTAGTCCAATTGACTTATAGTTCAGATGGGCTAGCCTCTTGTGCCATTTGACACATAGAGAAGCTTTCTCTCCTACAACCAGACAAATAAGTGAGTTGTTAGACTCACACTCTAGGTTAAGACAATACACATTTCCTTTCCTAGTGCCAGTCAAGATGATCTCTTGATAACTTGAACTTTTTACTAGGCACTCCCCTTTGAGGAAATAAATATCATAACCTAGATCACTAAGTTGACTTATGCTAATCAGGTTATGTTTTAGACCCTTTACATAAGCCACTTTAGTGATAGTGATTGAATCACAAGAGATGTTACCAAATCCTTTTATGATTCCCTGTTCTGATCCACCAAAGATAACCTTTGGTCCATTCTTCATGGGCACATAGTCCCTCAACATTCTCCTTATTCCATTCATATGTTTGGAACAGCCACTATCCAAGTACCATATAGGGGTATGATCACTTGGATTTACCTGCAACAAATAATGAATCACTTACCCTTAGAACCCAACTTGCTAGTGGGTACTAGGTCCTTGTTAGTTTGAAACCCTGTGACTGATCTAACAGGAATCCTACTATTGGTTTTAACACCTAAGTTAAACCAGCAATCCATAGCAAAGTGGCCCACCTTTCCACAACACCAACACTCAAACCTATTATACCTATTCTTAGGTACAGGCCTTCTAACTTTGTTGTCAGTAGGCTTGTTAAGTGTTGGTGCTGGAACAGCATTCTTCAAGAACTCCTCTTGAATATGATGGGCATGCCGATAGATTGGTCTATTGGCATTAGCACCCTTGCTCATGAAATTTTCATGCTCATAATGACCATGTGTTATGTCATGATCATACCTGTTAGTAGGATTCACTACCTTCTTAAAGAAAATAGGGGGATTAAAAGCTTGAGGCTGAACTGGGACTTTACCTTTTCTATGAGAATTAGTAGCCCTAGTTCTTCCCTTGAAGCCTATACCAGTCTTTCCTTTTTGTGAAACAAAATTATCTATCAAAGGTAAGACTGATTTTGGCTTGGAGAATTTTGCCACTAGCTCTCTCTCTTGTTGAAATTTTCCCTCCAGTTTCTTGATATGATTCTCTTTGAATGAGATTGCGCCCATCTGAATAACTGTAATGTTTTTCAATTTGGCAACTTCATTCAGTTTTTGATCCAGCAGTTTTGCTGAATCTGCTGCAGCCAGTTTGAGAGACTCAATCTCCTTGGCCTGCTCTTTAATAAGAAACTTGCTCTTCTTTAGAGCATGCAACAACCCACCATACTCATTAATAAGCTGGTGAACATCCCCCTCAGACTCAGATCCATCCACTTCTTTTGAAGAAGATGCTTCTGATTCTGATCCAGTAAAGTAATCTGAGACTAGAGGTGAATTGTTTACCTTACTTGGTCCAGGCTGATCCTGACACTTATCTTCTTCAGATTGAGCCATCAGCCCTTTACAGCAATATTCTTCTACTCCATTTATGGAGTCCAGCATCTGTAGGAATTCTAGTTCCTTAGAATCTTCTTCTGTTGAGAAGAGTCCAACATATGCTTCTGCCTCTTCTTCAGATTCTAAAGATGAAGAGTCTGTCCAACTCTTCTCCTTCTGAGCCACTAGAGACTTCTCCTTCTTGCCTTTGACTAGCTGCTTCTTCTTGTCTTTTGACTCCTTTCTTTTATTAGGACAGTCAGGTATGACATGCCCATACCTGTTACAGCAATAACACACAATCTTAGAATTAGATTGTTTACCAGTTTTAGAAGCATACCTGTCTTCCTTAGGTATTTTCTTCTTCCTGTAGTATTCATCCTTGGTATAGGATGTAGATGAAGGCCTGGTTCTCCAATTCTTTTTTTTCATGAACCTTTGGAATTGTCTTGTGAAGGCAGAAAAGTCTTCATCAGATGCATGACTATCTGATGTACTTGTTTCAGGAACACCTTCTTCTACTTCAGTACTCCTTCTAGGTGGAGAAGGAGATTTTCTCCTACCCTTCCTTGAGCCCTCAGCCTTGAAGGCTACTAACTTTTCTTTATGTTCAGATCTACTGCCCTTCTCGTCCTCTTTCCTAGCAGTAAGCTGCATTTTATAAGAAAGCAGTTTTCCAAAGAGTGTAGGTGGTGGTGTGTTAGCCAGTTTTGCCACTTCCCTGATGGCACATATCTTGGTGTCCCAATCCTTTGTTAGAGACCTAAGAAACTTATCATTCAGTTCATAAGTACTGAAGACTCTTCCATATGTCATCAGTTCATTCACTATTCTGAAAAACTTTTTTATAGCATTCAGCTATGCTGTCAGTTTTAATTTGCCTAAAGCTCTCATACTCTTGATTCAGCATGGACTTTCTGTCCTCTCTGACTTCTTCTGTGCCTTCCATATAGACAATCAGTGTATCCCACATTTCATTGGATGTTTTACAGTGCACAAGATTCTTGAATGTTGCATCATCTATGATACTTATAATTATATTCTGAGCTCTTTTATCTAATGTAGCCAAGATGATTTCATCCTTAGTAATTTCTGAATAACTCTTTGAAGTTCGAATGTTTGCATTAAGAACTGAAACCTTCATTGGGATGAAGGGGCCTTCCAGTACTGTGATATAAATTCTTGGATCAGATGCTTTCATAAATAGCCTGACCCTTTCTTTCCAAATACCAAAAGATTCTTTCCTGCATATGGGCAATTTCATAGATCCAAACTCCTTTTGATTTTCACTTGAACCCATTCTTGTTGTCTGTTTTAGCCTTGGAGAAATCCTCTGTGTGTTAGGTCAACTTTTGAGTAACCTCCCTCTCATACCACTTGAAAGACTTTGTTTCAAGACCCTAAACACCTAAAGGGGGGGGGGGTGAATAGGTTCTTAACTTATTAAGTCTCTTTATTATTTTTAGGCAAACAGATTTTTATCTCCTTTCAACACAGATTAATATATCTACAAAAAATTAACACAACACAGCAAATACCAGATCTATAGTGGTTCCCCAAGATATGGGTACATCCACTTTCCCCCTTCACCTATCCAGCAGATCACTGGATTCAGCCTAACTTCCTTCCACTGGCTCAGATCCACAGATCTTACAATCTCAGAACCACAGATGGTTCCTACACCTCAGACTTAACACAAGTCCTACCTCAGATTCTTCTCCAGAATCCTACCTCAAGCCTCAGCCCTACCTCAGCCTTTATAATTAGGCTTACAACTCAGACTTACCACAAGTCCTACCTCAGGCACACAACCCTACCTCAGCCTTTATAATTTAGGCTTACAATCTCAGATCTAACAATAGATCCTACAAGAATTTATGAGTAAAGAGTATCTGAAAACTTCACCAGCTAGATTTCTCTGTTGATGTTGTCTTCTTGATCAGTTCTTGTATAGACTGATCCTTCTGATTTAACCTAACTTAGCTTTTCAAAGCTTATTGATTAGAACAAATAAGGTGGATCACCTCTTGATGTTGAAGTTGATCTTCAGTCAGCTTCTTCTTAAGATTCAGTTTGAACTCTGAATCCTTCTTGCAGATAGGCCTTGATCTGTTAGAATTCTTCTTTAAGATCCAGAGATCTTTTCACGTTGAAGATTCTGTTCTTAGTTGTGTTCTGTCGTTCCCGATCTGTCTCTTATATAGAGCTTGCTCCATGGTTACCGAATGATCCGGTTCATAACAGACTTCTGACAGTTCTAACAGTGGTGTCAGACCGGTTAGTTATGATAGCTGTCAAGTCACCAGTCACATCACCAGGTTCTTCAATGTCTGTCCAACTCAGCATACAACACTCAGCAGACTGTTTTACATGTGTCGACACATATAAGCTAAGTGTCGACACAAGTCTTCAAGGTGTCGACACAAATACTCCAAGTGTCGACACAGTCATACTTCTACTTCTCGACACTGCATTTTGTTGTATGTGTCGACATAAGTCCTGTGTGTCGACTCAGCAGCTTCTTGTCGTGACAATTATGTTGTAGACAGATGGCGTTGAGTATTTGTCAAATGGCGTTGAGTGTGTGTCGACACAAGTCCTGTGTGTCGACACAATTACTTCTAAACTCGACACAGCCTTCTGAGAGTTGGTGTGTCTACACAAGTCCTGTGTGTCGACACAATTGCTTCAGGTGTTGACATAGAGCTTTAGTGTCGACTCATCTAAAGTTTTAAGTGTTGACACAAATCTGTTTTAAGTTGTCGACACAATTGCTTGTTCAGGTGTCGACATAGCTTTGAGTGTCGACACAGCTTCTTTATAAGTGTCGACACAAATTCTGGGTGTCGACACAACTTTCCTGAGTGTCAATATAGCAGCTGGGTGTCGACACAAACTTCCCTGAGTGTCGACATAATTTGCCTGAGTGTCGACACAAATTTCCTGAGTGTCGACACAGTTTCTTCACAAGTGTCGACACTTGTACTTAGAAAATTTTCCTTCAAAATTTTCAACCTGCACAATGAAACTCAAACTTCTATCAAATATACATTGATGCATATCATTGACTAAGTTGTGGCTTCTCCAAATCTAGTACACATTTTCCAATGTACCCAACAATCCTCAATGCTTCTCTCTCCTAGAAACGCATGATCGGTTGCCTCCAGTTCTTGTTGCGGATGGTTCACCTTCCCTGGTTCATGGGACGGGCATGGTTCAAGTCACCCCATCACTTTGCTTGCTGGACACCCTCTATGTCCCGAAGTTCCCTTGCAACTTATTATCTGTTACTACTTTATGTAAGGAACTTCAGTGCTCTGTCTTATTCTTTCCAACTTATTGCTCTTTTCAGGACCCGAGGACCCAACACACGATTGCTATTGGGACTGAGAGCGGCGGCCTCTACTTCCTTGACAACATTTCCACTTTGTCTGCCTTCTCCTCCTCTTCTACAGATCTGCTTCAATGACATCTTTGCCTTGGATATCCTCCTCCTCGGATTCTTCATCAGCTTCTGCCCCACTTACCTCCTATCAGTCCTCCGCTAACCTATAATGCATGTCAGCTTGGCAAACATCACCGCTCCTCCTTCCCGCCGAAGCAAGGCCGTGGCTCTTCTCGCCCGTTTGATCTCATTCATTCTGATGTCTGGGGTCCTGCTCCTACTCTCACATTTGGTCGGGGTAGTTCTTACTTTGTAACCTTTATTGATGATTTCTCTAGATGTACCTGGGTATATCTCTTAAAAGATCGCTCTGAACTCCTTTCTATATGGCAATCCTTTTATTATATGATTAAAACTCAGTTTGATATTTCTATTAAAATCTTACGCTCTTATAATGCTAAGGAATATCTTAGTCACGAGTTTTTCTACTTTTGTATGCAACATGGTCTTATCCATCAGACCACCTGTGTTTACACCTCCCAACAAAATGGGGTGGCAGAGCGTAAAAACCATCATCTCCTCGATGTCCCTCGCACTCTTATGACGCAGATGCAGGTACCTCTCTCCTACTGGGGCTATGCTGTTCTCCTCGCCTGCTATCTCATCAATCGCCTTCCCTCTACGATTCTCCACGGCCAGACCCCCTTCTCCATTCTCTACCTGGACAAGGAACCATTTCCTCTCCCTCTCCGCATTTTTGGGTGTATGTATTTTGTGCATGCTCCGTATGCTACCCGTGACAAGCTTTCCCCATGTTCCACCAAGTGTGTCTTTTTGGGTTACTCGACCACTCAAAAAGGCTATTGTTGCTTTGACCCCGTTCTACGCAAGTAGTTTGTCTCTGTGGACGTGACCTTCTTCGAAAATGCATCCTACTTCTCTCCTCAATCCCCTCTTCCTCCTGATGTCTCTGACTCTCCACCATCTCTCTCTGTTCCTTTCACACATATTGACGTCTCCAATCCTATCTCATCTCCTCTTCTGTCTCCTTCTCTTTCCGTTATACCCCCTCCACCTCTCCCCTCATCTCCACAGCCATCTCTCTCCAGTCCTGGGCCAGCTTTCTCTGCTACGGACGCTCCGATCATTGAGGCACGAGTTAACCTGGATCTTCCATTACTTTTCGCAAAGGGGTGCGGGCGTGTACCCAACACCTGCTTACGGTAGTTGTTTCCTACGATCGGCTTACTCCTTCTCGCAGGTGTTTTGCTTTAGCTATCTCGGCTACTACCACTCCCCGCACCTCCTAGGAGGCTCTTGCTATTCCTCATTGGAAATCTGCCATGGATGAAGAAATCGCCACTCTTACTGAACGGGGTACTTGGACCCTTGTTTCTCCACCAGTGGTTACTGATGTGGTCGGCTATCGCTGGGTGTTTGTTGTGAAGTTTCGTCTAGACGCCACTGTGGAGCGCTACAAGGCCCGGCTGGTGGCCAAAGGCTTTACTCAGACTTATGGGGTTGACTACTTTGATACTTTCTCTCCGGTTTCTCGCCTCAACACCATCCGGGTTCTTTTCTCTATGGCCGTCAGCAGGGATTGGGCTATTTCCCAACTTGATGTCAAGAATGCCTTTCTCTATGGGGATCTTCAAGAGGACGTCTATATGGAGCAACCTCCTGGGTATGTTGCTCAGGGGGAGACATGAGTATGCCAGTTAAAGAAGGCCATCTATGGCCTAAAAGAGAGCCCTCAGGCATGGTTTGACAAGTTCAGTGGCATTGTGGCTGCCATCGGCTTTGAAAGAAGCTCGACCGATCAATCCTTGTTTATTCGCAAAACCGCATCGGGACGGGTGGTTTTGGCGGTGTATGCGGATGATATTCTTCTTACCGGCGATGATCAGGCTAGGGTGGACTTGACAAAGAAACACCTTCGTCAACACCTGGTCACGAAGGATATGGGCTCCCCGAAATACTTTTTGGGGATAGAAATCTCTCAGAAGCCCGACTCGTTGGTTCTCTCCCAGCGGAAGTATGCTCTTGATCTTCTACGAGAGGCAGGATTGACTGGTGCCAAACCGGCCCGGTATCCCATGGCTACTGGAGAAGAAAAAACATGGACAGATGACTCGCCTCTTCTATCCGATGCCACGAAGTACAGACGTCTGGTAGACAAACTTATTTATCTCACGTTGACCAGACCCGACATTGCCTATGTTGTAGGCAAGGTTAGTCAGTTCATACAAGCTCCTAGGGAATTCAATCTTCTATCTCCCTTGAAGATATTAGAGTATGTCAAAGAAGCACCAAGAAAATGGCTACTCTTTCAGAATAATGGTCATCTAAGAGTTGAAGCCTACTCAGATTCAAGCTATGCGGATGATAAAGATGATCGTAAATCTACATCTGGATTTTGCACATTTGTTGGAGGAAATCTTGTGAGCTGGAAGAGCAAGAAACAGTCTGTTGTCTCCAGGTCTAGTGCAAAAGCCGAATATCGAAGTATGGCGTCAACCACGTGTGAGTTAAAATGGTTGCGTGCTCTCATGCTTGACCTAGGAGAGGTCTACGACTATCCTCTTCCTATGTTATATGACAACAAGGCCGCTATATACATATCCAAAAATCCAGTCTTCCATGAGAGAATGAAACATATAAAAGTCGACTTCCATTTCATTAGGGAAGAGGTCTTGAAGAGAAAGATTTGCACTCCGTTCATCACCTCCGACAAAGAGTTGACGGATATCATCACCAAGCCGGTTTCTACTTCCTTCTTCCACATTTGTGACAAGCTGGGCATGATGGATATCTATGCTCCAGCTTGAGGGGGAGTGTTGAAGTATGAGATCGAGCGGTCTGGCAGTCTGAGTCTGGCGGGTTGTAGACCGCGCGGTCTAGCGGTTACTCTCCAGCGGTTTGTCATCCAGACTGTTGCTGTTTGTGGACCGAGCGGTCTGGCGGTTTACCTCCGGCATCTTGGAGACCGAGCGGTGTGGCGGTCTCCTACTGTGGCTTACTATCTTCCTTCTGGTGTTGCCGAACGGTTAGCCCATCTGTCTAACCGTTCGGCCTGTTCGGTCTCTTTATTTTCTAGCCGCTCAATACTGTAATTTTTTAGTCCCACATTATCTATTTGTACTCTCTCCTCTCTCCTCCATTCTATAAAAGGGAGGCCATACCTTTGTAAAGTTTACCTTTTTCAGATAATAAAATTTCTGTTATACCACTTCCGGTTTGTTTTTTGTTTGCTTCTTACACTTAACAAGCATTATGAAGCCTTCAAGCAAGGAAAGAAGGATTCCATAGCTGAATGCTATGAAAAGTTTTTCAATATTGTAAAAAGTCTGATCACCTATGGCAGACAATTCACAAATTTTGAGCTAAATGAAAAGTTCTTGATATCCCTCAACAAAGAATGGGATATCAAGATATGTGCCATTAGGGGGGTTGGCAACCTCAGTACTAACAGAACAAATTATAACAAGCCCACCCCTCACTCGGGATGACGGCGCTCCTTCCCTGTAGGCATTTAGCATTGGTATATAATGATAGTAAAAATGTGCAACTTAAGCACTAATCATCACTGATGTTGGCATTACTAGCCACACGTCTCGTGCACTTAGGGCACATTATCGGAGTGCTGAGATTCAAGCCCCACCACCGTTCACCAGGATGGTTCATAAATGAGCATTCTATTTCAGTGTGCTGAGATTCAAGCCCCACCTGCTTGAGCATTATAGTCTTTCCAGCCTGAAGCCTAAGACTCTCACTATGCTACGACAAAGTCATGCTGAGATTCAAGCCACTGACTCACTCCAAGTCGAACGCCATAAGGTGGGTACAGGTCAGTCACATCCCATTGCTTAAACCGTCAAGCTGCCAAGATACGGCGCTAGTCAGCCTTCCCTTGCCCTTTCACGATACATAATCACGTTATGTTCCAAGGCTGGCACTCACGACCACTTAAGTTGGGCCCCTCAGACTCTCAGCTCATCACAATGGACCCCAAGTTTCCAAGAGATAGGCCTCAAAGATCACTGGGAGCTACTGTCGATGGTAGTACTACCGCCGCGCGGTAGGGGACATACTACCGTTTCTTCCACTCCAAACGGGTGTTTTCCTAGAGTCCTTATCCAGTACTCTCTCTATAGCAACCTGCACACCCTGCGACTCCGAAAACCGTACATTTACCACAGAGTCTTCTCCGGCATACATACAATCATCACCAATCCAGACCAACCTATCCAGATGGGCTTCACACAACATGCCTATTCCGTGCTTCCATTACGGATTATAAATGCAAAGACAATAGGGATACAACCGATCTACTCGTCGGGAGAACTGTGTCCATGTGCTCGTGGAGTGTCTACCCTCACATGACAAAACAAAGGACTTCATATGTCCAAAAAAGAGGATCGTTACCCTTGATGTTCGTTACAATGACATCGATGAAGATCTAGCTGGATGAAAATGACCACAACGGTCTTGCCCCCACGGATCCAAACTCGGCTTGCAAATCGGAGCTCCGAAGCTCCAACAATGACGGGATCTCCTTCTTCTTCCTCTTCCTTCACTCTCCCTTCTCTATAGCCCTTAGAAAGAGAATGCCTTGGAATCAATATGAAGAAGAAATTCCATGTCTTGGTCTTATACAATCTAGGATGACACCCCAACTGTCAGATTTTAATCAAAAACCGACGAACGACCATGATTTGCTCTAGATTTTGGTTTACGAGTGTTACCGCCGCGCGGTAGCAAGTTATTGTCATGCAGTAGATCAAGCGTTAGCTTGTACCGCAAGCCACCGTTCAAAACCTCCAATCACACACTGACATGTGACCACGTCATAACTACTCTGCTACCGCTCCGCGATAACTTACTATCGCTGGGCAATAGTTGGTTTATCTCATAACCAACGTAGAAACAACAAAAACACATCTACTACCAGCGCTAGCCCTACCGCTGGGCGATAGCTCACCGAGAGCTTTGCCAAATAAATCAACCTTGCTACCGCCGCGTGATAAAAACCTACTGCCGCACGGTAGACGATGTGTCGCATCAATACGCCGCTCTCGACGCCTGACACTACTGCGACACGGTATCTCTACCGC
Source organism: Platanthera zijinensis (assembly GCA_039513925.1). Classification (NCBI taxonomy): domain Eukaryota; kingdom Viridiplantae; phylum Streptophyta; class Magnoliopsida; order Asparagales; family Orchidaceae; genus Platanthera; species Platanthera zijinensis. The sequence continues at coordinate 50,849,166 of CM077082.1, forward strand.
CACGTGGTACTTACCTGAGAGCTCTGCCAATAAATTGGATATGCTACCGCCATCGATAACCCTACCGCTAGGCGGTATCTCACAAAAATCATTTCCCGCTTCGGGAAACTTGAGGCGTTACATTAACTACCCTTAAAAGACTATCAAATAAGTAGCACACTATTAATTATAATAGTTACCTCTAACACCAGCACCGAGAGGGAAGTGCAACAACTTAATGGAGGGATCACTGCACTATCCCGCTTCCTAGCTTGGATGGGAGATAAGTACCTCTCATTAATTAAAATACTCTATGGAGCGCAAAATATAGGTTTTCAATGGACAGATGCGTGTCAGGATGCTTTTGAAAACCTCAAGCAGTATCTGGTATCCCCGCCACTACTATCCAAGCCGACGCAAGGGAAGATTTTATTCTTATACCTAGAAGTAACCCCAACAACGCTCAACTTGGTGTTAGTAAAGGAGGAAGGCGACATCCAGCGCCCAGTCAACTACGTCAGTAAGATTCTAACCGAGATGGTGGCCCGATATCCAGCGGTGGATAAATTAGTTATGGCACTGGTGTTCACGACAAGAAAGCTCCGACCATACTTCCAAGACCACACCATCAACTATTGACACGATTACCCCTTCAAACCAATCTACAAAAACTCGAGATATCTGGGAGGCTCATCAAGTGGGTTGTAGAACTCGGAGAGTTCGATATCCAGTTACTGCCTATACCGGATATCAAATCTCAAGTACTCGCTAATTTAATCGTGGAATGCACCATCCCTCCCGAATGCCCTGCCAAGGAAGACTCCCCCGGGATCTGATGGACTCTCTTTGTGGACTTTGCGTTAGGTGTGGAAGGAGCAGGAGCTGGGATACTTCTGATCAACTCCGAAAAGGAAATCCTTGAATATGGTATTCGATAGAAATTCCTAGCTACCAATAACATCGCAGAATACGAAGCCTTGATCGCTGGGCTTCAACTCGCCATCAATTGTGAAGTTAGAAGCTTGATAATATACACTGACTCCTGGTTGGTGGTATCACAAGTAGAAGGGGATTATGAAGACAAAAATGACCAGCTGATTCAGTATCTAATATTAATAAAATCCCCGTTAAAAAAGATACCAACACATCAAATACTTCGCATCTCCCGAAAGGAAAATTCAAAGGCCGATGCCCTCTCGATACAAGCCACCTCAACAATGACATATCAAATGCGAAGAAGGAGAATTGAGGAAATTAGGATCCTAAGTATTTAAGGACTGTGGGAGGTTGCCACCTTGGATCAAGAAAATTTGTCATGGATGACGCCCAACAAGGGACACTCCCCGCAGACAAGGTGGAAGCGCGAAGGCTCAGGATACAAGCAGCAAGGTTCACAATTATAGATGAAGAGCTTTAACGATGATCTTTCTCCGGAACTTTGCTAAAATGCTTTCCATGAGGCATAGTATGCATTATGAGAGGCCATGAATGGATTTGTGGCGAACATCTAGGCGGGAGGGCTTTGGCTCTAAAAATACTCCGGCAAGTGTTTTACTGGACAACTATGAGGAGAGACGCAATGGATTTCGTTCAAAGATGAAAAAGCTGCCAGCTCCATGCGACCACAACTCATTTGCCACATGTTGATCTTACTAATCTTCAAAGCCCATGGCCATTCGTCCAGTGGGGAATAGATCTTTTAGGACCTCTCCCATGACAACCGGCCAAAGGAAGTTCTTGATTATGACCATTAACTATTTTACCAAATGGGTAGAAGCAGAGCCCCTCGCCAAGATAACTGAAGAAAATGACAAATAGTTTGTTTGGAAGAATATTATTTACTGGCTCGGCATACCGACTATAATCGTTATAGATAACGGGACCCAGTTCACCGGAAAGAAATTTACTCAATGTGCGATTATTCGAAGATGAACTTTTTCTACATTGCTGTGGCGCACCCGTAGGCTAAAAGATAAGTAGAAGTAACAAACCGTACCATTCTGAAGGGACTGAATGACTGCCTCCAAGAAGCTGGGGGCAGTGGGTAGACACACTTCCAAACGTGTTATGGGCATACCACACCACCCAGAAAACTCTGACTTGAGAAACCCCATTCAACCTATGCTACGGTGCAGAGGCCATCCTCCTAATCAATATTGGCATACCTAGTGCCCATGTTCAGACATTTGATCCAGTAAGGAATATGGAACTGCTCCAAGAAAACTACGACCATGTTTTCGAAATACGAGAAGAAGCAGCGCAGCGCGCCACAACCTACCAAGAGTGCGTAGCACGTTACTACAATAGGAAGGTGAAACCCTGGCCCATCAGCATTGGGGACCTCGTTCTACGTAATGTGGAAGCAGTAGACAAGGGCCCGCAAAAAGATAAATTGCCACCAACATGTAAAGGTCCATTAATAGTTTCTAAAACAGTAAAACTCAAATCTTACACACTCAAAACAGCTGAGAGAAAAACTCTTCCCAGAACTTGGAATGCTAGGAATTTACAGCGATTCGATTAGTAACTGAAAGTCCACCTAGTGCCAACTACCTTCACCTATGGGGGGGGGGGAATAGGTGTCTTGCAGCGATTTTAGCGGAATTAAAATTCTACCTGCACAAGTAAACAAAACAACACAGCACAAACAAACACTAGTAGTTATAGTGGTTCCCCGATTTGGGTACGTCCACTTTCCCCCTTCGACCTATCTCCCAACAAGGGACGACTCAGTCTCTTCACCAACCGGATTGAAATCCAATTCTCACACTAACGGAAGGAACCCTTCCAACCGAAGGAGTCACCACTCCTCCATCACGGGTTGCACCAAACCCTTACAACGAGGAACCTACGTTCCTTTACAACAAAAATAAAATGGAATGCATAAACTATACAAACTTCTTATTGAGTGCTCGGTGTCCCTCTTCGTTCGATGACGCGTTCTTGACGAAGACGAAGAGTCCACGACCTAGCTCTCACTTAGAATGAATCTCCACGAAACCGGCGGCAACAAGAAGAGCGGCGGCTTGGCGTTCGGGATCGGCGGCAGTAAGAAGTGCGGCGGCTGAGCTTTAGAGATCCAACCTTCGTAGCTAAGCTAGATAGGTCTACCAACGGTCACACTAGGATCAATCGTCTCGATCGATTCGGAAAGGTAAGGTATTCCCGATCAACGAACCAAAAGACAAAAGATCTTTGGATAGACACGTGAGACGCGTTGCTTGGCTGAGCTTCTGTCGCTGGGAGATCAGGAGGTATCCATGATCACAGGCGGCGACAATCTTCCCGAGCGACGGCGGCGGCGGAAGAGAAATCCGCGAGTTAGGTTACGTCAGTGGCTCGGTATTCTTTCTTGTATATGCGTGCCCTTACTGTTCAAAATACCGATGTATTTATACAGTAGGTCATACAAAAATGATCGTTGTGGGCCCCACTAAAAGAAACCCTAGCTCCGATTTCAAAACAGTGCCTGGAACTTGGTCCGGTCCAGCGAGCACAAGAATTTCGCCCAAGGCAAATTCGGCGAGAATCAAAGGTGATTCTCGACGGATCAGCGAGAATCACTTATGATTCTCGCCGAATTCTACTTGGCAGAATTCTGGCTGAAGATATAGCCAACCGGAGAGAATCGGCCAGAATCAATATTCATTCTCGACGGATTGGCGAGAATGCAAAGTAATTCTTGTCGATTCGGCGAGAATCAACTAGTGATTCTCGATGATTCTGCCTAAACAGAAATCAAGAAGACGTTGAGACAGCCGGCTACAATCGGAAAGAATCAGCGAGTGATTCTCGATGATTCGGCGAGAATCACTAGTGATTCTCGTCGAATCGGCGAGAATCACTTAGTGATTCTCGACGATTTCTACTTGGACGATTTTTCGTCTTTCCACCCGTGAGCTGCTCTTTGGCCCATCCTTGCTCCTTGTCTGCTCTTGATCTTTCTCAGCCCTGTACTTGAAAGTAAGTACACTCCAATAGAGAGAGTACACGTAGGTCAACACACTGATCTGCTCAACGAGAGATTACGTTGCACAGACCCGTGTATATTGACCCACTGCACCCTGACATTGGTGTGTACTTAGCGTGGAATAACTGCAAGCACAATTTGAAAACAAATGATCAAATTCAATGTCAATTCACCTTAACTTGTCCAGGGGCTTCTTCAAATCAAGGTACATTGTGGATACAATACCCAACAATCTCCCCCTATTTGAAGAAGCCTAAACCCTACAAGCTAAGGTGAATAGAACGGATGGAAGAAAAACATAAACTTAATAATCAGTTGAGAAAGAATTTCCATACCATTATCTTTAGAGCATTTGGAGCAAACTTTGCGAGAGCACCTTAGCCCTTAGCGCCTTAGCCGAGAGGGCAATCTCCCCCTTTTTGGCTTCTACAAATCTGGGACTTTAGCACTCGCCACAATGCTCCCCCTCAGTTCTTGCATTTGGGCTTACACTTGAGTTTCTTGCGGATGCTCCCCCTAGATGCACGAGCCTGGAGCTTTAGTAGTCTTTATTCCTCATAGTTTAGCATCCCCAGTTCAGTTTTGAAGAGACTGAACTTGGCCTCATCTAGGGGCTTTGTGAAAATATCTGCAATCTGCTTATCTGTGGGGACATAGCAGAGAGAGATGTCCTTGTTTTCCACGTGCTCCCTAATGAAGTGGTAGTGCACTTCAATATGCTTCGTCCTGCTGTGCGATACCGGATTGTTCGCAATGACAATTGCACTGGCGGAGTCGCAGTACATTGGTACTTCCTTGAACTGAAGGTCATAGTCTGCTAACTGGTTTCTGATTCATAGTAGTTGTGCGCAACAGCTGCCTGCTGAGATATACTCAGATTCAGCTGTGGAGGTTGCAACACAATTTTGCTTCTTACTATTCCATGATATAAGCCTTCTTCTGAGGAATTGACACGTCCCGGAAGTGCTTTTCTGATCATCCCTACTTCCTGCAAAATCAGCATCTGAAAAGCCTATTAGCTCGACATCATTGTTTCTCGGGTACCACAAGCCAAGATTAGGTGTACCCTTAAGTTATCTAAGAATTCGCTTTGCAGCGACATAGTGAGATTCCTTAGTGTTCACCTGATATCTGGCACAAACGCATGTGGAGAACATAATGTCCGGTCTACTTGCAGTAAGGTAGAGCAGGGATCCAATAATGCTTCTGTATTTGGTTTCATCAAAAGGTTTCCCTTTCTCATCCTTATCTAGAGACATAGTGGATCCCATTGGAGTCCTCATTGAGGTTGCATTCTCCATTCCGAATTTCTTGAGGAGTTCATTTGTGAACTTCGTCTGAGAAATGAAAATTCCATCCTAAAACTGTTTCACTTGAAGTCCCAAGAAATACTTTAGCTCTCCCATACTGCTCATTTCAAACTTTTCTTGCATAAGTTTTGGGAACTTTTTGTAAAGATTGTTATCCGTTGAGCCGAATATAATGTCATCAACATAGATTTGTACCAACAAGATCTTGCCTTTGACTTCCCTAAGAAATAATGTCTTATCTATTTTTCCTCTAGAGAACTTGTTCTCAAGAAGAAAACTAGACAGAGTCTCATACCAAGCTCGAGGAGCTTGTTTTAAGCCATATAAAGCTTTATTAAGAAAATATACATGATTGGGAAATGTAGGATTAACAAAACCTTGGGGTTGTGCGACATATACTTCCTTTTTCAGATTTCTATTGAGGAAAGTAGATTTCACGTCCATCTGATAGACAGTGAATCCTTTGTGCGAAGCATACGCCAGGAACAATCTGATTGCCTCGAGCCTTGCCACTGGTGCAAAGGTCTGGTCGAAGTCGATCCCCTCCTCCTATCTGTACCCTTGAGCCACCAGCCTTACCTTGTTCTTTATGATGACACCGTGTTCATCCAGTTTGTTTCTGAAGATCCACTTGGTGCTAATCACATTCTGCTTTTGTGGTCTGGGAACCAGCGTCCAGACGTTGCATCGTTCGAATTGATGTAGTTCATCTTGCATGACCAATATCCATGCCGCATCTTTGTTCGCCTCGTCGAACTTCTTTGGCTCAACCTGTGACAGGAAACTAAGATGCAAAATCTCGTTAATAGTACCTCTTCGAGTTCTAACACCGTCACGAGGATCTCCGATGATCTGATCTCTAGGATGATCCCTTACGTGTCGGAGCTCTAGGAGTCTGGCATCAGGAGCTCTGACATCAGGAGCTCTGACATCTTTTTGAGCTTCTCCTTCTTCTAAGAGGTTTTCTCCATTCTGATCTTCAACTTCTCCAATTGACGTTGAGGTAGAAACCTTGACGTACTCGGGAGTTACATCTTTAGCAGTCTCATCGAGACTCAGCTGTTCAAGTCTTGCACCTGCATCTTCAAGAATACCGCTGGAAGAATTGCTATTAAGAAAGCTTCCTTCATCAAATACAACATTAATTGATTCTTCAACCACTAGGGTTTTCTTATTGAAAACCCTATATGCCCGACTATGGCTACTATAGCCCATGAATATGCCTTCGAAGCATTTTTCACCAAATTTAGTACGCGGGTACTTCTCGTTATTGAGTACATAGCATTTGCAGTCAAAGATCCTTAAATAGTACATGGTTGGTTTCCTGCCTTTCCGTAGCTCATAAGACGTCTTACGATGAGTCTTGTTGATCAATGCTCGGTTTTGTACATGACAAGCCGTATTGACAGCCTCTGCCCAGAAGTATTCTGGGAGAGAAGCGTCATTCAACATTGTCGTGCAAGCTTCAATGAGAGTTCTATTTCTCCTCTCCGCAACCCCATTTTTCTGAGGAGTATGCGGGGAGGAAAACTCATGAAAGATACCATGTTCTTCACAAAACTCTGACATAGCACCAGATTCGAATTCTGTTCTATGGTCACTTCTGATTTTGACCACTGAGCAGTTAAATTCGTTCTGAACCTGCTTGACAAAATTAGTGAAGATATCAAACGTATCTGACTTTCGTTTTAAGAAGAACACCCATGTAAACCGAGAGTGATCATCAACAATCACAAGCGTATAGGACTTGCCTCCCAAGCTGTGAACTTGCACTAGACCAAACAAGTCCATATGCAGAAGATAAAGACATCTGGAAGAGTCTTTGTCTGCAATGCCCTTAAAGGTAGCCCGAGTCTGTTTGCCCTTCTGGCACGCAGAACATGGGCTATCTTTGATGCACTTAATGATAGGAGCATCCCTTACTAAACTTTTAGAAAACAGCATATTAATTGTCTTGAAATTAATGTGTGCCAATCTCTTGTGCCATTGTTCACAAAGAGATGCACTGCCTTTTACAACAAGGCACATGGGGGTAGAAGAATCTAAACTAAGAAAATCTAAACAAAAGATATTTCTGCTCCTAATGCCGGTTAATACCATCTCCGAAGAGGCACGCAATATTATCAGGCACTTATCCTTGCAGAACTTAACGTCATATCCTTTATCACATAACTGACTTACACTGATCAGGTTATGATTTAACCCTTTAACATAATCCACGTCGGTGATAGAGATTATACCGTTGGAAATCATACCGTAACCCCTGGTGACTCCTTGATCTGATCCCCCAAAGATGACTTTGGGTCCATTCTCGACTGGAGAGTAATCACGCAACAGGCTTCTTGTCCCGGTCATATACCGGGAGCATCCACTGTCCAAGTACCATATGGGAGTTTTGGTGGCCTTTGGACATTCCTACAAAACAGAATTAATTTCCCTTAGGAACCCAATCGAACTTGGGTCCTAGATTCCTCGTTAGCATGCTCCCCCTCGGATGGTTAGCCCTACGAGTGGTCTGCCTCGCATTGCCAACATGAGGAGTCTCGTTATTCCTCGGATTAAACCAGTAATCCACGGCAAAGTGACCAACTTTGCCACAACACCAACAGTCAAATCTATTATACTTTCTTCTAGGCACCTGCTTCACCCTTGGAACGGAAGGTTCAGCCGGGGCCTCGGACCTGGAGGTGGAGGCATCATGATGAAAACAGTCGCATGATTTCTTCACCTCCTGGTTTCTCAGTGTAACAGGCTTGGCCTTGGGTGCCTGCTTCCTATTATGGCCGCTAGAGAAGTGTCCATAATCCTCCATCTGAACTTCCTCATAAGGTGCCTTGAAGACACTCTCGCCAAGTTGCAGGGGAAGGCCCACCCCTCATACCGGCTCTTGGGCTTTTCAACCGAGGGCCGGAAGAAGTGGCCATAAGTTGACTCAAAGTCCTGTTCATTGCAGGGATAGCCAGGCTTCCTGAATACAATAGGGTTGAGTGGGGCCTTTCCCTTTTCTGCAGTAGAGGCCTTCTTAACAGCCTTATTTCTCCTCTGCTTTTTGTTTTTCCTGGATGATTTACCAGGCACACCCACATGCCCCAAGCCAGCCCCCTTAGCCTGAGCATAGAAGGTATCAACCAGTGGAAGAACAGTCTTTGGCATAGAGAAGCTTTGGACAATCTTCTTTTCTACCGTAAGTTGTTCTTCCAACTTATTGATTTCTTCCTGTTTAATGTCAGTGAGACTTAGAGACTCTGAGTGCTTAGAGATCAGGTCCAGGTGCTCCTGTCGGAGAGAAATCAAGCTAGTGATCTCTTCCCTTAGGGAGACACCCTCGACCTTAAGGAATTTGACTTCCTTTTTCTGAGCCCTCAATCTCTTGCGACATTCCTCGAAGGTGTTGAGCAAAAGCTCATACTTTTCGAGGAGCTCAGCTTCTCGGGCAGATGGGCTGTCCTCGAGATCATCATCAGGAGACTCATAGTCAGAGTCAGAGAGGGGGGTACGAGCTTTTACCTTCCCAGTGAATGGTGGGCATTCTCCTTCTGAGTCAGAGCGACCCACCAGCCCGAAGTAGGCTTCCTCATCATCACTGGAGTCTGAGGAATCAGACTCACTCAGTGTCTTTGACTTTTTGGCGATGTAGCTCCTCTCCTTCTTTTTATCTCTAGAGTTCCTGTGCTCTTCTCCCTTCCCCTTCTCTCTCTTGCCTTGATGGCAGTCGGCCACGATGTGTCCTGGCTTATTGTATCCAAAACAAATGATGTCAGTATTACGATGTTTGTTCGGTTTTGATTCATACATGTTAGAAGAATAATTCTTCTTCTGATTTCTCGAGGAGGAGCCGTCTCTCTTTCTTTGATTCCTCATCTTGAGGAACTTCTTGAATTCTCGGGTGATGAGGGAGAAGTCTTCTTCAGACAACTCTGAGCCGGAGGAGCATGGCTCGGAGTCTTCCTCCTCATCCTTTTTTCCTGCACGGGATGAAGCCGCACCCTTGCCCTTCCTGGAGTGAATGGCTTTTAGGTCTACAGTCTTTTCCTTGGTTGCGGCCTTCTCTGCTTCTTCTTCAGCTTTCCTCGTGTTCAACTGGAGCTCATAGGACATGAGCTTCCCAAAGAGTATCTGAGGATCAGTTTCAGCTAATCTGCCAAACTCTCGGATGGCACAGATCTTCGTGTCCCATTTCTTAGTAAGGGACCTAAGGAATTTATCATTAAGTTCACCATTAGTGAACACTCTTCCATATCCCTTGAGAGCATTGACGATCTTGATGAAGTTCTCGAAGGTAACTCCGATCTCTTCCTTGGGCCCCTGCCTGAAGGCCTCATATTTCTGATTCAGGAGGGATCTTCGATCATCCCTCACTTCATCTGTGCCCTCCATCAGGATAATCAAGCTGTGCCAGATATCCTTGGATGTACTATAGTTGCAGAAGTTCTGCATCATGGAGTCATCGACTGCGCTGATCAGTATGTTCTGTGCCTTCTTGTCAAGTCCGACCAGCACCATCTCGTCCTTGTCCATTTCAGAAAGCTTCTTTGGCACCTTTTTGGTAGGATCAATGTGGAGGCCTTAGTGGGAATATAAGGTCCCTCCTCCACGACCATGAAGAGTCGAGGGTCGACTGCTTCCATGTAAAATCTAATCCTTTCCTTCTAGATAGGAAAGTTTAGCCTTGTGCACACTGGGATCTTGCCTGAGTACTTGAGTCCATCCATAGTAGATATCTGCCTTCTTCTTGACACTAGTGGCAGGAAATTACTCGAGGTGTTAACCCCTTTGATGAGTAACCTCCCTCTGATACCACTTGAAAGTCCACCTAGTGCCAACTACCTTCACCTATGGGGGGGGGGGGAGAATAGGTGTCTTGCAGCGATTTTAGTGGAATTAAAATTCTACCTGCACAAGTAAACAAAACAACACAGCACAAACATACACTAGCAGTTATAGTGGTTCCCCGATTTGGGTATGTCCACTTTCCCCCTTCGACCTATCTCCCAACAAGGGACGACTCGGTCTCTTCACCAACCGGATTGAAATCCAATCCTCACACTAACAGAAGGAACCCTTCCAACCGAAGGAGTCACCACTCCTCCACCACGGGTTGCACCCAACCCTTATAACGAGGAACCTACGTTCCTTTACAACAAAAATAAAATGGAATGTATAAACTATACAAACTTCTTATTGAGTGCTCGGTGTCCCTCTTTGTTCGATGACGCGTTCTTAATGAAGACGAAGAGTCCACGACCTAGCTCTCACTAAGAATGAATCTCCATGAAATCGGCGGCAGCAAGAAGAGCGGTGGCTTGGCATTCGGGATCGGCGGCGGCAAGAAGTGCGGCGGCTGAGCTTTAGAGATCCAACCTTCGTAGCTAAGCTAGCAAGGTCTACCAATGGTCACACTAGGATCGATCGTCTCGATCGATTCGGAAAGGGAAGGTATTCCCGATCAACAAACCAAGAGACAAAAGATCTCTGGATAGACACGTGAGACGCGTTGCTTGGCTCAGCTTCTGTCGCCGGGAGATCAGGAGGTATCCACGATCACAGGCGGCGACAATCTTCCCGAGCGACGGCGGCGGAAGAGAAATCCGCGAGTTAGATTACGTCGGTGGCTCGGTATTCTTTCTTGTATATGCGTGCCCTTACTGTTCAAAATACCGATGTATTTATACAGTAGGTCATGCAAAAATGACCGTTGTGGGCCCCACTAAAAGAAACCCTAGCTCCGTTTCAAAACAGCGTCTGGAACTTGGTCCGGTCCAGCGAGCACAAGAATTTCGCCCAAGGCAAATTCTGCGAGAATCAAAGGTGATTCTCGACGGATCGGCGAGAATCACTTATGATTCTCGCCGAATTCTACTTGGCAGAATTCTGGCTGAAGATATAGCCAACCGGAGAGAATCGGCCAGAAGCAATATTCATTCTCGACGGATCGGCGAGAATGCAAAGTCATTCTCGTCAATTCGGCGAGAATCAACTAGTGATTCTCGACGATTCTGCCTTAAGCAGAAATCAAGACGGCGTTGAGACAGCCGGCTGCAATCGGCAAGAATCAGCGAGTGATTCTCGACGATTCGGCGAGAATCACTAGTGATTATCGTCGAATCGGCGAGAATCACTTAGTGATTCTCGACGATTTCTACTTGGATGATTTTTCGTCTTTTCACCCGTGAGCTGCTCTTTGGCCCATCCTTGCTCCTTGTCTGCTCTTGATCTTTCTCAACCCTATACTTGAAAGTAAGTACACTCCAATAGAGAGAGTACACGTAGGTCAACACACTGATCTGCTCAACGAGGGATTACGTTGCGCAGACCCGTGTATATTGACCCACTGCACCCTGACATTGGTGTGTACTTAGTGTGGAATAACTGCAAGCACAACTTGAAAACAAATGATCAAATACAATGTCAATTCACCTTAACTGGTCCAGGGGATTCTTCAAATAAAGGTACATTGTGGATACAATACCCAACAGTAACTCTTGATCAGAAAATTAAGACAAATCTTTAAACTAACGGGTTGTTCACGCATGGTAATACAAATGCAATATTCTCCCTGGCCATGTTATCATGATGAACACTCAAGGCTAAGCTCATCCACTCAACCGCCAACAGTCAGCATCACAGTAGTCCTTATTTTCCCAGGTTCAAAGGTGTGCCCTTATCTCTCGTGGTAAGGACATGCCTCAAGGCTACTCCCTGAATGACCTCGCATCGCCTCGGGTCGAAGGTGCACCGTCCCCCCCCCCCCCACGGTAGGTCCCGATAACGCTAGGTCATGCCCTCCTCGCGCACACCAAAACGGTTGGAAGGTCTAACCCTCACTGTATCCGAGCGGCCTTACACCGCCTGGATCAAAGGTTCTCCCTTATCCCCCAAGGTAGGTCACAACACCGTCAGGGCCTAACCCCCTCGCGGTTGCCTCGGTTGAAGGTTGGTACTTCACTATCACAATCAAAAAATGAGTAGCAGGGTCTACCTCTCATCGTCATCTACTGACCTCGCACTGCCATAGATTGAAGTCACACTCTTGTTCCCCACGGTAGATCACTACAATCAGCGACACCCTCCGGTCCAGATATCTTACTCTTCGCTTAGACAACAAGTTAAGATGTCACTGGGTCTTGCCCTTCAACAGATAACTAGTCAACGATGTCAATATGCCCAATAATCATCACGCAAGCTAAGCACAACGTTGAAACCAGATAGCAAAGGCAAATCAAAAAAGAATATCAAAACATATACACATCATCAAAAGATAATACAAATTACAAGAACAAAAGTACAAAGACAATAGCAAGTCCATCACAAGGCGACAACATCATGCAAAACTCAACTGAAAAAACAAGTACCAACACACAGGCTAAGAGACTACTACTGGCCAACTGCATCTACTTCAGAATGTGAGCTTGAGTCATAATCAGAAAGGTCATCAAATCTGAGACCCTAGATATTACATCCAAGCCTCTTGGCTACCATCTGAAGCACCTTCGACACTCCCCGCTTAAGAGCAACCTCATAGACGTCCTATAACTGAGGCTCCACCTCTCTAGTTTAGACCTCCTCACGGATCTCCTCGCCAATAAGGCAACGATCACACAAATAGTCCAAGGAGTCCATGTATTCAGCAAGCCCGACGGCCTTCGGCTCCGCCACTCGATCCTTAGAAGAATGATGATCCACCTTAGACTTTAAAGCCCCTAGCTCTGTCTCCAAATGATAAATCTCCTCCTAAGAAGTCTCCAACAACTGCGCCATGCCCTCCACTAAGGATTTCTCCATCGTCAGCACCGCCCGAGTCTCTTCGAGATCTATCTTCAGCTCTGAACCAATCCGTCAAAATCGAGATATGTCTAGATCATGCTCCTCCTTCAATACAACCAGTGAACTCTCCGCCACCCGGGGCATCTCCTGAAGAGCCAAGTATCCATCCTTTAAACTCACATAATAATCGTTCCACGTGAACGCTATGTGGGCTTGAGCTTTAATCTGCAACCAAAGAGAAGAATATTAGAGTCACTTAAAGTAATCAAAGTGAGAGGTAGATACAGGAAAGAAAACTTACCGCATTACGCGTTAAAGAAGACACTTGGGGGGGGGGGCAGAAATCTTCGAATGGAGGACTCAGGGGGCAGAGGACTCCAATACCTCAACCTATGAATCTGCCAGTATATCCCCACCTCGAGGAGCTTTCACAGCCTGACAATCTCTCGGCCGCAATAATGGTTGAGGCTCCGCATCTGCGTCACTAGAGCCCTTCCAAGCAAGCTTTCTTTTATGATCACGGACCGATAACACCTCCGCAATACACTCTTAATCAGTTGAAAGCCCGCATTGCGGCAGACACTTCTCTTCCACGAATAAAGAAATGCTGAACAAACAATTGGCCAACTCCCAAGGTTTTGTGAATCCCAATACAGGAGAAAAGTCTCGTTCTCGTCCCTTTAGGAGGCGACAACGATCAAACAAAGAGTTCCAAAGCTCCAGCAGACCCCAGGAATTTCGGACATAACCAAACAAAGTGTTGCCTTGACGAAGATTTGTCTGACTCTCATAGTCAAGCCAACTCTTATTGTTGTAGATCTCAACACGGTCGCCACTGTCAACATGGACCTCGCACCAATCTCTGAACAACTCCAAGGAGAACTTTCAGCTATGCTCTCTGAAGAATACAAACAAACCCATGATACATGTCATCCCAAGGGGAGTAAATTGCGACATAGGGACACCGCAAAACTTCAAGATATCAATCACCTCTCCACACAGCTGGAATCAAAATCTAGACCGTAACATCGTGTCACATATCGTCAACCAGCCCTTTAGTGGGTTCTGAACCCTTTCCTCATCACGGGGGATCCTCACTTCAAGATTGAAAGGTAACCCATATCTTTTTATCCAAATTGCGACTTGTTCACCAGTGAGAGTGGAGCGCAATCGCATCGGGCGAGCTTGCGCATTACGCTTTGAGACTTGATAAACAAGGCAAATAAGGATTAAGAAAGTTACACCCTATGCATTCAAAGGAGCTCCCACGCATGAACACATGTAGTCCAAAAGCACACGCAAAACACACGCCCAAGTACACCCATGCGCACCTGCAAACACGCAGGTGCGCGCGCAACACCGCGCACCACCGGTAGCATGCGCGGGTGCGCGTACCCAAGCATGCGTGCAATACCGCGCGCGCTCAAGAGGGAGCACGGGCGCGTGCGCCCAGGTGCACGTGCGAAATTGCGTGCGCCCAGGTGTGCGCGCGGGTGCATGCACCCAGGTGCGTGTGTGCCCGGGAGCACGCGCGGGTCCGCGACTTCAGGTACGCGCGCACTACCGTTCACTCCCGGGTGCGCGTGAGGGTGCACGCACCCAGACATGCGTGCGCCCCCGAACACGCTCACGCAGGTGCGCGCGCACCGCCTCACGCACCCGCGAGCACGCGAAGGCGTGCACATCGCCACTCGTGCGGGAGTGTGCGCAGGTGAACGCGTCGGGTTCCACAACCCGGCACGCCCACACCTCTGTGTCTTCGTCTTTGCACCCCCGTGCCTCTGCCATCGCGCATCTCCTCCTCCGACCACATTACTTCGTTCAAAACAACAAACAACGTACCTTGGCATGTGCACCGTCGCCAGCCGCTCCGGTAGACACCCCTCCATTACTTACCACCATGATCGCCGGAGAAGAAGATACGAAAAATATGCTCCCTCTTCTCACATTGTGGTTCCAAGCACCGAGAATTTTGGGGGCATATAATGAGCCCCTCATAAATTTGTAGAGAATTTAGGGCTGTAAATAGCCTCCTCCCCATGATCCTCACTAACTTAGTGGGATCATGAATTTGACTGCCACACACGCGATCTTCGTGCACTATCCGATCCTCCACCACGATCAGTCGCCGGCGCCACCATCACCGACACCGGGCGGCTTGCAACCGGTCGGCCACGCCAGGGTCGCGCCGTAGGGCGCCGCCCGCAAGGAGGCGGCCATGCTTAGCCGCCCCTCCGCGAGGCCGCCTCCTACGGCCGTCGGGCGCCGCCCGCAAGGGAGCGGCCGCACCCGACCCTCCCCGAGGTCGCGGGGCGCCGCCCGCAAGGAGGTGGCTGCGCCTGGCCACCCGTCAACGCGGCCGCCCCCCACGGCCGCGGGGCGCCGCCTGCAAGGGGGTGGTCGCCCCTCCCCACAGTCGCCTCCCGCGTCCGCGAGGCGCCGCCCGTAAGGGACGGCTGTGCCCGGCCGCCCGCCTCCCGTGGACGCGGAGCGCCGGCCGCAAGGGGCCTAAGCTATAAGCTATACTCTTTGCAGGCATAATAAACTTTATTTTTCTCAAAAGGTGGATGTGATCATACCCTCAAATTTTATACATAATTTACATGAAAAGAAAAAACACCTCTCATAATATAAGGATTCTAATCATCACGTGATGAAGAACACGGATGCCATAAGCTATCTTAGAGTGGGAGAAGAAAGAAGCCAATGAGCAAAGCTTTGTAGGGTTCGCATATCGGCTCTATAATTAGTTTGGGTGAAATCGAATAGTTCGGCCCATGTGAAGTTGGGATATTTCCTCGGGTGCTCTTCGTCCACAAGACAACTTGGGGGGCTCACCACCCTGTCTTCTCTTGGACATAGGAAGAATGCAAGTGACTTCCTTTCTTGCTTCTTGTTCACCACTGCCCTATGCAAGCAACTCTTGTATCTACCATTTGATAGTGCCTGCAAATAAATAAATTTAAATTAATTAAATTAAGTAATATGATTCACATGAAGGCTCCGTTTGGGGGGACTTATTTTCATCGGTCAAACGATTACGACGGCATGATCATGCCGTCGTAATCGTTTGACCGATGAAAATAAGTCCCCCCAAACAAGTCCGAAGCCTATAGTAGATAAATGGTAGATGATTATAATGAAAAATCAACACTGTTGTTTTGGCCGCCGTTTCATCCAACATCATTTGAACTGGAATCTTTACATTAAATAAACTGCTCGAAAAAATCTTTATTTATGCAACATGCTCAAATAAACCTAAATTTAATTAATTCCATGAAACACATCTATAAGGCTAGTGACTTCTTATATGATATAGAATTAATTAGGAGGTAACATTGAATCCAAAGTGCGCAATGTTCTTAAATCTCTCTGAAATATTTTGATATTTAATGCTTGCATAGAATTGAGGAAAAATGAATTATCAATTTAGGTTTTGTTTGGCATAGCGGTGGTGGTCGTAAACGCATGTGTTAATTTGTCATTTGTTAACAACCACCTAACAAATTCCATCCGTTTAAACATTGAAGTGGGTGAAGTTTCTTAGGTATGCATTGACGAATGACAGTTTAACCCTCATGTTTACGATGTCCGCCACTGTGCCAGGCGGAGCCTTATATAACGGGGTCAATCAAACGAGTCCAAAGAGTCGAAATAAATAACCTCTATTGACTAGTTTGAGAAACTTGAAGATGGAGATTGAAGGAATTTAAACTTGGAATAAAACAATATTACTCTATACGATATTTAATGATGTCTTATTACTTAGTAATGAGCGCATATATCACATCTCAAGAAAAGGTAAAGCGACTCACACCTATTTGGTGATACCCCTATTAGAACACTTCCTCCCAAATAATAAAATGGACTATTAATCAAGTTTTATGACAATTATTAAGGCTCTCTTTGACATGGTGGTGGCGGTCCTGAACATGAGCGTTAAATTGTCATTCGTTAACGCCCATCAAAGAAACTTCGTGCACTTTTATGTTCAAACATATGATATTTTTAAAGGTCCCTTTGGCATGGTGGTGAAGGTCATGAACATGAGGTTTAAATTGTCTTTCGTTAACGCCCATAAAAGAAACTTCATGCACTTTTATGTTCAAACATATGATATTTGTTAGGTGATTCTTTACAAATGACGGTTTAACCCAAGCGTTTACGACCGCCACAACCGTGCCAAATATGAATGATGTTCCTTAGGTGGTGACAGTGGTGACGGTCGTAAACGCATGAGTTAAATCGTTATATTCGTTAAGAATCACCTAACAAATATCATCAGTTTAAACATAAAAGTGAATGATGTTCCTTAGGTGGACGTTAACAAATGTAAATTTAACCCTCATGTTTATGACCGCAATCACCGTCCCAAATGGAGCCTTATTTTTATTGCATGTATTGTTATTATTGTGATTGGAAGTTGCCAGTGGATAAACACAACATGCAACAAACTTGTCGTAAGTATAAAAGAGGGTCTCAAGATCTGGAGCCTAGCAGCATAGAGCCTAGCACTCTAGCAGCATATATATATATATATATATATATATATATATATATATATATATATATATATATATATATATATATATATATATATATATATATATATATCATAGGCATATCTTGAAGCAAATCAAGAAATAAACAGAAATCGTCCGATCAACCATCTGCAAATATGGACCGTTGGATACAAAATAACATAACTGCTTATAACATTAATTTCCTCTTTGGCGGACACTGTTCATCTCCCCCAAAATCCCGATAACTACCCGGGAGGAGCGCTGCCCGAGCCTAATCCCGACGCCGCCGCCGGCGGCCTGCCCGGCGCCCACCGGCGAGTTCGCCGGCCTCCGACGAACACGTCGGGGGTTGTCCGACGGCGAGCGGGTAGGGCCACTGCCGACGGTAGCCCTGCCCGTGAGACCCGGTATATATATATAAATTAAAACTACGTACATATAAGAAAATTATGGAAGTAATGATGGAGAATAAGTCGATCAGTGGACCCAAACTGTGAGTTAACTTATTCCAACAAAACAACAAACACCCAACTCCCTATAAGGACACTACGGCCTGCATGCATGGGCCCTCACCAAGATCAATTCCATGTGTTTGCGAATCTCGATCCCCACAAATGAACCCACCAAAAAATCTTACATTTATATTTATATTTATATTTATATTAATATTAGAAAGAAAAATGAAAAGAGAAAAATAATGGAAAAAAACTTATTTTATTAATACTAACTTTATAATTTAAGGCAAGTTTAACCACTGCCAAATTTTGAAAAAAAAATCAAAATCACTTTTTTCTTTTCTAAAAGATTTCAGCCCTAGCCGCTCCTTGTTCCCGTGTGCTCGTTGATACCCAACTCCCTAGCCGCTCCTTGTTCCCGTGTGCTCGTCGATACCCCTTCCGATCCTGCCTCTTGTGCTCTCCCCAAAGTTGCCGGCAGCCCATGTCTACCGGAAAATCCCCGGTGATAACTCTAGGAACCTTGTGTAAGTCCGACGACTAGTCTTCCGACAATGGTGACGAAAAAAGTCTCTTGAACGACCGCAATCTAAGGTATAAATTATTTTTCAGCTTTTTAAAGTTTAACATTATATGTAATAAAATGTTTGATTCAATATTTCAATCTGATATCTATATTTTATTTATTGATTGCAAGCCCGTTTCACTTGACAAAAATGATGACGATAAAGAGGATCCTTTTAATATTTTGAATTCATGATTTTTATTTTTGAAATTTACATCATTCATACGTATCTTGAATTACATCTTTTCTGTAATGTTTGTTAATATAATATTTTCTGATTTGTATATAAAAATGATTTGTATATGATCAAACTTGATCATAGCAACACCATTTTTTAATTAACGACGTTTAACATCTGAGACCCTTCGAATCGATCTCGACTGTTCAGTTTTTTAATTTGGGGATAAAAAAAGGCCAATTGTTTAATGTTAATTAATATACTTTTTTATTCTTTAATTAACACTATAATTAATTAACAGTTTAATTACAATTAATTAATTAATGTTTTCAATATTAAATTAAATTTTAAAATGGTGTCATCACACAAAAAGAAGCTATATTTTTAAGAATTGGGGGTGGGGCGGAGCCCGCCTCCGCAGTCCGGGTACTGTCACGAAGCCCGCCGGGAGCGCGCGAAGCCCATCGGAGGTTGCGTGAATTATCTACAATAAAAATGTATATTTTATTTTAATATACAATAAAAAATATATATTTTATCTTCAATTTCATTAATTTATGTATATTTTTTATTTTAAAATATGTGTTCTCATACAAAATTTATTATCTACAATAAAAAAAAATGGGATCTCACTATCGTTCGCAAACTCTCATGCACAAAAAAAAAACGAGCGACATGTAAAGTATGACGTTTGGGGGTTTGCGAGCGGCGAGAGCGCAGTCACGTTGGGACAATATCTTGACCAAAGTACTATCGTGCGGGACATTGAAGCCTGCCCCGTGGACTATCTCTATCGGAATACTGCCGCGATTGGACGTAAGGGCGGAGCCCCATGCCTATGACTCATATATAAATTTAAATATATATATATATATATATATATATATATATATATATATATATATATATATATATATATATTATTTATAGAAAGAGAGAGAGAGAAAGATAGAGGCACACACAAAAAAAAAGATTACCATGAACGTATCGCCGATGTTAATGACCAGGGCGCCGGGCACCGGTCGCACAACTCGCCACTCATCGCCGGTGAACACCTCCAACCCGTCGACTCCTTCTTGCTGTAAAAGGATCGTAAGCGACGTCGGATCGCAATGTGGCCCCGTTCCTAAAGTCAGCTCCGGCTCCTGGCACGGCGGGTAGTAGTTACATCTCATTATTGAACTGCTCTCAGAGAAGAACTCCCTGTAGTGCCGCCGATCGACCCCCAAGCTCACAGCCAACATCTCCAGTATCAAAAGCGAAAGCTTCGTCATCTCCTCGCAGTATCTCTGATACACAATCCTACAATTTCAAACATGTATGCATGCGTTTAGACAGATATATAGCAAAAGCTTATAGTAACAAACATATAATTCATACCCCATTCTGTTGAAATCATCCCCAAGGGTGGAAGCGACAAAGTCAAGAACGCTAGAAGAGTGGGTGGGAAAGCTTTCGTATCCGAACGTGAGGGTCTCCTTCCAGGGTAGCTTGGCGGTGAAGCGCTCGGTGTGACCGACGGCGTAGCCCCACAAGCAGTGAGGCTTTCTGCGAGCTTTGAGCTTGTGTTGAAGGGGGAGGGAGAAGAAGTCATCAATGCAACTCAAGGCGTCATGCATGAGAGAAGGGCTGATGCCGTGGTTGGTTATTTGAAAGAAGCCGTGGTCGGTGCAGGCGGAACGGAGGAGATCGGCGGCTAGGTTTGTCGACGCTTCGTCGCCGTTGATGAACCCGTTGAAGTCGATGATGGGCGCCCGAAGCTCGTGCACAATGGTGGGTCTCTCCGTCTGCGGCCAGACGAACTGGTGGGGAATGCAAGGTTGCGTTCGGAGGAGCGTAGAGTCGAAGATGCTGCCGCTGCCGCTGCCGCTGCTCATTATTGCAGCCTTGGCGTCGAGCGTAGGGCATAAGAGGACTGTGGTGGGGCTCATGGACTCCATGAGATCGCGAGATATATATATATATATGGGGTTTATTTCTTGTTAATCTTCTTGAGAGATTTTCTTTGTGGGTGAGTGAGGAGTATTTGTAAGGGAGAAGAAGAGATACGAGCTTGAGGTTGGCCTGCAGGCAATCAAAGGACGAAGGATGTGGTAAGAAGATGTGGAAGTGGGGCCCACCATCAACTTTTGATCGGGTCGTATATGGAGGGGAATTGCCCAACATATCGGCAATTGGAGAGAGGCGGAAGCTAGGCTTGGTGGAATCTTTTATTCCTGCCGCCAAAGAGCACGACGACCGGCCTCGAATGCTTCTCCTATTATTATTATTATTATTCTTTTTTTTTTTTTCTCTCCCTCTACATTTTAACCTTGACCTATGGATTGGAAAGCGAGGGGGAATATCACAAAGCTACAAATCTACTATTTTCGTCATCCATTTAGGCTCCGTTTGGCACCGTGGTGGAGGCGGT
The DNA here is from genome assembly GCA_039513925.1 of Platanthera zijinensis. Taxonomy (NCBI): domain Eukaryota; kingdom Viridiplantae; phylum Streptophyta; class Magnoliopsida; order Asparagales; family Orchidaceae; genus Platanthera; species Platanthera zijinensis. Next base: position 50,870,323 of record CM077082.1, read on the forward strand.
AAACGCATGGGTTTAACCGTTATTCGTTAAGGATCACAAAACAAAGATCATCCGTTTGAATATAAAGGGGGATGAAGTTTCTTAGGTGGACGTTAACGAATGACAATTTAACCCCTATGTTCATGACCGTCACCATAGTGCCAAACGAAGCCTTAGTAGTAATCCTTGTTTATGACTGAGACCACCCTGCCAAACGGAGCCTTAGTCCGCTTTAAAGTTTTGAATTTCAAGATGATCAAGGTATGTTTATGCTAATGTAACATGTATTTTTAGGGGATACTTTAGTCTATTTGGTATTTTGGTAATTAGGTGCCCAGAAGATGAACTATTTTCAGGCGTTTCGTACTATAGTTTTTCCGACGTTTCAGGACAAATTTTAGAGGATGGTTGCGATTGTGCCACAAGATAAAGGTTATTTTATTAATACCGCACTCTCTGTGTCACAAAATGATATTTGCGTGAGTCTATTTTGATCATATTTTCTCATCTTCCTCATTCGGAAAGGAACTAGGGCATCCAACAACTCTTTTGAGATCAATGTGCTTGAATACTCTCCTCCTGTTAAAAATAATAATCATGTGGTTCAAATATGTTAATTATGCGTATTATTGAGTTGTCATTAAGATCGACCTAATTAAGGTGATCTATTAAACAGGTCGAATACGTTTCTTGTTTGTTGTGTGTCACTCGAGTTTTCTCCGGTCCAAAGACTCAGATCGCCTTACTTATGAATTGGACCGGACGCGCAAACAGTCAATGAAAACCATCAGCAAATAAAAACAGGTTTTTTTGACGTGAAAAAACTAAAATGGGTGAAAAACCACATGACCAGATCTGTGTTGGGCCAAAATTCACTATTTCGTTCGTGTTTACAATTGTTGAAGGATTTCCTCTGAGGGGGACATGCCACCTATCCGTTACAAGTTCTAAATATGAAAACAACAGAAAATAAACTAAGTCCTTGGAGCACACGTGAAAACGGTCAAGTGAGAAAAATGCTAAGTCCTCAGAGCCTCGATGGAAGCTCCCCTGCTAAGCCAGAGCCTTGATGAGAACAGTCTGATGGAGAAGAATGCCAAGTCCTTGACGCCTTGAGATGCATTTGCACCAGAGAGGGAGCGGAATGAATTCTGAGCAGAGGAACGATCTATGTTCCACGTTCTTGCCAGAAAACATCACTACTCTCTTTAGTCTCTGAATTTATTTGTCTTCAAATGAAGATATGTGAGTCTATTTATAATTTTCTAGAGGGATATGTTGGTAATTGCGTCGGGGAGAAAATTGTACTTGTTGGAACCCCACCTATTTAGGGTTGATTTTGGGCTAGGTTCACTATTATGATTGCTTAGATTGACCCAACATGTATAGTCTAGGGTCATAGGTTTTTTATCTAGGTCTAGGTCAGGTCAACAAACTTAGTTTGGTTGGATCAACCTTCAGAAGACATAGAGACAAAAGACCTTCAGAGAAAAGCGGTTTTCTAAGAGCAGAAAAGTCGTTCGAAGATTGCTGAACTAAGCTCGACGTTCTTCGATCGGAGATCGACGAACTCAGTTCTTTCTCTGAGCTGAGTTCGACGAAATCCTAGCTGAGATCGACGAACTCAGACTTCTTCTTTGATATGAGTTCGACGAAATCTTAGCTGAGATCGACGAACTCCGATCTCTTCCCAGAAGTTCAACACGACGAAAAGACTATCTCAGTTCGACGATCTTGGAGCTCAGATTGGAAAGTGATTTTTTTGTTCAGAGATCTTGGAGCTCAGCTCGATAAAAGAGAGGTTTTAGTTTGACGAATTTGGATCTCAGATCGACGAACTTTTCCTGAGTTCGACTAACTTCATCCAGGTTCTGTTCGACTATTTTCCCTGCAGTTTTCCAGTATTGACTAAGGAAGTTTGATTTCAAAATTTATTATTATATGCCTATAATGCTCTGATAATTAATGCTCCATATTCTCTAGAATATAGCCGTTTAATGACAACATTAATTATGGTATTCACAGAGTAATTATTTGGCTTATTTACTGAGATAGTTGAGGAAACAATTTAATATATTTTCTAGCCATTCAACTTCTAGAATTTCGACAGTCAATCAAGGATAAGATTTAAAATTCAAAGGCTGATTTCTGCAAGAAATATAAAAGACATTTTTCAAAAGATTGCAGCAACAGAATAGATAGAATATACAGAAGCTTATGAATTGTGAATAAAGAAAACTGAAATAAGAACACAACTCTTATACATTTCAGTCTTCTTCAGTTTTAATTCAGGACTTTCAAGAGACAAACAATCTTTATCAGTCTAAAAGTTTCCTGAAGATCTTCTTCAATCTGATGGCCTACACCCTGAGCAAATCTCTCATTCTCCTAAACTCTTCTACATCTCAGGGGGAGCTTTGATAAGAACAACATCCACTAGTCTTCTCAGTGCTTTGAGAAAGAGAAGACATCATCATTGTATTTTTAACTTTCCTGTACAAAGGGTTTTTAACTTGCTTCAAAAGTTATCTTTTGGTTGTCAAGTCTCCTGATCAAAAGACTTGGTTTGGTTTTTAGGCACTTGGTCAAAAGCTCAAAGGGTTGCTATATCTTCCTTAGAAAATGGATATTGTGGTGGCAGGGCACCTTATCAAAAACCTGTAGTGGATTCCTGCTAGGGTGATAGAAGGGTGGATGTGCCCAAGTTTAAGGGAACCACTATAAAATCTTTGTGTCATCTGGGTTGCTCTATTCTTTATTTGTGGTGCTATAATTGTCTTTGTATTTATTTCTCTCTATAAATATATATATCACTTATAATAATTCCGCTATAAAAACTAATCAAAGTTTTTAAATACTCTATTCACCCCCTTTAGAGTTAAGACAGATCTATCCCTCACTTTCAGGTGTAATCTTAGAGAGTCCTCAAGGAACGAGGATAGAGTAGACAGTGGTCATTCACTTTCCAATTACCAACAACCAAGCAGAGTATGAAGCAGTAATAAAGGGTCTGCGTCTTGCAAGGGAGCTGGGGGGGGGGGGGGGGGGTGTAAGGCGTAGAGGTGCTAACAGACTCCATAGTGGTGTCCTCTCAAATCAACGATGAGTTCGAAGCAAGGGAGCCTACTCTCTAGTTGTACCAGGCAAAGGTAAAGGGAGTCATCAGCACATTCCAGACATTTGCCATCCGACATGTGTCGCGGAAAGAAAACGAACAAGTGGATCAACTAGCCAAGTTCGGACCTTGTGCAGGAGGAACCTTAATCGACCTATTTCTCCCTTCCATTGAAGAGGGGGAGCTGATGGAAGTGGATCAACGTCCCTCCTGGATAGAAACCTTCACAGCTTTCTTATCCATAGGGTGTTCCCAGAAGTCCTTGACAAAAAGCGCTTCAAGATAAGTCAGTGTATTACCTTATGCGTGATGAGATGCTATACAGAAAGACCCACTCGGGATTGCTGGCATGTTGCGTGGCTGAGGAGGAGGTCCCGAGGATTTTGGAAGAAGTTCATTCTGGAGAGTGTGGAAGCCACTCAGGAAGTAGAACCCTGAAGGGAAGGATAATAATGTGAAGGATCAAGCGCATACCCAACTGCACCAAAAGCCTGGACTGTTATAGAGGGCGCTACTTAATTTTTTATATAAGTAGCAGAGCGACACGGGTCAAGTGAAGGAATGCCAGACCCAACAATCCCCCCCCGACGTCCAACACAATACGTCGGCTCAGAGGTGGGGTTACCACATGGCCCACACGGCTCAGAGGTGGGGTTACCACATGTACGCGGTTTCCTGACCCACCGGACCCACATAGGTAGAAGGGAAAAATCAGGATTTAATAGCGCCCCCCCCGGTCTTGAACCCGTGACCTCCTCTGATACCAATTGAAGGATCAAGCGCATACCCAACTGCACCAAAAGCCCGGACTGTTGGAGAGGGCGCTACTTAATTTTTTATATAAGTAGTAGAGCGCCACGGGTCAAGTGAAGGAACGCCGGACCCAACATAATGCAAGGGTATTTTTGGCCGACCCTGGGCCAGTATGCCACCGAGTTCGCGAAGAAGTGTTAGAAGTGCAGCTGTTCGCCCCGCTCCAACTGCTACTAGTCCAAAGACTAAGAAGCATCATCGCATACTGACCCTTTGCTATTTGGGGAATGGATCTAGTGGGACCCTTCCCCCAGGCTAGTGGGCAGAGAAGGTTCTTGTTTGTCATGAACGACTATTTTTCTATGTGGTTGGAGGTCAAGGCGCTGGCTAAGGTGACCGCCAAGGTGATTTGAAACCCAGTCCTAAATGGTCTTTATCTCCAGTGTGTGATCCAGAGATGGATCCTAATTCTAGGATGGCCAGGTTCAAAGAACTTATAGGACTTTCTCAAATCAGGAAAGCTAAAGAAGAAGGACAAGATATTTCTCAATATATTACTATATCTTCTTACAGGAAGAAAGAGCTGGAAAAATATCAGGTACAAAATCTCTTTAATGTTGATACATATATGTCTTTGCATCCTGAAGTAGTTGTACCTAGAGCTGCTTCAATGATAATTCTTGGAGTAGAAGATTTGAAGATATCAAAGCAGCAAGCTATTGATCCCAACAGAGAAATCATCTTCACCAAACCTTCAACTGGGACTTCTTAAGATAAATCCAAAAGAGTTTGACCATTTTTCTTTTCTATTTTTGAACTTAACTTTTATTTGTTGTAAATATTTCACAAGGTCCTATTGTTATATATCTGCTGAACAATTATAATTCTGCAAGATATTTTTCTGCATTGTGATTTTTCTTTCTGTTATATTGTTCATAGTGACCTCACCCAAATAGGTGGAGATTGTTGGAACCCCACCTATTTAGGGTTGATTTGGGCTAGGTTCACTATTAGGATTGCTTAGATTGACCCAACATGTATTGTTAAAACTGAAAATCGGTCTCGAGGAGTTCACCCTTGGGGAAGGGGTGGTCGCGCACCTACTTCGCTCATGCAAGAAAAACAACAAGGAAAAATAGCAAAGGACTAGACCAAGGACCCGACGCGGAGGTCCCACCACACACCCGGAAGATCACTGAGCGCTTCCCCTCCTTAGCCAAATGCCGGGCTAAGGTACCTCGGAAAGCGCTAGAATACTGGGAGATAGGTAAGCGTGCCTTCTGAGTTACCCCTTGAGTCCTATTTATAGATTTCCTAAGATGATCTGCAAATAACTAACCTCCGCTGGCCTGAAATTACTGAAAGCTCCTTGGGCTGGCCTGCCAACAACCAAACTCCGCTGTTTTGAATAGCTATATGCAGTCCAACCGAGTCTGCCAACAGCGTAATGCTGCTATTCTTACTTGTTATGTGCACCTCTCACAGGGTCACCCTTATAATTTGGCCTCTTGGTCGGCTCGCAACCCTAGTGGGCGGGAGTGAGAGGGGCTGGCCTGCCTAGGAGAGGCGGGCAGGGGCTGACCGAGGGCTAGCCCACCTAGGGGAGGCGATGGTCAGGGGACGATCGAGGGCTGGCCCATCTAGGAGAGGCGGGCAGGGCTGACCCGCCTAGGAGACGCGGGTTGGAGGGCGACCGAGGGCTGACCCGCCTAGGAGAGGCGGGTAGGGATGAGCCGCCTAGGAGGCACGGGTCGGAGGGCGAACGAGGGCTGACTCGCCTAGGAGAGGTGGGCAGGGCTGACCCACCTAGGAGGCATGGGTGGGAGGGCGACCCTCCTGGGAAGGTGCGGGCCGAGGTTGACCCGCCTGGGAAGGCACGAGCCGGGGTCAACCCGCCTGCTTGCCTGAGTCCCTTCGGCGAACACGGGGTTGTACATATATAGTCTAGGGTCATTGGTTTTTTATTTATGTCTAGGTCAGGTCAACAAACTTAGTTTGGTTGGATCAACCTTCAGAAGACATAGAAAAAGAAGACCTTTAGAGAAAAGTAGTTTTCTAAGAGCAGAAAAGTCATTCGAAGATTGCTGAACTAAGATCGACTTTCGTCGATTGGAGATCGACGAACTCAATCCTTTCTCTGATCTGAGTTAGATGAAATCCTAGCTGAGATCGAGGAACTCAGATTTCTTCTTTGAGCTGAGTTCGATGAAATCTTAGCTGAGATCGACGAACTCTGATCTCTTCCCAGAAGTTCAGCACGACGAAAAGACTATCTTAGTTCGACGATCTTGGAGCTCAGATTAGAAAGTGAATTTTCTGTTCAGAGATCTTGGAGCATAGCTCGACGAAAGAGAGGTTTTAGTTCGATGAATTTTGATCTCAGATTGATGAACTTTTCCTGAGTTCGACTAACTTCATCCAGGTTCTATTCGACTATTTTCCCTGCAGTTTTCCAAAATTGACTAAGGCAGTTTGATTTCAAAGTTTATTATTATATGCCTATAATGCTCTTATAATTAATGCTCCATATTCTCTAGAATATTATCGTTCCAAGGCAGCATTAATTATGGTATTTACAGAGTAATTATTTGGCTTATTTACTTGGACAATTGAGGAAACATTAAAGAAATTTTCTAGCTATTCAACTCCCAGAATGTCGGCAGTCAATTAAGGATATGATTTATAATTCAAATGCTGATTTCTGCAAGGAATATAAAAGACATTTTTCAGAAGATTACTGACACAGAATATACAGAAGCTAATGAATTGTGAATATAAAAAACTAAAAGAAGAATACAGCTCTCATACATTTCAGTCTTCTTCAGTTTTTCTTCAGGACTTTTAAGAGACAAACAATCTTCATCAGTCTAAAAGTTTCCTAAAGATCTTCTTCAATCTGAAGGCCTACATACTGAGCAAAGCTCTCATACTCCTAAACTCTTCTACATCTTAGGGGGAGCTTTGACAAGAACAACATCCACTAGTCTTCTCAGTGCTTTGAGAAAGAGAAGAAAACATCATTTTCTTTTTAACTTTCCCGTACAAAGGGTTTTTAACTCCCTTCAAAAGTTATCTTTTGGTTGTCAAGTATCCTAATCAAAAGACTTGGTTTGGTTTTTGGGCACCTGATCCAAAGCTCAAAGGATTGCTAGATCTCCCTTGAAATAGATCTTATGGTGACAGGGCACCTGAGCAAAAACCTGTGGTGGCAGGGTACCTAATCAAAAACCTGTAGTGGATTCCTACCAGGGTGGTAGAAGAGTGGATGTACCCAAGTTTAGGGGAACCACTATAAAATCTTTGTGTCGTCTGGGTTGCTCTTTTCTTTTATTTGCTGTGCTGTGATTGTCTTTGTTTTTATTTCTCTCTATACATATAGATATAACTTATTTTAATTCCGCTATAAAAACTAATCAAAGTTTTTTAAATACTCTATTCACCCCCCTCTAGAGTTAAGACAGATCTATCCCTCACTTTCAATTGGTATCAGAGGGTTTGTTGGGTACATTGGAAAATGTGTACCTGATTTGAAGAAGCCTAACTTAGCTTAATGATATACATCAAGGTGTATTTGATGTTGTTTTAAGTTGACATGTGCAGGTGAAGAAGTATTAAAGAATACAGGAAATTATTCTAAGTCCATGTGTCGCCATCTGAAGAAATTGGGTCGACACTTCAGAATAATTTTGTCGACACTTGAAGGAAGCTGTGTCGACACAGAGAAAGATAGTTGACCACATTTGTGTCGACACTGGGAAGCAGTGTCGACTCACAGAAAGATAGTCAACCACATTTGTGTCGACACTGGGAAGCAGTGTCGACTCACAGAAAGATAGTCGACCACATTTGTGTCGACACTGGGAAGCAGTGTCGACTCACAGAAAGATAGTCGACCTCAACTATGTCGACACCTGAAGGCAGAGTCGACACATACTGAGTTCTGAATCTACAATAACTGTGTCGACACACAGGACTTGTGTCGACACACTGCAAAGTCAAGACCAAGTTATTTTCTGAAGAAAGATGAAGTGTTGAGTCGACACAAATTCTCTGTGTCGACTCATTCTCAAGATGAAGTTCTGAAGAAGCAGTGTCGACTTAAAGGCAAACTAGTCGACATCATCAAAGGCTGTGTCGACACCAAAGTCACTTGTGTCGACACCAAAGTCACTTGTCTTGACACATATAGACAGTTGGTCTCGACACTTTCTGACAGTCTGTCTCAACACTTTGCTGTCCAAGACTAAGGCACAGGATCTGTTTGAAGACTTGACAGCTGTGGGTTATGACAGGTTAACTGAAGCTGTCAGACTTGTCAGAAGTCAGTTAGAAACCGGATCAGCCGGTTACCATGAAGAAGATCTATAAATAAACAGATTCAGAAGAAGAAAGATATATATAATATACAAGAGGAAATTAATTCTTAATCAACACATCAGTTAAGAGACAAGTCATCTCTTCAAGAAAGTGCAAGGCATTAAAGAAGATCTTCATCAGAAGATCTAAGAAGACGATCTCACGATCAGTCTAAGAAGAGTTCTTTCAAGAATTCAGAAGTATCATCAAAGGTGTTGGATAGAGAGGGATCCAGCCACTTGAAGAAGAAGAAGGAAGCCATCATTGGTTTCTCAAGAAGCTGTTTGAAAATCAACTCAGCTAAGTTCAGATTCAAGAAGCTTTGAAGAAAGCTCAGATTCAGTTGATTTCATCAGCTGATCAAGAATTGTCTTGTTCTTTTCTCTCTCAACAAAGGCAAAATCAGCATGACTATTCTAGATTTACATGGGTGTTCTTTCTGAGACAGAAATCAGAAACCCCAAGTGTATTACTTAGTTTTGTAAAGCAAATTCAGAATGAACTGAATAGTACAGTGGTCAAAATCAGAAGTGACCATGGTACTGAGTTTCAATCTGAAAGCATGACAAAATTATGTGAAGACTTTGGGATTTTCCAAGAGTTCTCCTCACCTAGAACACCACAGCAAAATGGCATTGCTGAAAGAAAGAATAGAACATTAATTGAAGCTGACAGAACTCTATTGAGTGACACCTCTCTCCCAGAATATTTCTGGGCTGAGGCAGTTAACACTACATGTCATGTAATCAATAGGGCTTCTATCACCAAGAACCACAAAAAGACTCCCTATGAGATTATGAAAGGTAGAAAACCAAATCTATCCTACTTCAGGATCTTTGGTTGTAAATGCTATATACTTAACAATGGCAAGTCATACCTAACTAAGTTTGCTGCTAAATCCCAAGATGGGATATTTGTTGGGTACATCATAAATAGTAAGGCCTATAGAATCTACAACTTGACTACTCAAGTTGTTGAAGAATCTGTACATGTTGTGTTTGATGAAACAAGATTAATCAACTGTGAGTTGTCTTGTAGATCAAATGATTCAACAGGTATAAGCAAAAGAATGGACAAGCTCTCCATTGCTGAAGCATCAAAGAAAGATGGAGCATTGGAAAATGAAGGCTACTGTCCAGGGGGAGTACAAGACTCAATAGATGCTGATGAAAACCAAGAGGTTCAGCATGAAGAAGGAGCTGGAGATGTTCAACCAGAAAGGAATCTTCCTCCAGCTACAAGACATTTAAGAGATCATCCAGCTGATCAGATTTTAGGTGATCCAAGACAGGGAGTGCAGACTAAAAGTAGAAATCAAAGCACAGACCTGCATTCAAGTTTCCTGTCTCAAATGGAGCCTAAGAAGTTTGAAGAAGCCATCCAAGACCAGCACTGGATTGATGCTATGCAAGAGGAGCTGAATCAATTCAGAAGGTGCAATGTCTGGGAGCTTGTTCCTAAACCAAGAGGCCGCAACATAATTGGCACAAAGTGGATTTATAGGAACAAATTGGATGAGAGTGGAATAATAGTGAAGAATAAAGCAAGATTGGTTGCAAAAGGATACAGGCAGGAAGAAGGGATTGACTTTGATCAAACCTTTGCCCCAGTAGCAAGGCTGGAGGCAATCAGAATGTTCCTTGCCTATGCAGGCTATCAAGACTTCAAAGTGTACCAGATGGATGTGAAATCAGCATTCCTGAATGGTGATTTAAAAGAGGAAGTCTATGTAGAGCAGCCATCAGGTTTTATAGATCCTCTTAAACCTGATTATGTCTATAAGCTTAGGAAAGCTTTGTATGGGTTAAAGCAAGCCCCAAGGGCTTGGTATGAAACCCTGTCTACTTTCCTTATTGAGAATAAATTCTCAAGAGGAAAAATAGACAAAACTCTATTCCTTAGGGAATCCAAAGGTAAGATCATCTTAGTTCAGATCTATATTGATGACATAATCTTTGGATCTACTGAAAACAACCTTTGTAAAAAGTTTGCCAAACTTATGCAAGGGAAGTTTGAGATGAGCAGTATGGGGGAACTTAAGTTCTTCTTGGGACTCCAAGTAAGACAGACTGATGATGGCCTGTCCATATCCCAGTCTAAGTTCACCAAAGAATTAATTAAGAAGTATGGTATGGAGTCATCCTCCATTATGAGAACTCCTATGGGAACAAGTATGCCTATATGCAAAGATGATGCAGGTAAACCTGTTGATGAATCTTTGTATAGAGGAATAGTTGGCTCTCTACTATATCTCACTGCTAGTAGACCAGATATTATGTATGCTATATGTGTCTGTGCTAGGTACCAAGCCTGCCCTAAAGAATCTCATTATACTGCAGTCAAAAGGATTCTGAGATATCTTAAGGGCACACCTAATCTAGGCCTTTGGTACCCTAGGAATAGAGATTTTCTACTAACAGGTTATTCAGATGCAGATTTGCAGGCTGTAGAGAGGATAGAAAGAGTACAACAGGTACTTATCAATTCTTGGGAGGAAGACTGATATCATGGAGTAGTAAGAAGCAGACCAGTGTGGCAATATCCACAGCTGAGTCAGAATATGTTGCTGCTGGCAGCTGCTGTGCACAGCTATTGTGGATACAACATCAGTTGAAAGACTATGGTATTCAAGTAAGTAGAACACCTTTATTGTGTGATTCTAAAAGTGCTATTTCTATTGCTAATAATCCCGTTTCTCACAGTAGAACTAAGCATATAGAAATTAAATACCATTTTCTTAGAGAGCATGTAGAAAGAGAAGACATCTCATTGGAATTTGTTAAAACAGATTGTCAAATAGCAGATATATTTACTAAGCCACTGAATGAAACAAAATTCAATAAATTTAAAATTGAATTAGGCATGCTGACCATTGATTAGTTTATCAACAAACTTACAAGTGATATTAGATTATCAAGTGGTATAGACAAAAACAGAAATTGGCTAAGTAAAATAGTGTCGACACATTCAGTGATAATGTGTCGACCCAGTGAAGTCATGTCGACTAGTCAGAGAATATGTGTCGACACAGAGAATTTGTGTCGACACTTAAGAATCAAATAGTCGACTCATCCAAGAATGTAGTGTCGACTTCACCAGAATAGTGGTGTCGACACTTACAGATTTTGTGTCGACACTTATCTTAAGAGTCGACACAGAATTTCTTATGCTCTACAATGTCTCTCAGGTGTCAACATATCCACAATTGGTGTCGACACATAGTAGACAGACTTGCTGTCAAGACAATAGAAGTTTGTGTCGACACACTCTATCTGTGTCGACACATATAGACTATTTTTGCCCGACTTTTGATCTTCTTTCCCTAGAAGGTATAAATAGGTCAAAAACTTATTCTGTCGACACGCTTACAAGGTTTTGGAGACTGAAACCCTGTGTCGACAATCTCTCTCTCTTCTCTCTCAATATTTCTCGTCTGATCAATGGCGCCAAAGGTTGCAGATAACGTCAACGAAGGATATGAGTTGGCGCGCAATGCCTTTGCGGATGCGCCGACAGATGTTCAAAGGGTTGTCACTCTAATTTCTGAATCTGGATTAGAATTTCTAGTTTCTGAACCATCAAAGATCTGGAAGAAGGAGGTGATTGAATTCTTTACCTCTGCATCAGTGGATTCAGCTGGTCTCAAGATAAAATCCACTATTCATGGGACGAAGGTGAAACTGACACCAAGAAATTTAAGAAAAATACTTCAATTATCAAACATTGAGAATGAAGAAGAGGTTTCAGCCTCTAAGACCAGGGAGGCTCTCCAATGGTGTGGATTGGATCCAACCCTGAAGATTGGAGCAGCTATCAACAGGAAGGGTATGAATCAACAGGGCAAGTTTCTATCAGAAGTAGTTGGGAAGGTACTTTTGTGCAAACCAGGTGGACATGATAGGATTTCAGCCTATATATTCAGCCTAATGACCAGAATTGTGTTTACAATTCCAACTGACTGGTCAGCTGTAGTATTTGATAAGATCAAGGAAGGAATCAAGAAGCCAAATCTGGCTAGAATTGTGAGTTTATACTTGACTGGGGTGATCCCTGAGGTTATGCAACAACTGCCTGGGACAAAAATTAATCACATGAGGAAAATGGATATAAGATTATTTTCAAGGTGGGATAGGGTGCTGTCTAAAGATTTGCCTGATAAGAACAGGCAGGACACCCATGAGAGATCCCCTGCACATGATCTAGGCACTGCCCAGCATCCAGAAGAGCAAGTGAGAAAGCAGGTTGAAGATCAGCCTGAGTCTACTCAAGTTCAGAAATCAACCATTCCGGCACAGATGCAGGGGGAGCATGCTCACTCTCCTGTCCAGAATGTATCTACTGCTGACCAGGTACAGGTACAGGGAGAGCAAGTGTATTTTCTTGCCAAGGACATTACTAATATTTCTATTCCTGCACAGGTGCAGGGGGAGCAAGTGTATTCACCTGCCCAGGATATTCCAAATACTGAACAAGTGCAGGGAGAGCAGATGTCTGAATCAGTGCAGGAGAAAGAACAAATTGATTTATCAAAAGATTTGAATATTGCAGATCTGGATGATTCAACATCTGTTCAAGCTCAGAAGGAATACACTCTAGATGAGTTATTTCCTAATATTGAAATTGCTACTGATAGGGTAGAGGAGGAGCAAGAAAATGAGAAGGCACTAGACATGGAGATAGTGCAAGAAGCTGAAAAGGAACAAGGAGTTGTGGAGGAGCAAGTAGTTGAGGGGGAGCCTGTGAATGTTGAGGCTGAACAACATGTCACTGAAACTAATATTCCTCCTACTCCACCTGAAAGAGTTCAAATAGAAAGTTCATCAGACTCTGAGACTGAAGAAGCCAGAATGGCTAAGAAGAGAAAGCTCATAGTCTTCAAGAGAAGGACCCAAAGTTATAAGCAGGCACTCCAAACTTCAACTCACCAATCTCCCTCTGAATTTAACTACAACAAGTTCATGGTAGATTTGCAAGTTAAGTTGGATGAGCAGAGATTAGCAATGGAGAAGTATGTTGATGAGAGCAATAAATCCCTTCAATTTGACTTGGCTCAAGATATTAAGTCTATTAGATTTGAAGTAAATATGAATAAGAAGGAGATGACAGATTGCTTCCATAAGGGAGGTAATGCTGTAGTGTTTTTGGCTAAACAACAGCAGTCTATCCTCACTAAAGTGGATGATATTGCTTTGAAGCAAGGTTATGTTTTTGAGAATCAGCTGAGGATGAATGATAATTTGGCTGAATCTCACCATGAAATTCTTGAAGAGTTCAAAAAGGCTACTGCAGGGATGACTGGAGCAAGAGCAAAAGAGATGGAAGCTTTTGATCAGAAACTAAAGGAAGCTATAGCTTCAGTTCAATCTGCCATCACTACATCTCAGAAGGAAATATCTGACAAAATTCAAAAATTGAAACCATATTTTAAAGAAGGTGTGAATTATCTAGATGGCCAGATCAGATTTCAGAAGGATGATCTAAGAGATCATATTACCAGAGAAGTCATAAAGGGGGAGAGGTTGTTAGTTCATGCTGGCTCAGAGCACACCAAATGGGTGACAAATAATATTCGAGCCACATTGGGATATCCACCTTTGTGTGATGATGATATGGTGGCTGAGTCAGGAATTCAAACAGGTCTACTTGAAGGCAATCAACCTGAGATTGCCCAAGTCATTTACCCTCCTCCTGATTTTGATATGATTGATCAGCAAGTTCAGGATATGTATAGTCCTCCAAAGGAGGTTACCAAGGTTGTTATTGAAAAAGTTGATAAGCCTGATGCCAACTTGAAAGAACAACAAGATGCTCTACTATCCAAGAAAAGATTTAGAGAGCAGGCTGAACTTAAGCCAGATTTTGAGCAGTGGAGCCCTACTTCAAGAAATATTATACTAACTGCATGGAAGGCAGTAAAGGACAAAGTACATGAAAGAGGAAAGTGGTATAATGAAATGGAATGGCAAAAGTATGAAGCTAGGCAGGAAGCCATAGTACAGTTTAGGAGAAAAGCCAAGCTGGGAAGGCTGACACCAGATGCTCAGGAGCCGAGCAAGTACTTTCCAAAGCCCTTTCATTACTTTGAAAGGCAAAGGATAAAGGAAGAAGTTGAGAAGAAAGCTGAGCTAAAAGGCAAGAAGCCTGCTGAAGTTGCTGAAGCTCCTGTGAAGGCTCAAATCCAATCTGGCAAAGGAATTGTTATAAGAGAGCCTGATCAGTCTTAGCTCTAAGTTCTTTCAAATGTTTTGTAAATGTTTTGATCATTCAATGTAAACATCTGTAATCAAATTATCAAGTTATAAACAAAATTTTGTTTGGAATCATATATTCATGTTCACTCTGTGATGAATTGTTAATATTTTGTTTATATAAAATATTCCTGTAATGTCATACATCATCATATTATTTTTGTTATAAATGGTGTATATCATTAACTAAAAGGGTTATGACTTCTCCAAATAGGGGGAGATTGTTGGGTACATTGGAAAATATGTACCTGATTTGAAGAAGCCTAACTTAGCTTAATGATATACATCAAGGTGTATTTGATGTTGTTTTAAGTTGACATGTGCAGGTGAAGAAGTATTAAAAAATACAGGAAATTATTCTAAGTCCATGTGTCGCCATCTGAAGAAACTAGGTCGACACTTCAGAATAATTTTGTCGACACTTGAAGGAAGCTGTGTCGACACAGAGAAAGATAGTTGACCACATTTGTGTCGACACTGGGAAGCAGTGTCGACTCGAAGAAAGATAGTCAACCACATTTGTGTCGACACTGGGAAGCAGTGTCGACTCACAGAAAGATAGTCGACCACATTTGTGTCGACACTGGGAAGCAGTGTCGACTCACAGAAAGATAGTCGACCTCAACTATGTCGACACCTGAAGGCAGAGTCGACACATACTGAGTTCTGAATCTACAATAACTGTGTCGACACACAGGACTTGTGTCGACACACTGCAAAGTCAAGACCAAGTTATTTTCTGAAGAAAGATGAAGTGTTGAGTCGACACAAATTCTCTGTGTCGACTCATTCTCAAGATGAAGTTCTGAAGAAGCAGTGTCGACTTAAAGGCAAACTAGTCGACATCATCAAAGGCTGTGTCGACACCAAAGTCACTTGTGTCGACACCAAAGTCACTTGTCTTGACACATATAGACAGTTGGTCTCGACACTTTCTGACAGTCTGTCTCAACACTTTGCTGTCCAAGACTAAGGCACAGGATCTGTTTGAAGACTTGACAGCTGTGGGTTATGACAGGTTAACTGAAGCTGTCAGACTTGTCAGAAGTCAGTTAGAAACCGGATCAGCCGGTTACCATGAAGAAGATCTATAAATAAACAGATTCAGAAGAAGAAAGATATATATAATATACAAGAGGAAATTAATTCTTAATCAACACATCAGTTAAGAGACAAGTCATCTCTTCAAGAAAGTGCAAGGCATTAAAGAAGATCTTCATCAGAAGATCTAAGAAGACGATCTCACGATCAGTCTAAGAAGAGTTCTTTCAAGAATTCAGAAGTATCATCAAAGGTGTTGGATAGAGAGGGATCCAGCCACTTGAAGAAGAAGAAGGAAGCCATCATTGGTTTCTCAAGAAGCTGTTTGGAAATCAACTCAGCTAAGTTCAGATTCAAGAAGCTTTGAAGAAAGCTCAGATTCAGTTGATTTCATCAGCTGATCAAGAATTGTCTTATTCTTTTCTCTCTCAACAAAGGTAAGACATTAAAAACTTCTTTTCTAATTTCTGTAGGATCTGTCAATACAGATCTGAGTTGTGAGCCTGTGTTATAAACGCTGAGTGTAGGAGAGTTGATCTCTCGGTGGTAGGGCTGTTTGCCTGAGTGTAGGAGAAGGTTCTTCTCTGAGTTGTAGGCTTTGTGATAAGGCTGAGGTAGGGCTGTTGAGCCTGAGTTGTAGGAACCTTTCCAGGTTCTGAGCTGTAGGATCTATGGATCTGAGTAAAGAGGAAGTTTGGTCGAATCTAGTATACTGCTAGATAGGTGAAGGGGGAAAGTGGTTGTACCCAGACCTTGGGGAACCACTATAAAACAGTGTGCAATCTGTGATGGTTAAATTTCTGTGACTGCTGTGCTGTGTGTTTTAATTCTGTAATTGAATTCTGCCAAAAAGTGTTAACAAGCATTAGAACCTATTCACCCCCCCTCTAGGTATTTAGGTTGTCTTGAAAGTAAAACTATCAGGGTTAAGGTTATTTGGTTTCATAGGCTAACACCTAAACCAAAAGATCTTTGATAGATCTTATTATCTCTAGTGTCTATTTTATATCATGCCACAAAATAAGGAATACTCAAACACCAGACCTCTAGTATGCAACTTTAATAAGTTTGCACTTTGGAAGGCAAGGATTAGGTTATACATGAATTTAATTGATGAAGATATCTATAATTCTATTTTGACAGGTCCCCCACTTCAAGTGACTACTACTTCAGATACAACTACAGTTCCACCACCTGAGTGGACTGATGCACAGAAAAAGGCAAAGGTTGATGATGCCAAAGCAATGAACATTCGGGCACAAACAATGTCAGATGACATTTTCCAGAAGATTGCTAAGTGTATATCAGCAAAAGCCATTTGGGATTCCCTCAACCAAATGGTAGAAGGATCAGCAGATGAAAGAAAAGATAGAAGATCTCATCTCATTTCCCAATATGAGAACTTTAAGAAAGAAGAGTCAGAGTCAGTTGCTGATATGTACAACAGACTCAGCTTGATCATCAATGAGCTGAAGAACCTAGATAAGAATATATCAATGACTGAGATCAATGATAAGATTCTTATGTGCTTCCCTAGCACATGAGACTCTAGGATCTGGCCAATCAAGGAGGCCAGAAGCCTAAATGAAATTTCTATTGAGTCTTTACAAGACAAGCTCAAGTATTATGAGCAGCTTATCAAGACTTGAGAAGCAGCTAAACATAAGACTTCTACCTCAGGAAGGAAGGAGCAAAGTATTGCATTTAAGGCATCTGAAGAATCATAAACACTATCAGCAAATGAAGAGTTGATGAGTCTCCTAGCCAAGAGATTCTACAAAATGGCTAAGAAGGACTTCAGAAGAAGGTCAACAAGGAATGAAGAAAAACTAAGGTATGATAAGACTCCTACTGAGGAAATTGTTTGCTATGGTTGCAGGAAGCCTGGACACATTCTACCTGAGTGTCTAGAGAAGCAGAAGAAGGATAAAAGGAAAGACAAGGACTCCAAAAAGCACTATAACAAGCCTTCTTCCAGCAAGCATAAGAAGAAGGAAAAAGGCTTTGTTGCTGAGACTTGGAGTGAGTCTGAAGAAGAGTCTTCATCTTCTAGCTCCAGTGAAGATGAAGAAGAGGCAAAAGCAAGAGAGATTTGTTTGATGGCTATCAATGAATCAAGCAATCCATCAAAAGCTGAAGAATCAGAAGCAGAAGAATCAGAAGCTGAGGATTCTAAGTCAGAAGAGGATCAGGTAATATCCTCCTTTGATTTTACTTCAGAACATTTTAAAACTAAATTTAAGTAACTATTCAATGACTTAATTAAATCTGAGAAGGAAATCAAACTTCTCAGAGACAAATTAATTAAATATGATAATTTGTTTTCTGAAAATATAAAATTAAAAGATAAACTAGATATAGCTTCTGAACAAATCATTTATTTAAAAACTGAACTAAATGAGGCTAAGCTATTTGAAGGAGAGAAGCATCAAATTGATGGACATCACAAGCACTGTCAATGCCGGGCTTAATCGCAAATCGGACTTAGGTGCTTCATCAAGCCAACCTTATCTTCTAAAGAAAAATATTCTTTCAACCCCTGTTAAATTTATATCTGAAAAAGGAAAAGAAAAATTAGATAAAAATAACCAACAAATTTAAGTATTTCTGAAACTTAAAGAAAAGAGAAAGAAAAAGAAAAACTAATAGAAACAATGTTCAACAGTTTTCGTCGAACCCAGATCGACGAAATGTATACCGTTCGTCGAACTCAGATCGACGAACTGTGAACGGAGATTTTTCATATAATTATTCTTCAGATTACGATCGACGAAATCAATATGGATCGTCGAACTACGATCGACGAAATTGGGGCACAGAAAATGAATACTTTCATTCTCTGAGCGGAGTTTGACTAACTCATCCCTATTCGTCGAACGCAGATCGATGAACTTTTCAGAATTCGTCGAACCTAGTTAACTTTAACAAAAACTTAAATTATTTTAGAAACTTTAATCAACCAAGAGACTTTGTTAACCCCTTTACCCAGTGGATAATTCCACCTAGGAGATTTCATCCTCTAGGATATTAGAGTCAACCAGAATTTTCTTATATTTCTAGTTTTAAATTTGAAAAGAATCAAGGACCCAAGGTTACCTGGGTCAAGAACACCTGATCTATTTTTTTATGCAGGTGAAAACCTATCCTACCATAGAGGAATAGTGGTACTTGGATAGTGAGTGTTTAAAGAATATAATAGGAAGCAAGGACAACTTAACTAACTACAAGTCAAAGCTTGGACCAAAGGTGATCTTTGGAGACTCCAACTATGGCCAAACAGAAGGCTATGGGAATGCCAAAGTTGGAGCTATCACCTTCAGGAAGGTAGCCTATGTGAGTGGTCTAAAACATAACCTGATATCCAAAGCCAGTTATGTGATGAAAGTTATTAGGTATCTTTTAACCAATCTTCCTGTATTATTACTTCAATAGATAACAAAACTATTTTAACTGGACTCAGACAAGGAAATATTTATGTGGATAATTTCAAGTCAGCTAGTTCAGAAATTTGTTTGTTCAATCAGATTAGTAATAATAATGTTTTATGACATAAAAGACTAGGACATGTTAACCTTAGAAATTTTGCTAAATTATCTAGGGACAACCTTGTTAGAGGATTTCCTTCTAGCCCCTACAAGAAGAAAGGCCTCTACAGGGCTTATCAATTAGGCAAGCAAACTAAAAATAGCTTTAAATCTATTAATAAGAGTGATTCACCCAGGATTCTTTACTTGCTACATATGGATCTCTTTAGACCCATTACAGTACAGAGCTTGGGAGGGAAATCCTATACTTTAGTTATTATAGATGACTTCTCTAGATTCACTTGGGGTGTTCTTTTTGTGAAATATGTCAGATAACTTTAAAGTTATTACAGACTTTCTTAAGAGCATAAAGATTGAGTAATCTACTCTAGTTGCATTGATTAGAAGTGATCATGGCACTGAGTTTGAATTTCTTCTTATGCAAGAATTCTGTGAGAAGGAAGGTATCATGCATTGATTCTCTTCTCGTAGAACTCCTCAACAAAATGGGGTAGCAGAAAGGAAAAATAGAATTCTAATTGAATCTGCAGGGACATTGCTTGTAGATACTTACTTGTCCCTATCCTTTTGGGTAGAGGATGTAAGCACATCAAACTATGTTCTGAATATGAGTTTAATACATAAACTTAAGGGTAAGACTCCCTATGAATTGCTTAAAGGAAAGCAACCTAAAGTTAACTATTTTAAAGTATTTGGTTGTAGATGTTATATACATAATAATAATAAGAAACATCTTAGAAAGTTTGAAGCCAAAGCTGCAGAGGGAATTTTTCATGGATATTCCCAAGTTAGCAAGGCCTATAGAGTTTTCAATAAATCCAATTTAAAAATGGAAGAATCTGTACATGTAACATTTGATGAAGCTAATATGTTTTATAAGGAGAAGGATTCTTCTACCAGAGATTTTTTGCAGGTACCCCAACTGTGTGAGAAATTGGATGATTTAAACCTCACCCAAGAGGTTATATCACATCCTTCTCCATAAGTTGATGAAGATAGTGAAGAATATATCATTGAAATAATTGCTGAAACTACAACAACCAACATAATTCCACAAGAGGAATTAATTCCACATGCTGTTACTGTACAAACTCCTCCTACTGATCTTGTCACACTTAGAGATCACCCTATATCTCAAGTGATTGGAGACATATCAGTTGGTGTGCAAACAAGGCATCAACTCAACTAAGATTTGATGCATGCTTGCTTTATATCTCAACTTGAGCCCCAATCCATAAAAGATTTAGAGCAAGATCCTCACTGGATTATTGAAATGCAAGATGAGATCAATCAATTTGAGAGATGCAGAGTTTTAGATTTAGTTCTAAGATCCAAAGACTACCCAGTCATTGGAACTAAATGGGTATTTAGAAACAAGTTGGATGCTCAAGGATTAATTGTAAGTAACAAAGCAAGATTGGTAGCTCAAGGCTATTCACAGAAGGAAGGAATTGATTATGACCAGACCTTTGCCCATATTACAAGGCTGGAGACTATCAGAATATTCCTTGCTTATGCAGCCTACAAGAAGTTCAAAGTCTACCAGATGGATGTCAAGAGTGCTTTCTTAAATGGAGAACTCAAAGAGGAAGTCTATGTGGAGCAACCACCAGGTTTTATCTCTCTAACTCATCCATCTTTTGTTTTTAAATTGCATAAAGCTCTCTATGTTTTAAAGCAAGCTCCAAGAGCTTGGTATGAGACCCTAGCTAGCTTTCTTTTAGAGCATAAGTTCTCTAGGGGCATTGTATATAGGACTTTATGTTGGAACTCAAGTTTGGATTTGGGCTAGGTTTACTATTTAGGATTGTTGACCCATTATGTATTGTTTAGGGTAAATTTATTAGTTCTAAGGTCTAGGTCAGTCTGACTAGGATAGACATCTTTGATCTATCCCTCAGAAGAATTCAGAGATTCAAACTTAGAAGAAATGCAGTTTTAGAGAGTTCAGAGAATTAGTTCGAAGTTCTTTGAACTCAGCTTGACGATCGTCGATCGCAGATCAACGGACTCATAGTTTCAACTCTGAGCTAAGCTTGACGATATCCGAGCTCAGGTCAACGAACTCCTCCTCTACTCAGATTCTCTGGCCGACGAAAGTCTATCTCAGGTCGATGAACTTGGAGCTCAGCATTGAAAGATACTTTCCAGATCAATTATCTCTGAGCTCAGCTCGACGAACTTGGAGTTCAGGTCGATGAAATCTGTTCTGAGTTCGACTAATTCCGATCAGAGCCAGTTTGTTGTTTTCTCTCTCAGTTGGAATTCTAATTCTTTTATTCAAAGGCAGTAATTCTCTTAATAATTAATACTTATATTCTCAAGAATATAGCCATTCCAAGGTAGCATTAATTATGGATTTCACAGAGTTAATTACTTGACTTATTTACCGGGACAGTTGAGGAAACACATTAAAGACAATTTCTAGCCGTTTCAACCCCCAGATTCTGAGCAGAAAATCAAGGATATTATTCAAAATTCAAAGGCTGAAAATCTTTTCAGAATATAAAAGATCTTTTTCAGAAAAAGAAGAACAACCATTACAATCATACTGCTGCTGATACAATGACACAAAGAAGAAATTATTATTGTTAGTGTGCTTATAGGAAATTGAAGAAGAACAACAACAAAAGATCATTAGTCTTCTTAGGTTTCTGGCTTCAGGATTTTTCAGAGACAAATAACATTCATTTGTCTAAAAGCTTCCTGAAGAAACAAAAAGCTAGTAGAAGGCCTATACCCTGAGCAAAGCTTCCTTCTTTCCTAAACCATTCAACATCTCAGGGGGAGCTTTGACAATAGCAATCCACTTGTCTTCTCAAGTTGTTTGAGGAAGAGAAGACACCATCACTTTCTTTACCTCACAGTAAAAAGGGTTTTTAACTCCCTTCAAAAGTTATCACCTGGTTATCAAGTCTTCTTAACAAAAGACTTGTGTTAGTTTTTGGGCACCTGATCCAAAGCCTAAAGGTTTGTGAGATCTCCCTTGAAATAGATCTTGTGGTGATAGGGCACCTGAGAAAAAACTTGTGGTGGCATGGAACCTGAACAAAAACCTGTTAGTGGATTCCTACCAGGGTGGTAAAAGAGTGGATGTACCCAGTTTTGGGGAACCACTATAATTTCCTTGTGTCGTCTGGTTATTCTATTTCTTCTTTTGCTGTGTTGTGATAATTTTGTTTTTACTTCTATTTATATACTTTAATATCACTTATTTTAATTCTGCTATAAAAACTAATCAAAGTTTTTAAAACACTCTATTCACACCCTCTAGAGTTAAGCAGATCTATCTCCTCACTTTCAATTGGTATTAGGGGGCTGTTCATTTGGTTTTACCGGCTAATACCTGAATCAAAAGATCCTTTGATAGATCTTAATACCTCTAGTGTCTCTTTTATATCATGGCACAGAATAATGAATACTCAAGCACCAGACCTCTAGTATGCAACCTTAATAAGTTTGTAATCTTGAAGGCAAGGATTAGATTATATATGAATTCAATTGATGAAGATATCTATAATTCTATCTTGATAGGTCCCCCACACCTTCTGCAATAACATCAATAAGTACCAATGCAGTTCCACCACCTGAGTGGACTGATGCCCAGAAGAAGGCCAAGATTATTGATGCCAAAGCCATGAACATTCTGGCACAAACTATGTCAAATGACATATTCCAGAAAGTAGATGAGTGTACTTCAGTATAAGCCATTTGGGACTCCTTAAACCAAATGGTTACATGATTAACTGATGAGAGAAAGGACAGAAGATCTCATCTCATCTCTCAATATAAGACTTTCCAAAAAGATGAGTCGGAGTTAATGGCTGACATGTACAATAGACTCAGCTCAATTGTCAATGAGCTGAAGAATTTGGACAAGAATATCTCACTGACAGAGATTAATGACAAGATCCTTATGTGCTTCCCCAGCACATGGGATTCCAGGATCTGGCAAATCAAGGAGGCTAGAAGCTTGACTGAAATCTCCACTAAGACATTACTGGAAAGCTTAAATCTTATGAGCAGCTGATAAAGTAAAGAGAGGCAGCTGAGAAGAAGTCTTCTATCTTAGGAAGAAAGGAGCAAAGCATTGCATTGAAGACATCAGATGAAGAAGAAGCTCTTCCAGTAAATGAAGAATTAATTAGTATTTTAGCCAAAGATTTTACAAGATGGCCAGAAAAGATTTCAGGAGGAAACCATCCAGACATGAAGATAAACCAATGTGTGATAAAACTCCTACTAAGGAAATTATGTGCTTTGGTTGCAGGAAACCTGGACACATTCTTCCTGAGTGTCCAGAGAATCAGAAGAAGGAGAAAAGAAGAGATAAGGACTCCAGAAAGCAATACAATAAGCCCTCCTCCTGCTAGCATAAGAGGAAGGATAAAAGGGTTTGTTGCTGAAACCTGGAGTGATACAGAAGAAGAATCTTCATCTTCCAGCTCTAGTGAAGATGAAGAAGAAGCTAAAGCAGAGGAAGTTTGCTTGATGTCCATCAATGCTTCAGGCCATCTGTCAAAAGCTTAGCAATCTGAAGCAGAATCTGAATCTGAAGAGGATCAGGTAATATCTTCATTTGATTTCAATTCAGAATATTTCAAAATTGAATTTAAATTATTATGTAATAACTTAATAAAATCTGAGAAGGAAATCAAACTTCTCAGAGATAAGCTAATGGAACAACATAATCTATTATCTGAAAATACGAAGTTAAAAGATGAATTAGCTCTAGCAACTGAACAAATCATTTCACTAAAAACTAAATTAACTGAGGAAAAGCAATTTGAAGAATCCCTTAATGGGAGAAGCATCAAATTGATGAACATCACAAGCATAGTAAATACCAGGCTCAATGGCAAGCTGGGCTTAGGTGCTTCATAAAGCCAACCTCATTTAATTCAGAAAAACATTTTTTCTACACCCATAAAATTTATATCAGAAAAGGGAAAAGAAAAACTAGATGAAAATAATGAACAATTTGAAATAATTCAGAAACCTAAGAAAAAGAGAAAGAACAAGAAAAATCTTAATCATAATAATGTTCAACAGATTTCGTCGAACTATGATCGACAAAATGTGTACAGTTCATCGAACTCAAGTCGACGAACTCTGAACACAAATTTCTATTATAATTATTCTTCAAACAACGATCGACGAAACCAATATGGTTCTTCGAGCCGAGATCGACGATATTGGGGCACAAAGAATGAATATTTCCATTCTCTGAGCGGAGTTCGACGAACTCATCCCAATTCATCGAACTCAGATCAACGAACTTATCATAATTCGTCGAACTCAGATTGATGAACTTATCAGAATTCGTCGATCCCAGTACAGCTTAACAGAAACACTAATTATCTCAGAATATTTAATCAACCAAAAGAATTTGTTAACCCATTTACCAAATGGATAATTCCACCTAAAAAATTTCATCCTCTAGGATATAAGAACCAACCTGAATGCTCTTTCATTTCTAGTTTTAAGTTTGAAAAGAATCAGGGACCCAAGGTTACCTGGGTCAAGAACACCTAATCTGTTTTTGTGCAGGTAAAAGGCTATCTTATCACAGAGGGACAGTGGTACCTGGATAGTGGATGTTCAAAGCACATGAAAGGAAGTAAGGATAATTTAACAAACTATAAGTCCAAACTTGGTCCAAAGGTGATATTTAGTGACTCCAACTATGGCTAAACTTAAGGCTATGAGAATGTTAAAGTTGGAGCTGTCACTTTTAGGAAGGTAGCATATGTAAATGGTCTCAAACATAACCTGATATCCATAAGCCAATTATGTGATGAAGGTTATCAGGTATCATTTAATCAAATTTCTTGCATTATTACTTCTGTAGATAATAAAACTATCTTAACTGGCCTTAGGCAAGGAAATATTTATATAGTAAATTTCAAATCTGCTAGGTCAGAAATTTGTCTATTTAATCAAATTAGTAATAATAATGAATTATGACATAAAAGATTTGGACATGTTAATATGAAAAATATTGCTAAACTCTCTAGGGACAACCTTGTTAGAGGATTGCCTTCTTGCCCCTATAAGAAGGAAAGCCTTTGCAGGGCTTGTCAATTAGGCAAGCAAACCAAAAATAGTTTTAAATCTATTAATAAGAGTGATTCACCCAGGATTTTGTATTTGCTACACATGGATCTATTTGGACCCATTGCTGTACAGAGCTTGGGAGGGAAATTTTATACCTTAGTTATTGTAGATGACTTCTCTAGGTTCACTTGGGTGTTCTTCTTGAGAAATAAGTCAGATAACTTTAAAGTTCTTACATATTTTCTTAAGAGCATAAATATTAAGTATTCTAATCCAGTTGCATTGATAAGAAGTGATCATGATACTGAGTTTGAATCTTTTCCTATGCAAGAATTTTATGAGATGGAAGGTATCAGGCATTGCTTCTCTGCTCTTAGAACTCCTCAACAAAATGGGGTAGCAGAAAGGAAAAATAGAACCCTGATTGAAACTGCAGGAACATTGCTTGCAAATGCTCATATGGACCTATCCTTTTGGGCAGAGGCTGTAAGCATAACAAATTATGTCCTGAACACAAGTTTGATACATAAATTTAAGGGCAAGACTCTCTATGAATTACTCAAAGGGAAGCAACCTAAAATAGACTATTTTAGAATCTTTGGTTGTGTATGTTACATTCATAATAATAACAAGAAACACCTTAGAAAATTTGAGGCCAAAGCTGCAATGAGAATTTTTCTTGGATATTCCCAAGTCAGCAAGGCTTATAGAGTATTTAATAAATCTACTTTGAAAATAGAAGAATCTGTTCATATTTCTTTTGATGAAGTTAATATGTTTTACAAGGAGAAAGATTCTTCTACTAGTAACTTATTGCAGGTACCCCAACTGTGTGAGAAATTGGATGATTTGAACCTTACTAATGAGGCTGTATCACATCCTTCTCCACATATTGATGAAGATAGTGAAGAAGAGGTAAGTGATATAATTGATGAACCTTCAACAACAAATTTAATTCCACAAGAGGAATTAATTCCCAATATTGTTTCTGAACCAACTCCTCCAACTAATCTTGTCACACTTAGTGATCACCTGTATCTCAAGTGATTGGAGACATATCAGTTGGTGTGTAAACAAGGCATCAACTTAACCAAAATTTGATGCATGCTTGCTTCATATCTCAACTTGAGCCCCAATCCATAAAAGATGCTGAGCAAGATCCACATTGGATTATTGCAATGCAAGAGGAGCTCAATAAGTTTGAGAGATGCAGAGTTTGGGATTTAGTTCCTAGACCCAAATACTTCTAAGTCATTGGAACTAAATGGGTATTCAGAAATAAATTGGATGCACAAGGAGCTATCATAGGAATAAAGCAAGACTAGTAGCTCAAGGTTATAGATAGAAAGAAGGAATTGACTATGATCAAACCTTTGCACCTGTTGCAAGGCTTGAGGCTATCTGAATTTTTCTTGCCTATGTAGCCTACAAAAAGTTTAAAGTATATCAAATGGATGTCAAGAGTGCTTTCTTTAATGGTGAACTCAAAGAGGAAGTATATGTTAAACAACCACCAGGTTTTATTTCTCCAACTCATCCCTCTTTTGTTTTCAAATTGCATAAAACTCTCCATAGTTTAAAGCAAGCTCTAAGAGCTTGGTATGAGACCCTAGCTAGCTTTCTTTTAGAGCATAAGTTCACTAGGGGCATTGTAAATAGAACTTTGTTTACTAGGCATCATAATAATAACATATTGTTAGTACAAATATATGTAGATGACATAATTTTTGGCTCTACTAATTCCAAACTATGCAAAAGGTTTTCTGACCTGATGCATTCCAAGTTTGAAATGAGTAGCATGTGTGAGCTTTCTTACTTCCTTGATCTCCAAGTGAAGCAATCCCTTGATGACATTTTAATCTCCCAATCCAAATATGCTAAGGAATTAGTTAAAAGATTTGGGATGACTGATTCCTCAGCCAAGAAAACACCCATGACTTCCAATGCTGTAATTGATTCTGATGAACATGATAAGCCAGTTAATCAAAAAACATATAGAGCTATTGTTGGGTCCTTATTGTATCTCACAGCTAGTAGGCCAGATATACTGTTTGCTATATGTCTTTGTGCTAGGTTCCAAGTGAACCCTAAAGAATCTCACTATATTTTACTTAAAGGAATTTTGAGACATATAAAGGGTTGCCCAAATCTAGGACTCTTTTATCCAACTGAGTCAGAATTTGAATTAACTGGATTCTCAGATACTGACTTTGCTGGATGTAGAGTTGACAGGAAAAGCACATCAGGAACATGCCAGTTTTTTGGATAGGCTTATGTCTTGGTTTTGTAAGAAACAAATATCTGTTTCCACTTCAACTACAGAAGCTGAATACATTACAGTTGGTAGTTGTTGTTCACAAATATTGTGGATTCAAAACCAACTCCTGGATTATGGTTATAATCTAAATAATTCAACTATATTTTATGATAGTTCCAGTGCAATTTCCATTGTACAAAATCCAGTACATCATAGTAGGACAAAACATATAGAAATTAGACATCATTTCATTCGAGATTGTGTGGACAAAAAGAAAATTAACCTTATCTTTGTCTCTACTGATTTACAAAGAGCAGACATCTTCACCAAACCTTTGAATGAGAAGAAACATCTTTTCTTCTTAAATCAGCTAGGTATGATTAATGGAGAAGGCTTAATTTAATTTTTGTCTGAGGTCGAAGAATTGGTCACAGTTCGTCGAACGGAGATCGACGATCCGAGAACTGTTCTTGTGAAATTTCATTGAACTGAGATCAACAAACTCTCTGCGTGAAGTTATTTTCGTCAAGCGGAGATCGACAAGCTTGCTTCAAAAAAGTTTTCGCCGACCTGAGAACGACGAAAATTTTTCCCCTCTTCAAACTGAGATTGACGATATTATCTCTTCATGAAATATTTCGTCGACCTTAGAACGAAGATTTTTTTCGCAGGACGGAGTTTGACACTTCATATTCTGAAAACCTTATAACTATGTTTTCTTCGAGCTCTAGCCAGCGCTTTCTAGTTCCCTTGCACTCGATCTCTCTCTCTCTCTCTCATTTTTTGTAGGAAAATAATGGTGATTCCGGTGATTTATCTTTCAAGCATGAAATACGATACTAGCTTCGACATCGACTTCGAGTCTTTCAGTCATTCAGATAAAATCTTCACGGACATTCTGCAACTATTTGAAGATCAGCAACTGAATAAGTTTATGACTATAAGGATCAAACTACCAGCGGCAGAGATCAGGGAGTGGGTTTACACTTCTTCTTTCCCAGATGTAGAGACAATGATAGGTTCAATCGCAGGACAACATGTTACCCTAACTCCTGTTATTTTATTTGAGGTTTTTGGTTTTGTGAATTGAGAAGAGGACATTGATATAGAAAGTTCTGAATATGATTCTATGATGATTAAAATGGGTCACTCTGAAGAAAACCCTAATAAGCTACTGAAAAAGAATTTATCTGTTGAGTATAAATTCTTGGCAGATGTTGTTGGTAAGGTTTTACTGGGCAAACACACAGCCCATGACTATATTAACAGGCACCAGTTTCTGGTAATGCGTGCTCTGATTAATAAGAAATTGATTAATTGGGGTGTGCTTTTCTTTGACTTGATCAAGAAAAGAATTCTAAGAAAGAAATTTGTTTTGGGAGGATTCTGGGCATCTTCCTTCAGGCCAAGGCTCCTGAACTTTTGGTCTCCCAGACCATATTCATAAATGCCTCCAAAAGGCTAACTTATGCCTTGTTTGGTAGATGGGAGAGGACCATTCCTCAGTCCTCTAGGGCCTCCTCTTCCAGAGATTTAGAGGACACCAGGGCAGTAATAGCCACTCCCTCACCTCCAGAATAAGTTCTCCCTTCCATCAGAATTCCTTCACCTCCTCTATAACTATAACCATCCTCAATTATCCCTCATACTTCACCACTTCCACCACCATCACCTCCAGAATCACCAATCATCATCCATGAGGATATTCCATCACCACTATCTCAATCTCCACTTCAAACTCATCTCAATGATATTCCATCCACCTCATCATATCCTAACTTCAACTTACAGTCTCCTCAACTATCTCCACAAAAATCTCCAATCCACCATTCCCCAAGTCAACCCCCCATCCAAGAAACCACCACTACTACAATTCTATCCTCTATTCCTTCTAACCCTCCTTCCACATTCCCAGAACACATCCATACTGATCTTTCACATTCCTTCTCTGTATGTTCTAAATGTGGCCATCATACCACCCATACTTCCTCCACTCTAGAACCCCTTTATCTTAATTTCTCTGATATTACTAAAGATATTATTACATTCATTACTCCATCTCTTAAGAAGCTAATAGCTGCAGCAAATTCACCTCTTGCTGCTTCCATCTCAACCCTAGCTGCCAAACTTGCTGCCTCCTTTGTCCCTTCTTCTTCTAGGGATCTGGTTTTAGTACCCTCTGAATCCAGGCAGGGGAAGATATTCTATGAAGAAGCTCCATCTCCTCTAGCAGCAGCAACAATAGTTCCAACACCAGGTTCAGTACCAGCAGTTGCAGCAGCAACAGTTGACATTGAAATGGTCTATACATATCAACAGTAGCAATTCTAGTTGTAGTAATAATTCCAGAGATTATAACTGTTGGTGATTGTATTATCAATCCCACAGTTGATTTATTTCATTTGTTAGATTCTTTTGATTATGTGCATATAAATTGTTTACCAAGTTCGGAACAACAACACTCCAAGGCTATAGTTTGCTATACCTCACCCATAAGTCCTAAAGTTGTGAAGCAACTGAAGGCAAGTTTTGCAGTTCCCATATTCATAAAGCCTTTAGTTGACTCAGAGCCAAAGGCCTTCTCCCCTCCAACTTGTATGTGGGCTGAGTCCCCCTTGCTAGATCTTGATTATCTTATGTTTGAAGACATGGAAGAAGATAGTAACCAGATTGTTACAGAGATTTCTCCAGAAAAGCCAGTAATTCAAGAACATCCTCAGGCTGAGAAGCTCATTTTTGAAGAAGCTCTAAAAGAGATTGATGATTTATATAATAATCCCATTGAATCATCTGATGATGATGATTCATATGACCCTTATTCTAAAAAGAGAAAGCTCAAGAAGAAGGCTCCTCCAAAGGCTGTTCCCAAGCCAAACCCATATGCAGATACTCCCTATTATATTTTGAATAATATTACTCCGTTTTCAGGAATGCCTCAATGGATATGGTACTCCAAAAATGAGCAAAATGCAAGGAAGAAGAGCAAGAGATACTCTCCTCCTCCTCAAAGGAACTGGAGAGGACCTCCTCTTCCTCCTCCTCCAGCAACTAGAGCATCTGGAAACATATCTCATTCCCAAAAGTCTTCTCAACAATCTCACCAATCCAGACCCTCTTATCAAAAGCAAGACAGGTTATCCAGACCCTACTCTTAAGGCAGCAGACATCATTATCAGAAATCTACCAGAAGTATTCCTGATCCAGTTTCAAAGCCTATCAGTCCTCAGAAGACTCTGGATGATCAAAAGAAAGATATCAGTCCTGAAAGACCTCCTTCTCCTGCATATGATCTAGAATTGGATTCAAATTTTAGGATGACCAGATTTAATGAGCTGGTTGCTCTATCTCAAATCAGAAAGGCCAAAGAAGAAGGCAAAGATGCTTCTCAATTTTCTACAATGTCTACATACAAAAAGAAAGAACATGAAAGGTATCAGGTAAATAAATTATTTAATATTGACACATATATGAGCCCGTATCCAGAAGCTGTAGTTCTAAGAGCTGTTTCCCAGAAGACTATTGGTGACCAAGACCTGAAGATGACTCAGAGGGAAGCAGTAAATCCAAACAGGACAATTATTTTTACAAAATCATCTTTTGCTCCTCCTGCTGATTCTTGATCTTTTATGTTTTGTTGTTTCATATCTGAACTATATATATAACCATAGCTATATCATATCTGCTGGTAGTTTTAAAAGTCTATCAGATATTTATTGTTGTGTTTTTCAGTTTTTCATTCTTTTTTGGTTAATGACCTCACCCAAATAGGGGGAGATTGTGTGCACCCCAGTTTGGATTTGGGCTAGGTTCACTATTTAGGATTGTTGACCCATTATGTATAGTTTAGGGTCAATTTATTAGTTCTAAGGTCTAGGTCAGTCTGACAAGGATAAACATCTTTGATCCAGCCCTCAGAAGAATTCAGAGATTCAGACTTTGAAGAAATGCAGTTTTAGAGAGTTCAGAGAATTAGTTTGAAGTTCTTTGAGCTCAGCTCGACGATCGTCGATTGCAGATCGATGAACTCAGAATTATAACACTGAGCTAAGCTCGATGATATCCGAGCTAAGGTCGACGAACTCCCTCCTCTACTCAGATTCTCTGGTTGACGAAAGTCTATCTCAGGTCGACGAACTTGGAGCTCAGCATTGACAGATACTTTCCAGATCAATTATCTCTGAGCTCACCTCGACGAAGCAGATTTCTCAGTTCGACGAACTTGGAGTTCAGGTCGACGAAATCTATTCTGAGTTCGCCTAATTCCGATCAGAGCCAGTTTGTTATTTTCTCTCTCAGTTTGAATTTTAATTCTTTTATTCTAAGACAGTAATTCTCTGAATAATTAATGTTTATATTCTCAAGAATATAGCCATTCCAAGGTAGCATTAATTATGGATTTCACAGAGTTAATTACTTAACTTATTTACTGGGACAGTTGAGGAAATAAATTAAAGACAATTTCCAGCCGTTTCAACCCCCAGATTTTGAGCAGTAAATCAAGGATATTATTCAAAATTCAAAGGCTTATAATCTTCTCAGAATATAAAAGAACTTTTTCAGAAAAAGAAGAACAACCATTACATTCATACAACTGTTGATACACGACACAGAGAAGAATTTATTATTGCTATTGTGCTTACATGAAATTGAAGAAGAAGAACAACAAAAGATCATTAGACTTCTTCAGTTTCTACTTCAGGATTCTTCAGAAACAAACAACATTCATCTGTCTAAAAGCTTCCTGAATAAAAATCAACCTAGTAGAAGGCCTACACCATAAGCAAAGCTTCCTTCTTTCTTGAACCATTCAACATCTCAGGGGGATCTTTGACAACAATAATCCACTTGTCTTCTCAAGTTGTTTAAGAAAGAGAAGACACCATCACTTTCTTTACCTCACTGTAAAAAGGGTTTTTAACTCCCTTCAAAAGTTATCACCTGGTTGTCAAGTCTCCTTAACAAAAGACTTGTGTTGGTTTTTGGGCACCTGATCAAAAGCCTAAAGGGTTGTGTGATCTCCCTTAAAATAGATCTTATGGTGACTGGGAACCTGAGCAAAAACTTGTTGTGGCAGGGCACATGAATAAAAACCTGTTAGTGGATTCCTACCAGGGTGGTAGAAGAGTGGATATACCCAGTTTTGGGGAACCACTATAATTTTCTTGTGTCGTCTGGTTATTCTATTTCTTCTTTTGCTGTGCTGTGATAATTTTGTTTTTTACTTCTCTTTATATACTTTAATATCACTTATTTTAATTCCGCTATAAAAACTAATCAAATTTTCTAAAACACTCTATTCACCCACCCTCTCTAGAGCTAAGCAGATCTATACCCTCACTTTCACTTTATTTTTTAGGCATCATAAAAATAAAATTTTGTTAGTACAAATATATGTAGATGACATCATTTTTGGTTCTACTGATTCCAAACTATGCAAAAGGTTTTCTGACCTGATGCATTCCAAGTTTGAAATGAGTATCTTGAGTGACCTTTCATACTTCCTTGGTCTTCAAGTGAAGCAATCCCCTGATTGCATTTTCATCTCCCAATCTAAATATGTTAAGGAGCTAGTTAAGAGATTTGGGATGTCTGATGCCTCAGCTATGAAAACACCCATGGCTTCCAATGCTGTGATTGATTCTGATGAACAGGGCAAGCCGGTTGATCAGAAAACATATAGGGCTATTATTGGGTCCTTATTATATCTCACAGCTAGTAGGCCAGATATAATGTTTTTTATATGTCTTTGTGCTAGGTTTTAAGTAAACCCTAAAGAATCTCACCTTATTTTACTTAAAAGAATTTTGAGAAATATAAAGGGTTATCTAAATCTAGGACTCTGGTATCCAACTGAGTCAAAATTTTAATTAACAAGATTCTCATATGTTGACTTTACTGGATGTAGAGTTGACAGTAAAAGCACATCAGGAACATGCTAGTTCCTTAGTGATAGGCTTGTGTCTTGGTTTTGTAAGAAATAAACATCCGTGTCCACTTCAACTACAGAAGGTGAATACATTGTAGCTGGCAGTTATTGTTCACAAATATTATGGATTCAAAACCGACTCCTTGATTATGGTCTCAATCTAAATAATTCAACCATATTTTGTGATAGTACCAGTACAATTTTCATTGCACAAAATCCAGTACATCATAGTATGACCAAACATATAGAAATTAGACATCATTTTATTAGAGATTATGTAGACAAAAATAAAATTAACCTTATCTTTATCTCTACTGATTTACAAAGAGCTGACATTTTCACCAAACCTTTGGATGAAAAGAAACATTTGTTTTTCTTAAGTCAGCTAGGTATGATTAATGGAGTAGGCCAAATTTGATTTTTGTTTGAGGTCTTAAGAATTAATCACTTTTCATTGAACGGAGATCGACGATCTGTGAACTCTTCTAGAGTTTTTCGTCGAACGAAGATTGACGAAATCTCTTTGAGAAATTTTTTCATTGAATGGAGATCGACGAATTTATTTCTGAAAATACTTCGTCGAATGGAGATCGACGATCTGTTTTTCCGCTCTTCTAACTTAGGTCGATGA
This sequence comes from Platanthera zijinensis, assembly GCA_039513925.1. NCBI lineage: Eukaryota > Viridiplantae > Streptophyta > Magnoliopsida > Asparagales > Orchidaceae > Platanthera > Platanthera zijinensis. The sequence goes on from CM077082.1 coordinate 50,904,231, forward strand.
CTTTTATCTCTTTATGAGTATTCTCGTCGAACTGAGCTCGAAGTTTTTCCTTTTGTGTCGGATGGAGTTCGTCTTTTCATCTTCTAAAGCCTATAATTAGGTTTTTCCCGTACTCCATCCCGTGCTTTCATCTTCCCCTCTGCACTTGATCTTTTATTGTTTTTTAGAGCAATGACGATTTCTCCAGCACTTCTCGCAACCATGAAGTTCGATGCAGGATTTGATATCGACTTGGAATCATTCTCTCATTCCGATCAGATATTCCAAGACATTTTGAAAATATTTGAAGGTTCAAATCTGCAATTTCTCATGACAACCAAGATCAAATTACCAATAATAGAGATCAAAGAATGAGTTTTCACTGCACGGGTTCAAGATTCTACAGTTCTTATCAGTTCAATTTCTTATAACCCGATTCCTCTCTCTGTAGAGATTTTAACTGAAGTTTTTGGTTTTATTAATGGAGAAGATGAGATAGACTTATCTAGCAGTGAATTTAATGAGATGCTAGAAAGGTTAGGTCATTCTGTAGGAAACCCTTACCACCTCCTCAAGAAAATTTATCTATAGAATATAGATTTTTGGCTGATGTAGGTTGCAAAGTATTGTTAGGAAAACATTATGCACATGATAACATTACAAGGCATCAGTTTCATTTGATGTGTGCATTGGTTAATAAGAAATCAATAAACTGGGGATCAATTTTGTTTGATTTGATAAAAAGGAAAATCAGTAAGAAGAATGTGTGTTTTGGAAGGATTCTAGGAATCTTCTTGCAGGCAAACGCTCTAGAGCTATTGGTCTCCCAGAATACATTTATCAATGTCTCAAAAAGTCTTACATATGCCTTATTTGGCAGATGGGAGAGGGTTATTCCCAAGCCCTCCAGGGCCTCTTCTTCCAAGTTAGCTTCTGAGAACACTAGGGCTGAATCAGCCACTCCCCCAACTCATGAAGAAGCCCCTGCTCCTCCTCTCTTTCCTATTCATCCTCCATCTCCAACTCATTTAATATTTCCTTCATCAACTCCACTTCAACAACTATCTACCTCCACTCTTCCAGTCTCTCCATCACAACCACAATCTCCAATTCATATTTTCGAGGAAACACCACCATCTCCACCTCATCAATCTCCAATTCCATCTCATCTTGATGACATTCCATCCACCTCTACCCAACCAAATTTCAATCTGATGTCATCTCCATCTCCTCAACCATCTCCACAACATTCACCCCTTCATGATCAACTTCCAAATACCATCCCTCAATCCAATCTTCCATCCAACATTCCATCCACATTTCCAGAATTCCAACAAACAGACTTCCCTCAAGGATTCTCTGTCTGTTCCAATTGTGGTCACCAATCCACCTATACCCCATCTTCTACTGAACCCCTCTATCTCAACTTCTCTGACATTGCTAAAGATCTTCTTCAATTCATAACTCCCTCTCTTAAGAAGCTAATTGATGAGGATGTTGCCCCTCTTCTAATTCTATCTCCCTTCTCTCTACTCAATTTGCTGCCTCCTCCTCTGTCCCTTCTTCTGGGGGCTGGGTTCAGGACTTTTTGAAACCACGCAGGGGAGATGTTCTGGGAAGAATCTCCAACAGCAGCAGTAGCATCTCCTCCAGCAGTAGCAGTTCCAGAAGTAGATATTCTAGTAGAGATCATTGAGATTCTAGATGAAGATACACAGATGATTTGTTTTGAAGATTATTTATTAGATACATAAATAAACACTATTGGTGATTTTATTATAAATCCCACAGTTGATATAGTATCTTTATTACATTCTTTTGGTTCAGTTCACAACAACAATCTTCCAGCTTTGGTTGATTCAGTTCCAGAGTAGTCTAAAGCTATAGTATGTTACTCAGCTTCAATCAGTCCTGAAGTTTTCGAACAACTTAGGACAAGTTTTACAGTTTCTGATATTATTTTAGAGCTAATACCTGTTTCAGAGCCAAAAGCTTTCTCTCCTCTAACCTTTGGCTGGGCTGAGTCTCTCATGCTAGATCTTGATGAGATCATGTTTCAAGACATGGAAGAGGAAAGTGATTCTATTCAGACTCAAGTTGTCATAGAATTTGTAGAGCCAGAAATTCAAGTTCAGCCTCAGTCTCATCCAATTCTCATATATGATAGGCTTATACAAATTCATGCTCTCTATGATAATCCTGCAAATACATCTGATAATGATGATGAAGATTCTGATTACTCTGAGGACACCAGTTTCAAGAAGATAAAAGCAAAGAAGAAGGCTCCTCCAAAGGCTGCTCCAAAGCCAAATCCATCTGCTGATACTCCTTATTACATTCTATATAACATAATCTCACTCCAGACTCCCCCAATTGGATGAGACACTCTAAGAATGAAATGAAAGCAAGGAAGAAGAGCAAGAGATACTCCCCTCCACCTAAATTCAGGAGAGGTCCTCCTCCACCTCCTGCAGCTGGATCCTCAGGAAATGTTTCTCAAGGTCAATGATCTACTTCTCACTCCTATCAATATAGATCAACTCAAAGCAGCAGAGATAGGCCCTCTAGATCTCACACTCAATCTAGCAAAAAACAACAACAGCGGCAACAATCTGATAGTCTAAGTAACATGCAACAAGTTCAAGATATTTAGAAATCCAGTCCTGAAGGGTCTTTATCTCCAGTGTGTGATCCAGAGATGGATCCTAATTCTAGGATGAACAGGTTCAAAGAACTTATAGGACTTTCTCAAATCAGGAAAGCTAAAGAAGAAGGACAAGATATTTCTCAATATACTACTATATCTTCTTACAGGAAGAAAGAGCTGGAAAAATATCAGGCACAAAATTTCTTTAATGTTGATACATATATGTCTTTGCATCCTGAAGTAGTTGTACCTAGAGCTGCTTCAATGATAATTCTTGGAGTAGAAGATTTGAAGATGTCAAAGCAGCAAGCTATTGATCCCAATAGAGAAATCAACTTCACCAAACCTTCAACTGGGACTTCTTAAGATAAATCCAAAGAGTTTGATAGTTTTTCTTTTCTATTTTTGGACTTAACTTTTATTTGTTGTAAATATTTCACAAGGTCCTGTTGTTATATATCTGCTGAACAATTATAATTCTGCAAGATATTTTTCTACATTGGGATTTTTCTTTCTGTTATATTGTTCATAGTGACCTCACCCAAATAGGTGGAGATTGTTGGAACCCCACCTGTTTAGGTTTGATTTGGGCTAGGTTCACTATTAGGATTGCTTAGATTGACCCAACATGTATTGCTAAAACCGAAAATCGGTCTCTCAAGGAGTTCACCCTTGGGGAAGGGGTGGTCGCGCACCTACTTCGCTCCTGTAAGAAAAAAAACAAGGAAAAAGAGCAAATGACTAGACCAAGGGCCCGATGCGGAGGTCCCACCACACACCCGGAAGATCATTGAGCGCTTCCCCTCCTTAGCCAAATGCCGGGCTAAGGCACCTCAGAAAGCGCTAGAATACTAGGAGACAGGTAAGCGTGCCTTCTGAGGTACCCCTTGGGTCCTATTTATAGATTTCTGAAGATGATCTGCAAATAACTAACCTCGGTGGCCTGAAATTACTGAAAGCCCCTGGGGATGGCCTGCCAACAACCAAACTCTACTATTCTGAATAGCTATATGTAGTCAAACTGAGTCTGCCAACAACGTAACACAACTGTTCTAACTGGTTATGTGCACCTCTCACAGGGTCACCCTAATAATTTGGCCTCTAGGTCGGCTCGCAACCCTAGTGGGCGGGAGTGAGCAGGGCTTGCCCGCCTAGGAGAGGCGGGCATGGGGTGATTGAGGGCTGGCCCACCTAGGGGAGGCACGGGTCGGAGGGTGACCGAGGGCTAGCCCGCCTAGGAGAGGTGGACAGGGCTGACCCGCCTAGGAGGCCCGGGTTGGAGGGCGACCGAGGGCTGGCCCTCCTAGGAGAGACGTGCAGGGGTGAGCCTCCTAGGAGGCGCGGGTCGGAGGGCGAACGAGGGCTGGCCTGCCTAGGAGAGGTGGGCAGGGCTGACCCGCCTAGGAGGCGTGGGTCGGAGGGTGACCCGCCTGGGAAGGCGCGGGCCGAGGTTGACCCGCTTGGGAAGGCGCGAGCCGGGGTCGACCCGCCTGCTTGCCTGAGTCCCTTCGGCGAACACGGGGTTGTACATGTATAGTCTAGGGTCAAAGGTTTTTATTTAGGTCTAGGTCAGGTCAACAAACTTAGTTTGGTTGGATCAACCTTCAGAAGACATAGAGAATGAAGACCTTCAGAGAAAAGTAGTTTTCTAAGAGCAGAAAAGTCATTCGAAGATTGCTAAACTAAGCTCGACTTTCGTCGATCGAAGATCGACGAACTCAATCCTTTCTCTGAGCTAAGTTCGATTAAATCCTAGCTGAGATCGATGAACTCAGACTTCTTCTTTGAGCTGAGTTCGATGAAATCTTAGCTGAGATCGACGAACTCTGATCTCTTCCCAGAAGTTCAGCACGACGAAAAGACTATCTCAGTTCGACGATCTTGGAGCTCAGATTAGAAAGTGAATTTTATGTTCAGATATCTTGGAGCACAGCTCGATGAAAGAGAGGTTTTAGTTCGATGAATTTGGATCTCAGATTGATGAACTTTTCGTGAGTTCGACTAACTTCATCCAGGTTTTGTTCGACTATTTTCCCTGCAGTTTTCTAATATTGATTAAGGTATTTTGATTTCAAAGTTTATTATTATATGCCTATAATGCTCTGATAATTAATGCTCCATATTCTCTAGAATATAGTCGTTCCAAGGCAGCATTAATTATGGTATTTACAGAGTAATTATTTTGCTTATTTACTTGGACAATTGAGGAAACATTAAAGACATTTTCTAGCCATTCAACTCCCAGAATTTCGGCAGTCAATCAAGGATAGGATTTAAAATTCAAAGGCTGATTTTTGCAAGGAATATAAAAGATATTTTTCAGAAGATTGCTGACACAGAATATACAGAAGCTAATGAATTGTGAATATAGAAAACTAAAAGAATAATACAACTCTCATACATTTTAGTCTTCTTCAATTTTTCTTCAGGACTTTTAAGAGACAAACAATCTTCATCAGTCTAAAATTTTCCTAAATATCTTCTTCAATCTGAAGGCCTACACCCTGAGCAAAACTCTCATTCTCCTGAACTTTTCTACATCTCAGGGGGAGCTTTGACAAGAACAACATCCACTGGTCTTCTCAGTGCTTTGAGAAAGAGAAGACAATATCATTTTCTTTTTAACTTTCATGTACAAAGGGGTTTTAACTCCCTTTAAAAGTTATCTTTTGGTTGTCAAGTCTCCTGATCAAAAAACTTGGTTTGGTTTTTCGGCACCTGATCAAAAGCTTAAAGGGTTGCTAGATCTCCCTTGAAATAGATCTTGTGGTGATAGGGAACATAAGCAAAAACCTGTTGTGCCAGGGCACCTGATCAAAAACCTGTAGTGGATTCCTATCAGGGTGGTAGAAGAATGGATGTACCTAAGTTTAGGGGAACCACTATAAAATTTTTGTGTTGTCTGGGTTGCTCTATTCTTTTATTTGCTGTGCTGTGATTGTCTTTATTTTTATTTCTCTCTATAGATATAGATATCACTTATTTTAATTCTGTTATAAAAACTAATCAAAGTTTTTTAAATACTCTATTCACCCCCCCTCTAGATTTAAGACAGATCTATCCCTTACTTTTAGTAATGACAAATGGTGTCACTTTGTCTTGTTCCCTTAGATAACCAATTTTAGCAAAATGATGAAAGTGCCCCCCCTCCCCCCGACGGTCTGAGGAGTCCAGCCAATTTACAAGGTGTCAGACGACAATGACAACTAGAGGTAGAAAGAAGGTGGAGGAGGCGGCGGCGATGCCCGGAGGAAGTGGTGGGGATCGACGACTAGTGTGCGACGTTAGTGCACGTGTGCGACGCACGCAACGCTCGTGCGGTGTCGCGTACGCGGGCAGCACATACGGGTAGCACGCACGTGACAGCCCGCGAGATAAATGCCAAATCCTTGAATCCTTGAGATGCATTCACATTAGAGTGAGAATAGAGAAAATTTCAAGCGGAGTAATTATCTAAGTCTCACGTCCATGCCAGAAAATGTCAGAGCTCTCTAGCCCCTAGAGTTGCTTATCTTCAGATGAAGGCATGAGGGTCTTTTTATAGTTTTCTAGAGGGATACACTGGTAATTGTGCCTGGGAGGAATTTGTGCTGATGAATGGCGTCGCTCCATCTTGTTTACCTGGATTACCAATTTTAGCAAAATGATGACAGTGCCCTCCGGGTGATCCGGGCAGCCAAGGCATGTTGCCCGACGGTGGCGGCCACTAAAGGAAGCTGGAGGCAGTGGTGGAGGTTGGAGCTCGGAGGAGGTGGCGGTGGCCGAAGGAAGATATAACGACCGACGTTCAGTTATTGCGCGACGGTCACGAGTGCTTGCGATGTAGCACGCGTTTGGGCCGCCGCGCATGCACCCCTGCGCATGCACTATCGTGTATATTGCTACTTGCACTCCCCCAAGGCATGCGTGGATCTTGCATGCATACTTGTTCCTGGTCACCTTGTGGGGAGATTTCAGACATTTTAAGTGGGCATGTGTGGCTTAGTGCGCATGGCTTGTTTGGTCAGGTTGGCTCCCTTTCTTGTCTTTAGTCAAAATAGTCCCATTTTGGCTTAGAAAATTTCAAGGGAACCCCATCAAATTCCTTGAAATTTTTGTGGGTGGTGATCCACGAAGCGTCAAGCACGCAAATTTTTGTCCTGTACTTTTTACCTTGAGTACGTGATTCCCTACTAGCTTATGACGCTTTATAGGGGAGGTGTATTGTGTGGAAGTATGTTGCTTTTCCTATTCCCCTTGTATGAGCATGCGAGTATGACGTTGCACGTTAGCTTGAGCGGTTGCTATGGGGCGCTGTTGCTGGTGGTGGATTCTTAGACGTGGATGGGCATTCTACTCCACCTTATCCTAGCATTGTGGAAGGACTTGGAGGTCTTCTTTCTTGTAGGTGGCAAAGAACCTTTTCTCATTCACGCCTCAGGAGGATTGGGGTCCTTCTGAGTGCAGGTGGCGAAGAATCTTTTTCATTTGTGCCTTAGGAGGATTGTGGTCCTTCCGGGTGGAGGTGGCGAAGAACCTTTGTTCATTTGTGCCTCAGGAGGATTGAGGTCTGTCTGGGTAGAGGTAGCGAAGAACATTTTTTTATTCGTGCCTCAAGAGTACCAGAGTTTGTCCGAGAAGAGGTGGTGAAAAACCTTTGTTATTTTGTGCATCAGGAGGATCAGAGTCTGTTTGGGTGGAGGTGGCGAAGAACCTTTGATCGTTCATGCCTCAGGAGGACCAAGGTACATCTTGTTGGAGTTGGATGTAACGTACGATTCATGGTAAACCCCCGCACGTGTTTTGAGTCGGGAAAGTTGACTCAGGTTCGGGGTGCACTCATAACAGGCATCGAATGATACTCGACTAATAAGGTGAATTTCACTCAGAAGAATTCTCGACTCAAAAAGCGTCGAGTACGCTGAGTGATCTCGACGCCACTCGACGAGGCGTTGAGTACGTCGACTGGTTGGCAAGAGTCGAGTGCGTTGAGTGATACTCAAAGAAGGAATTGACTTAGAAGAATTCTGGACTCAAAAAGCGTCGAGTGCGCTGAGTAATCTCGACGCCACTCGACGAAGCGTTGAGTGATACTCGACGATCTTAATGCTTTGACTGAGAAATTACTGGACTTGGGAAGGCGTACAGTGATCACGACGCTTTCGACGCAGCGTTGAGTGATACTCGATGATCTCAATGCTTTGACTTAGAAATTACTGGACTTGGGAAGGCGTTGAGTGATCACGACGCTTTCAACGCAGCGTTGAATGATACTCGACGATCTCAATGCTTTGACTTAGAAAATTACGGGACTCAATGAGGCGTTGAGTAATCACGACGAATTTTGATGATTTGTAGAGTATATACGACGATTTTTACATAGAGCATTTTAGGCCCAGATTGTGTTTGTTGGTTCATATTTACGGGCAGAACCGGGTTTTTGGGATAAGCACTGATGGCTCATTTGGACCCGATCTTCTCAAACAAGACCTATTTAAAGTAATGATGGGTGGTCCAATGTTAGGATGACACGTGGTGACATGTCTCAAACCCTAATATTTCGTATAAAAAGGGAAAAATTGGGAAACCCTAGCAGTCACTTCATTTTATTACCAAGCCATTACCTGTGTCGAACCCGATAGAGGAAGAGAAGTTGCCAGAGTCGGATTTCTGGAGGAAAAGCTCTCCATCTTCGTGAAGAATGATGCCGCGCGAGGAGAGTGACAAGATCCATGGCCGGAAATGAGGTGCGCTTCCTACCCTCTCCCTAGGTGCTAGATCTTTAGTTTTAAAATATGAGAGATGTCGGCTCAAAGGAGTTTGACCTTGGTGAGAAATGGAGATCTCCTAGGAAGAGACCATGTTAGGACCCTTGTCCTAGTGATTTGTGTCTTCAACCTCTCCTCTCTTCATTGTGAAGGTGATGGACTTGGTTTCGTGAAGAGAAATTATCTATTGAGGGTGAATAAGGGAGGAGGAAATCTGTGTGTAGTTTTGAACATATGGCTAGAGGAAGAATACGAACCAATGTCGTTCATTTTGCTTTAAGATGCGTTCAGAAATCTATTTTCTACGCGCAATTGACTTTGAGGCCATTTTATAGCATGATACGGCCGGATCTAGGTCTTGGGCTGAGCACTAAAGTTGTAGTACTCGGAAAGTCCTTTCCAACGAATGGTTACACGATTTTACAGGAGCCTTGTAGCTTCTGGAATTTCCATTCAAATTTGTTGTACAATGAAAACTTATGTGGGTTAGTGTATAACCGGGTTTGGACTAGGTAGAAGAAACATAGCATGATGATGTTAAGGTTGGATGAGCGTAGTTATATGTAGTCGAGATAGACTAATGGTTTGGAGGGATTTATAAACAAATGGTTTGGGAAATTAGAGAACAAATGGTTTGATAAAGTTTGGTTGTACAAATGACTACTTGTGAAATCTAGTAAGGAGGTGCACGATTGTAATCCGATAATTGAATGTGTAATCTACATTTATGTTATCCTGCTTGATGAATACGTGAAGAGTTATTATACTGTGGTGATAAATATACGAAAGCATAAATGTTGTGAAAGCTTGATTAAAAAGGAAGGAATTGGATGAGGTAAATCTCATGGCCATGAAATATGTTGAATTGTAATCTCAAATATTAGATGAGATAATTTGTATAGTCCACTGCTTAGAGTGTGTCTCCCTATGGTTAGCAGTATGGGATAGGTATGTTGTTTAAGGTGGCTTGCCACCTATGATGATGCTGAACCCTTGAGTGCTTGGAGCACGAGAATGCCAAAAGGGTGTAAGTGCATGTGGTTGACCGTACTAGATTGGTAATTATGAAATAAAACTTTGGGTGATTGGGCTTGGTCCTTTGGTGATATGCTCTCATAGGCTCCTTTTGTGCCACGATGATGTGAAACTGCATGCGGTGTGAGTTGACACGCGACGTCATAATCCTGGGTTAAGGATAGTGTGGCAGGTCTACGGGCTCGCCAGTCGTCACACCGACAGGAGTTGACAGATAGACCTTGGGCGGTTGGGCTTGGTCATCAGTGCTTATTCTCGGGGCTCCTTCCGTGCCAAGTGGATAGTTGGGCTTGGTCCTGTGGTGATATGCTCCCATAGGCTCCTTCCGTGAAACACGAAATGCCTGTTTGGGTTGTGTTCTTAGTGCACATCTACCCAAGACCCCTCTGAGCCGTAGTACGCATGGATCTCCGCTATTGTGTTCTTAGCATTGAGACGTACGGAGGCCTAGACTGGTTAGTGTGGAGACCATCCTGGTAGAGGAAAGCCCATTTCACTATCACCGTCTGGCCACGACGGATGGCGCCTGAGAGGTTAGCTACCTGCTCGAAAAGTGGGAACTACAAGTCTGTGTCGACATAGCAGGGTGCGTGTGTGTGAGCATGGGTGAGTCATCATGTTGCATTCATATCATTGCATTGCATTGCATAGATCCTTATCATTAGGGGTGCAAGCGGTTTGGTTTGGGTCAATTTGGACCCAAACCGAAACCGAACTGATGTTTATCAGTTCGGCTCCGGTTTTTGGTCGGTTTACTCGGTTGTGTTTTCAGTTTTTCAGTTATACTATTTAAAATAATTGTGTACTTAAATATCTCAATTTTTTTTAAAAAAAAGATATGATAATTAAAAATAAATATCATCAAGCTTTATTTACATATGATATATTACAACTAATAGTTCATATTACATAAAAAAATTATGATTGAATATTTTTATTGCGAAATCGAGTAATAAATAAAAAAGATATAAAAATAAAATCAGTTAACAAAATGTTTAAATTTTCTTGATGCATTAAATATGCATTACAAAAATTTATTTTGGCTCAAATGATATAAAAATTATTAAGTTGATATAATTTGTGTACATTATTTAGTTAATAAAAATAGTTTAAAAATCATTATTGGTAATATTTTTAATTGTATTATTAGTCGGTGCGGTTCGGTTTTCAAAGAGGAAAACCAAAACTGAACCGAGTCATTTGGTTTGGTGTAAATTCTGTTCGGTTTGGGCAGTTCGGGGCGGTTTTGTCAATTTTCGGTTTTTCATGCACACCCTTACTTATCATATAAGTTTCTATGGGCACTCTTATATGATGAGTTACTTTACTGTTAAGCCGATCATTAACTTATAAATATGTATGAGCATTTTATAAGTTAAGTTACTTTCCTATTATAGTTCTATATACTTTGATGGATGGATGTTGCTTGAGTAGAACTGCTAGAGTAGTAGAATGATTATAATGTTGTTATATAATGCTCCTATTACCACTAATAATATGCAGAGATATACCACCTGCTTGTTACTACTGCTTACTTATATATATTGTACCCTCTTGTTTTCTCCGCCCGGTGCCTAAGGGTCGCCGGGGGTGAGTGGATGTGATAACCACTTAGTCTTTATGACTAACAGTTTCTACGTCTTCCTTTTTAAGAGAGGGAAACCCCGCAAATAGAGCAGCAGCACGTTGTGCAGGAGGGCAGCCAAGCCAGGGTGATAGTGCTTGATACGATGTTACCATCGCAGCTGTCAGTTATGGATGTGAGTTTTGAGTGACTCATATTGTATCCCTTGGGGAAATTTTTGTGTACTCTGATATTAAAGAAGTGTTGTAGCTTATTATTATTATTGTACTTGTTGGACTTATATACATGTATGGATTTTGAATTCTATATGGGTTGGCTTGGATCATATTGGTTTTAGCCAGCAGAATAGACTTCTTGTAGTATTGGTCAACCCGTGTGTTGGTGTTACCGCAAGGAGGCTGTTCTGGGCATAAGACTCCCCTCAGCCGTGTCTTGTGTTCGGAGAGGGGGGGGGAGGGGTCTTACAAATGGTATCAACTTGCAACGATCCTCAACTAAAGAAATCATCTAACAATGGTGCCACCCCCGCTCGATTGGTCAGTTTGGGGTCAAACTAACATAGCGGAAGCAGTGGTGTGCCCATGTGTAATTCACACTAAGTATGTTCAGTCGTTATCCTACGATTAGCCAACCTGACCTTAGGTTTGTACGTTTACATGTAGATCCCGACACGTGTAGAGCCAGTAGCGGGCTGTAACATCTCCCCTGTAAAGTCTGTATAATATGGGTCTGGCCGGGGCCCTACAACATACAGACTCCACATCTTAAGCATTATAAGATGAAATAAATTACCCAACTCAAAACTCAGAGTAAAAACAACGAAAACAACTAACAACACTAGAAGTTATCCACTAGCACAAGAGTATCAAATCGGCCTTAAGTCCTTACAACATTCTTGAGTCCAAAACTGAAACAATACATATCAACGTGCAAAAGCACTCCTAGGCTACCTCGACATGCTAGCCGGAATCATAGTGCACTAAGCATAACATTCAATCAAACAAAACTAATAAAAAAAGAGATCACTTAATGATGCTTATGCCTTTTGGTCGGCGAGCTTGCTCCCGCTTGCGATCCTTGTTCTATAAAAAATTGTGGTAACGTGGGTCAGCAAAGGCTGACCTCAACTGTGTAACCAACACATCTCCTCCCGACCATCCCTAGCAGACCCGGGGCACTCCATTACTCTGTAGGTCAGCACTTCGTATGCAATATATATACATGAACATATAAAGTAGTAAAACAGGTTTGGATGTCTCATACAACAAACATGTTTCTATGTTGAGCATATAATAAAAGGGGTCTACAATGCAGCATGTATGCAAACCCGGGCTTCACCCAAGGCACCTTATAACGTATGAATCTAACACATCATCACGCATCATCAAACGGGTACTTCCAATTTCCCCTTCGACATTCAAGCCGCAAACACATGGGTACTTCCAATTTCACCTAACGACATACAAGCCGCCACAAGGAACTCTTGCCTAGGACCCACTTGCTCATAGGTCTCAAAACCTAGGCTTGCCTGCAAGCCCTGACTTCTCACGTCAAGATTCCGTCACAAAACAAAACAATGCTAAGAACCCTCGCTAGACCCCACCCGCTCGCGGGCTTCATTGCCCAGGCTTGTCCAAAGCTTGGCATTCTCGTCAGTTTCATAGAAGGGTACTTGTCTCGCCAGGACACTCTCCACACATAACTTGCACGTCACAGGCTAGCCAGCTGACCACAGAGACAGCCACACCTTAGCACATCACAATCAAAAGCTTTTCCAGCCCTAATCTACCATTCACACTCATACGAAAATAAGGGGGGGAAACCAAATCACAAACAACATCTTGCCGTAAACAGATTTATAGCAAAATCCTTAAGACTCATTATGCAACATCACCGAGTCGGACTAACTGTCATGATTACGGTTTCACCTACAATGCCTAATACACTAACAGAGCGTATTTCTAGTACAATATCATATCGGAGACGGACACAATCGACCCGGTGGCCCATCTTGAACCATGACAACTCGAACCCCTCTCATTTTAGAGATCCAATGCCCTAAAGCTTGAAAGAAATCAAGAATAAAAATGGATGCCATGCACATATCCTTAAGACCGAGAGGAGAAGTGTCGTTACCTTACGACTCCTCTTCCTTGCAATGGAAAACTTGATTTGCATGGATGAAAACATGCGCCTTCAAGTCCACTCCACAGATCTAGCCTCAGATCGACGATCGGAGCCCGAAGCTTCGTCAAAGGTGGAGAAAGACCTTCTTCTTCCTCCTCCAAACTTTTGCTCTCAAACCCTAACTCCCACTTCAAAAGAGAAGAGAATGAAGGTTTAGAATGTTAAAGCCCTTTATATGCCCTTTGGGTGGAGAATCCTGGGCCTTATGATCAAATCGTAAGAGAAAACAGACGGCTAAAATGCCAAATGACAGAAATGCTCCCGTGCACTATCGCCGGGCGGTAACTACCTACCGTCGGGCGGTAGCTTCCCAAGCTCTCGACCAAATAATAATGTCGCGTTATCACCAACGGTAGTACTAATGCTATGCGGTAGCTCACTCAATGCCTACCACTGAACGCCTCTACTCAACGCCAGCCACTCAACGCACTCAACGCCAAGCTATCGCCGAGCGGTAGCTAGCTAATGCCACACGCTAGCACTCAACTCTCTCAACGCCTCGCTACTCAACGTTCTCAACTACTGGATTCGACGAAATAAAGCTATCGCGCGACGATAGCTACCTATCGCCGTGCGGTAGCTTCTAGAGGCTCATTATCTGGAAAAAAACAGGTATTACAACTTCTCCCCCTTAGAAAAATTTCGTCCTCGAAATTAAGTAGGTACTCAAACAAAAGCACACCTGAAGCAAAAAATTTTGGGAAGTCCTCCCGCATTGCTTGTTCACACTCCCAAGTGAACTCGTCTCGCCCACAGTTATTCCACCACACCTTAACGAGTTTGACCTCTTTGTTTCGTAACTGCCAAATTTTTGAGTCCTCTATGCCAATCGGACGGGCTTTCATCCTCAAAATCCACTTCCACCGGCACTGCTGCCATCTCGACCACAATGCTCGTCTCCATCAAGTTTTTCCACAAAACTGAGACATGTAAGACATCGTGTAATCCACTCAGCTCTGTGTACAATACCAATCGGTAGGACACTTCTCTAATACGTTCCACAACCTCGAATGGTCCCAAGAACATCGTACTAAACTTCTTGAGTCGGCAGATCCGCGAAACGCCTTTGAATGGCTTAATCTTTAAATATACCAAGTCACCAACCGCAAAGTCCATGTTCCTGTGGCGAGCGTTGAAATACTTCGCATGCCGATCCTGAGCAACCTTCATGTGCTCCTGAATGGTTCGCACCAACTCACAAACATCAGTCACCACCTCTTTTCCCAAAAGCTTGGTGTCTGCCGCCTCTGTCCAAGACATCGATGTTCGACACCACCTTCCATACAAAGCCTCGTATGGCGCCGTCTTTATACTTGCCTGGAAACTGTTGTTATAGGCAAAATCAACCATGAAGAGGTGATCTTCCCACTTCTTACCAAAGTCAAGGGTACACATCCTCATCATATCTTCCATTGTACGATTCGCCCTTTCTATTTGACCATCGGTTTGAGGATGGAATGCTGTACTAAACTTGAGCCTTGTGCCCAGATTCTTCTATACTAATCTCCAGTCTTTGGACATGAACTGTCCATCACAATCACTAACAATACTCTTTGGGACTCCGTGCAACCGTACAATATTGTGAACATACAATTCTACAAGCTTCTCCATGCTGTCCTCTAAATTAGGGATGAAGTGAGCCACTTTGGTCAAGCGATCCATGATCAGCCAAATCACATCGTTACCCTGCTGCGACTGAGGTAAACCATGCACAAAATCCATGAAGAGATGTCATCAAATTATCACTCGGGGATAGGAAGAGGCTTCAGGAACCCACCCGGCTTCTGATATTCAGCCTTAACTAAGGCACAAGTTTGGCACCGACTCACGTACAAAGCTACGTCCCGCTTCAAACCATGCCACCAAAAGGATTTCTTCATATCCAAGTACATCTTTGTACTACCCGGGTGAATGGAGTACTTCGTGAAATGAGCCTCAAACATCAACTCTCACGGAGTTTGCCGTACTGCGGTACACAAATCCTTATGTCCTTCCTTAAGATCCCATCAATAATCTCCCAGGAACTACCCTCACCGCTTTGAGATTCCACCACAAATAGCTGGAACTCCACATCCACATTGGTCGCTTCGAGGATATGATCGGACAAGTCATTCTGCAACTCTATCCAGTTCAATCGTACCATGCTAAACTCTCCTCTGGCTACACAATCAATGCTTAAGGGACTCACAGTCCTACACCAACCGCTCATCATGAACTTCAATCCAATTCCCTTGTCCAAAATACTTCCTACTCAAGGCATCTGCCACCACGTTGGCTTTGCCTGGTGTATACTTAATCTCCATGTCATAGTCCCAAAGAAACTTGACCCACCTGCACTACCGCATGTTCAAATCTTTTTAATCTAGAAGATACTTCAGGCTTTTATGGTACATGAAGATCTCTACTTTGGCACCATACATATAGTGCCACCACAACTTCAACGCAAAAATTATTGCTGCCAACTCCAATTCATGGACGGGGTAATTCCTCTCATGAGGTTTCAACTGCCTAGACCGAAAGGCTATCACCTTGCAATATTGCACTAATACACAACCCAAACTGCAACCTGATGCGTCACTGAAAATCTGAAATCCTTTAGTCCCTTTAGGAAGACTTAGGATTGGAGCTGTCATCAGCCTTTACTTCAAGGTGTCAAATTCTTGATTGCACTCCTGAGTTCACACAAACCTATGGTCCTTATGAGTCAAAGAAGTGAGGGGAAGATCTACCAGCGAAAAAGTTTTCCACAAACCTTCAAATTAGCACCCGGGACTAGTCCAAGGGAAACTCATGACTTCCGCCACGCGGCTCCAGAACTGGCCAATATTTGATGGCCTCAAATTTCGCTGGATCAAACCGCCCACCCCATCACCGCTAATAATATAGCCCAAAAATGGCCATTTATCTAACCAAAACTCGGCATTGCGAGAACTTG